>JANJGK010000005.1:18421428-18425908 GCA_039081455.1 Macrobrachium rosenbergii | reverse complement strand
AGTAACAGGATTTATCCTTTGGGGACGATCCAGACACAGCCCTGACGCCTCTCTTGTAAGGGCTTCTGCTGGGTAAAAAAAAAAAAAAAAAAAGTGGAATGGCTGAGAGCGCCATAAAAGTCAACGGCATAGCTGCCGAATGATGCAAGACCTTGAGACTGGATATTGCCCGAGTGATCCTGAAATACCTTATAGAGAGAGAGAGAGAGAGAGAGAGAGAGAGAGAGAGAGAGAGAGAGAGAGAGAGAGAGAGACTTGATGCAAAATTAGGATTCGACAGCACCAAAGCCGCTGAATACTAGAAAACTACAGGGATATGAGACAGAATAGGAAGGATTTATTGTGCTCTTGTAAGTGAAGTACGAGTATGTCTGGGTTAAATCAAATGCAATTTGAGAACATGAAGGGACGCGTGGTAAAGAGGATCAACAGGAATGGACTATATATATATATATATATATATATATATATATATATATATATATATATATATACATACAGTAATATATAGTTGAACGAGGGTTTGGTAAACACTTTACTAATTGAAATTAGAGTCACCTTTGCCATGCCATGGCTTTAAGAGAATGATGAATATTATACAGCACTAAAAAGTCAGAAAACATCCAAGCAACATGGACTTTTAACCTACTTTTGAATGAGCGAGGAGAGAAAAATAAACGTTTTAATAGGATCTGCGCCTATTCTGGGATAGACTTCGTGTAAGCATAAATGTTTTGCGATTTGAAATTTGGGTAGCCAGCTGGCACGAGATTACTGGAAACCAAAGCGGCAGAAGAAATATCATGGTGTAATGAGACTTGTGTGGTCTTTTACCAACACAGGCTCTTGTTTGTACGAGGAACTTGCAAGGTAAATCGGTATTAAGTATTAATGATTAATTTATATATAGATAGTATGGTTCTTTCCTAGATAATGACCCCCACGGGTTTTAACCCTGTATGTATCCACCTTTGCGGCGTGTTTAGTACGAGTTCCGTTGGGGACTACATAAAAAACTTAAACAAAAGACTGTAAATATAATAAAGATAATGACCCTCACAAAATATTAGTCCTAGATAACGACCCCCGAAAACCCTAGGAGAGATCTGATAGTTTTTATGTTCCGAGAAAACCGATTATTTATAGAGTATTCATATAGCAGTATTGAGAGATTAAGTAAAAGTAAAGTTATTAAAATTGTTAGTTTCGTTAAAAGATTTTGTAACAGTTTCTAGCCGTTAATAATAGAAAAAGGGCGAATGGTTTGATATGCCTGTGACTTTGATAAAGCGGTAAACAGAAAACACCCAACAATTAAACTGGAACCTTAATGACATTTAAACGGAAATTAAATGTCCTACGAATAATGGGAGAAATTGAAACATTTATACCACCCGTTACTGAATAAAGGGAACGGAACAGAAATGAGAGAGAGAGAGAGAGAGAGAGAGAGAGAGAGAGAGAGAGAGATTAAGGTTGCCTTGAAGGCTATTTTCTCGTTAATCGATTTATTTCTTCCACTATCCTGTACAGAGATGAAATGCCTCGAATATATATATATATATATATATATATATATATATATATATATATATATATATATATATATATATATATATATATATATATATATATATATATATGTATATATATATATATATACACACACATGTATATCTTTTATCAGTTACTGGATAGAAAAAATGTAGTACACTATAATAATTTCAAGTCAGATCCCTGTAGGTTTTGAGTAATTGTAATGTTGCCTCCATTTCATTCGAGATAGTGAGAGAGAAACAGAATGTTATCATTGTTTTACTCCTGTGGGGTGTTGTTTATAATTTTAAGGCCCTACGTTTTATAATTAAAGAATGCTATACAATTTCATGGAGAAGTGACCACTCACATCCATTTCTTCTCATATTTCTCCACCCCGCCCTCTATCAACAACAGTCTACTAACGACCTTTTTTTTTTATTCGTCTGAGTGCTGCTGAATCTATTCCGCTCTGTCCTTGGAGTGAAGATTGGTCTACTATGATCTGTGGCGATATAATTTAGATATTTAGATCGTGCATATATATATATATATATATATATATATATATATATATATATATATATATATATATATATATATATGTGTGTGTGTGTGTGTGTGTGTGTGTGTGTGTGTGTGTGTGTGTGTGTGTGTGTGTGTGTGTGTGTGCGTGTATGTATACACACGCACACACACACACACACACACACACACACACACACACATATATATATATATATATATATATATATATATATATATATATATATATATATATATATATATATATATATATATATATATATACATAGTTCTGATTATTCGTTTTAGGCCCAGTCGTTAGCCTGTTGTCACCCTTGTTCCGTAACATTTTTATTTAATCTCTGTTATGGTAATGTGAACTGCAGAAAGAGAAAGAGAAGTTAAGATGATCCACAATTTAGAATACGTTTGGAGTACAATTCCGTTCGTGTCGTGTGTGTGATTTTTTGCAAAGTGTCGTTACCACAAGAGGGGAATAAGCAACGTTACAGAGATAAAACAGCAGGAAATTACTGCCCCTCAGTGTCATTTGTCACAAGCCTACCAAAAGACATTACCTTTTTTTTCTTGATGATATCTCCTGAAATTGTAGTATCATACCAACTACCTTTTTTTTCAGATAAAGACAAAGAGATGCTTTTATAGCTGACAAAAAAACAAAGGGTCATTCGTAGATAACAACCCCGGATGTCTGAGGAAATGGTTCACTTGTCAGAATTTTCTTTCTTTTTTTGAAATGTCAAATTAAATCTTATAGCAACTAAAGTTATAGTGAAGGGAAATGTAAGATTTTTTTCATTATATCTGCTATAGATGCTCTGATATTAACAGAACACGTTTACTTCTTTTATAACCACAGTACTCGAGGCCAATAATGTTATAAAAATGTCTATTATCGTATCTTGGCTTCACACTTCAGCGCCGAATATTATGAATAAGTGAAATGAAATTACCCCTTTCCACAGGGTAATAACAGTTTGTGTATAATACACACATATACACACACATATATATGTGTATGTGTGTGAGTGTGTCTGTGTATACACATACATACATACATACATACATACATACATACATACATACATACATACATACATACATACATTAATATTTTTCATCAATCGTGCATTCCGTTTCCAGAATTTTAGTTTTGTATTTGAGTCAGCACTTGTACGTATAACCTGGATCGTACTTTTTGTGCCTGAGCCGTATCTCCAGTACGACTTCTTGAGTAATTTTCCTGTGAGAACTGTCTCCTGTGTATTTTTTAATCTTGGAAATATCTTTCCTTGTGTAGAGATGCAATCTGTCTCAAGGGAATGTAATTCCTTTATTTTCATACTACCGTAAATTTGCCTCAGTCCAACTCATTTGTTTTACGTAAGGGAAAATGCTGGTTATATTCTTTGAGAGGCTTTGGTATCTCTGTGTTATTCAGCGGAGCCTTCATTTAGGCTTTAATAGACCTCACAGCCTGCTTATGGCTGCAATGCTTTGTTCTATAAGCAGATTAAGAACTTTCGGTTTAACTACTTTATAATGCGTAAGTTGTTGAAGGCGCAACATCCGCTCACTTCTACATTACTGTTCGACATTTCCAAAAGGTCTGTCTATTATTATTATTATTATTATTATTATTATTATTATTATTATTATTATTATTATTATTATTATTATTATTATTATTATTATTATTAGAAAATACTCATAGTAGCATGAGTCTTGAAGTGGAGAAACCAATCTACAGCTATGTATATGTACATAATTTTAAAGATAAATCTGTACAGAAAGCTTTCGGGACTGTTCGATTCAAACAGTTTCCCGAAAGCTTTCTGTACAGATGTATCTTTAAATATATGTATGCATATACATGACAGTGGATTTGTTTCTCCATTATTATTATTATTATTATTATTATTATTATTATTATTATTATTATTATTATTATTATTATTATTATTATTATTATTATTATTATTATTTGTCTTTAAGGACAAAATTATGCTTTTGCACATTATATTATTTTCATCATTATTCACAATTATTACTATCCTAATAACAGCCAATAATTTGGTAGATGCGAAGTAAAACCTGTTAGGTATTATTCTAGGGAACCGTTGTGACACTGTAATGCTTAGCTACCATGTAATTATACTTTTGGATATTTGGTGCCGAAGGTCACGTGACTTGCTGCCTAAATCGAATACTGTTGGCGAAGACTTTAAATGAGCTTTAGAACAGCAAGTAGAAAATTCATCCTGCTATCCAGGTGTCATGTACTGTACATATTCACTCTGATAAGACTTGTTCACTTGACGCGACTCATCATACAAATTATGCTATTGCTTCATGGTTTATTAAGAAACAGGATTCATAAGTTACAGTGGTAAATATG
>JANJGK010000005.1:18401428-18416428 GCA_039081455.1 Macrobrachium rosenbergii | reverse complement strand
TATATTCTGTGATGTTGTTTTTAGAGTGGTTCCGTCCGCTATTTATTTATTTATTTATTGATTGATTGATTGATTTATTTATTTATTAATTTATCGATTTATACATTCAACTTTAGATAAAGAGAGTAAACTGCGAAAAAACAGTATCATAGTTCTATCTATGTCATTACAATATGCACTTCACATAAACTTGATTTCCGATGAAAGTAAACAGGTTCGAGCATATGAACATGAGAAAATTAAATCACAACCAAATTTCTCTCTCTTTCAGGACGTAAGAAAGTTAATTCCTTCTCTCCTTTGTCTCCATCTTCAATAAGAGCGAGGAACTCCGCCAAGTGTATAGTGGGAGAGGCAAGGAGGAGGAGGTGATGAGGGGAGGAGATAAGAGCTTACAGGAATTAATTCCAGCTGAGGAATATTCCATAACAGTCTTAAAGCTTCATTCATTTAACGTCTTTGTTCTTTGCATGGAATGCACTTTGTATTACATATTCTGTGATATTGTCTTTCTTGATGAGTGAAACCAAACGACTGATGTTCGTCGTGAAGACTGAAAGACAACCATCTTCGTAACGTCAGGTTTAGACATCTTAGACCTTGAGGAATAAGGGAAGCATTCAAGGTGATCGCAACAAATAAACTAAGATCCCAAATGGGCGTCATTTAAAGTAAACAAATATATGGATAGCGTAAGAAAACTTTGGCGTCGTACGATAGCAATCCTTCAAAATATTTATAAACAAACAAGCACTAACGGAAAGTATAAATATCACACAGACCCTATAAATTCTTCCGTTATCACTCTGCTCTCTGTAATGTCAAATTTTACAGGGTATAGTCCTTTGTTACATGTATTGAGGATAACTATGATTAATATTTGGGGACAGTTCCCGCAGGCAAGGACGTGCTTGGAGAGTAACTACAACTAGAGAAAGAGGAAAGTTTGTCCTTGATTAATATCATAATGGATTCAAACAACATTTGATTAATAATTGGTGATTAACATTCAAGAACGAATGATAAAGGATGACGAAAGTAAAGCTCGGTGACAAAAAATAAATATGATAACAAAAAACCAATATCTAATAACATTTACAGAACACTATTTAGTCATTTGAACTGCTTCCCTGTTTACCGACATCTGTTTTCTCTAATGTATTTTCTATAGTAAGGATAGTCATGTTAACACTGGTATTTGCCTCTGCATCGTGCACATAAAAATGAATAAATAAATGAAGGCCATAGTAATCTAAACTGAAGATCATTTTAGAATTCCTGAAACTGGTCAGATATTCCACCCGACAACTTTTTCAGAGACGCTGGTAAGTAGAAAATCCAAAATGGATTTTTTCTCTCTTTTCAGTAATGCAGAAAATTTTGTATTGGTGCAAAAAGATATCTTTTGGACAAATTGAACTAGGTTTCGATGTATATTGACAATAGAAAAACAATACATTCCCTTGTTTTTGCTGGACTAGAATGTATATATTTTTGTATTTTGTCATGTGATCTCTAATCACGGTCTTTTTTGTCTACCAATTCGAAGCTCTGTCATCAAGGATTTCTAAGTTATCTAAGGTTAGATTTTGGGTACAAAAAATAAAATGGTCAAACTAATAACTTATCCTCCTAAATGAAGTCATAACGAAGAGAATTTATTTTTTTTTTTTTTGCCATAGAGGACAGGTAACTAAGAGAATTCACCTCAGTGTAGAATTCATACTGAAGGATGAATGGGCAATTACTACGAACGTACACAATACGAACAAAGAAGAAAAAAAAACATGATAAGTGAAAACTCCACCGGAGCGTGAATTCCAACAAGTTAGTTTTCAGAATGCGTTAATCTAAATCCATTTTATTCTCTTGTCTCTCATGATAGAATGACACGCTGATCAATCACGGATGAATACACAGCAGACTTCAGTAGATTATTTGTTGAATTTATATTCCGACTGAGGTGTGGCTGTTTTTACGGATGGTGGTTTTGAACAGTTTTGTGATGTTTTCTGCAACATGTTCTTTCTTTTGATGTATTTAAAACTGTATATATCTAAATTCTCAGAAATTAATAGGCAATGTACATATACACATACATACATACATGCACATGCACTCGCAGATATATATATATATATATATATATATATATATATATATATATATATATATATATATATATATATATATATATATATATATATATACATATATATATACATATACACATATATATATATATATATATATATATATATATATATATATATATATATATATATATATATATATATACATATACATATACACACACACACATATATATATATATATATATATATATATATATATATATATATATATATATATATATATATATATATATATATATATATATATATATATATATATATATATATATATATATATATATATATATATATATATATATATATACACCTTTTCACGCTCTCCCTTTCATGTCTTGTTTGGGAGAGAAGTCGCAATCATCACATAGTTTGTCCCATAAAGCAAATATTTTTCTGTATAACAACTGCTTCACATCTACTCGCGTGTTGTTAGACAGCAACTGGCTCATCGCGATCCCTTGTCAGTCAGTCTCTTACAGATTAAGGTGCTGCTGAGGCATAAAAAACAATATATATATATATATATATATATATATATATATATATATATATATATATATATATATATATATATATATATATATATATATATATATATATATATATATATATATATATATATATATATATATATTATTTCGCCTGATGCTTTAAATACAGTTACCAACGGTACCAGAGGTTCTACTCACATTTCACAGCCATGTTTGTACATAATTTAAGAGTAAAGTTTTTCTTTTTGTCTTTTTAGAGACCATGATCCGCTAACCGTCGCATATAGTCATATTTCAAATTTGCAACTTGTTTGATCCTAGAACAGTTACAAAGTATTTTCATACAGGCTTCAAGAAACACAAATAAGTTTCGTGAAAGGACAGGACATAAGCACTTCAGGTCTTTTTCTGCCGGCAAATTATTCTGATTAGATAGATGCAGACAATATATATATATTTTTTGCCTTTCTAAGCCAAAGGAATGCATAACTAAGTTCCTATATCCTTATGGGAATATGAATTTATGGAACATATTAACTCATTCCGCAATGCTGGTATTTTCTCAACAGCCACTAACTATACTCTGATAGTAAGGATGAGTCTGTCCCACCTCTAGTGAAATATACTCTTACATTACAAGCAAATTTTCTACAAAGAAAGAAAAATACAGTTTACGTTGTCCATACATAACATCTCTGTATGGATTAAGGGGGCACATAAGTTTTTTTTTTGTCCGAGAAACTGACATTCACTTAGTGTATCTCACTCCAAAATAGCAAACTAATGAGCATAGACAGGACTTGGAGTAATAGAACCCAATCGTATTTCAGCACTCCTCCGCCACAATCGTATTTACTCCTAACTTCTGCGTTATTCATTTCGTGTTTCCATCGGTTCCATTTATTGCGTTCGAATCCTCTTATGTCTCTTATTGTTGTCTTAATAGCTGGTAGCACTGAAGCCGGAGTATCCTTTGCGATAAATTACGTGATTCTGAGCTTTAATGGTCATCGTTTTGGCTTTACTTGAAAGTCATTTCTCTCTCTCTCTCTCTCTCTCTCTCTCTCTCTCTCTCTCTCTCTCTCTCTCTCTCTCTCAAACGGACATGCCCACACATAAACACACGACTACACACACGAGACATAACAATGTTCTGTTGCCCATACCAAGCTAGACTTCAGTAACAATAGTCTTACAGACTATTTTTATGGTTATGAGTAATGAGTGAAAATTGAAAGATAGTTTTTTCTTTTGGATATAATAACGGACACTTAAAAAAACTTAAAACTGTTGCACTAGTTGTTGTTCTTTATCTCAGCTTTTCACTTGTATAAATAATAATTGGTTAGCAATTGTTAATTCAAAATATTCAATAGATATTAATTGTTCACTGACAACTGGATATTTGTAAAAAAAAAAAAAGAATTTAGGTGAACTGGATATGAGTTAGTACAAACATTGAATGGAAATTTTATAAGGAAAATAACCTTGGACGATGCAAAAAGAAAGAACTGTCAAAACAAAATATTTGAGACAGATTTAGATTGTTAACAGGAAAAAAATAAATACAAGGTTGACAGAATTCATTCCTCTGAAAGTCAACTGAAACAGGATGGCAAAGGGCCCGCGAATGAATGAAAGGACAACGCTTAAGAATTATACAGTCGGAGAGTAAAGGTTAGACCTGTTACATTTACGAACCCTCCCACCTCTCTCTCTCTCTCTCTCTCTCTCTCTCTCTCTCTCTCTCCCAGATATAAAATCCGCAATATGCAATAATCTCTAAGCGCTCCCGCGTGATTAATGTTTTGCTGCGCCAGAGATGGCTTAGAATCGTGTTTTTCTTTGTTCATGCATATTTACGGAGATTTTAATATTATCATTACTACTAGTCTAAATCTATATCTAAAACGGAATCTACCATAAAAAAAATCATGAAGGCATGTCGTTTTCTGATGTAATTAAATTTTTGAATGGAGTTGGAACGGTGTTTTAAAGTTAACCCTTTTTTTTTTTTTAAGTAACATTTCCAGAAAGCTGCAACTGCGTCATTATACAGGATTCCTAATGAAAAGCATAACTATAATTCTGGAAAGTACTTCTAATGGTTAGTTTTTTCGAAACAATACAAGCTTTAAAATATGGGTTATTTTCTTTACAACATTCTGTTTTCAGACTGATAATAGTTAATTTGGAAGCAGATAAGAAATTCATTTTTTTAGATAATCTTCCGAGCTTCGTATGTCTTTTGTAGTTAATATCCTGCTTGGGAAGTCTCTTCTTCATTCTTCTCAGAGCCAGACTTAAGGGATACATGCTTGAGGTTCTTTAAATTTCAGAAAAAGTACAGAACACTTCGATATTATTAGTGGTGAATGAGAATGCTTAATGAGAGCGTCAAAATTAACGTTGTCGAATTTTCATATAATAATTAAGTTTGGAACTTCGGGAACTGAAATATGTTTCAGATCTCATATTTTGTAACTTATTTTTGAAGATATGACATATATTTCAAGAAATATACCAGATATAATTTATCAATATTTGTCTATTGAAATTGTGCTAAGAAGGAAAACACTAATGTGAACATTTAGAAATAATTTATAGTTGGCTTCACATAGAAGAGACTTCTAGCAATTTCCTACCTTATGACACTGAGAAGAGGATATATTTGCTTTCAGTCAGTGAAACAGGATAAGCATTACATCCTTCCTAGCAATATGATATTTTCCATGACTCTCTGATTACAATTGCCGTCATTCTGCAAGCACGAAATTCAGATGTTTCTGACACGCTTGAAATTGCTTATTTCGACGGAAAATTCTGCGACATTTTTGTGGGGAAAACGTCACTCTTATATAAGAAGACTTTTGAACAGTCATCCTACGTTTTAGCTGAAGCCTTGACAGTGACTTCATCTATATGCCTCGGGAAGTTTGTACTGCTAATGTAATTACAGTCCTCCTTCTTCCTTGCTGGACGCTTATAGTAAGGAAGAAATTTGTTTCCTTGTTTGGTGGTAATTTAAAGAGCTTTTTTATAGCGCGTTTAGGTGGGCGTGTGGAAGCCCCATCAAATTTATTTTTTTAGACAAACTCTTTGCCTGATAGGGAGATTACATAACTTGCACTTGCTGGCACGATTGAGCCTTTACTTCTCTCAGCATTTGTCGGGAAATTTGTAATTCTATTATTATTATTATTATTATTATTATTATTATTATTATTATTATTATTATTATTATTATTATTAGAAGGTAATGCAATATAAAATAAGTTCGACTTTAATAAATGGGCAAACTTAACTTCTGTGATAAAATATGAAAAGAAAACGCTATAGCTCTAAAGTTTTTATCTTCCAGGAAGTTTGCTGAATCATGATAACTCCCTTTTACGTATAACCTCAGTAGCAAAGTAATTTAAACAGATCGTGAACAAAATAAATCTCATAAACTCTCATTCAGAAAACTGGTTTTCATTTCCTATTTTAAAGAATGTAATAAAGCAAAACAATGAGTTAATAAAAATAGAAACCTGCTAGGTCCTTTAAAATAGGATGAGGATTCCACAGCATTAAAATTACAATTTCAAAAAACGATGGCTACGCACAAATATTCACTCATTTTATTTTTACCTGTAACCACTTTAAGACTCATGAAGTCTGTATGAAAATATTTTAAATGGGTCAAGTATTTTTAGGCTTTTAAATTCATGATCAAAACAAGTACAGCTTGTTTAAAGTTTCAAATTTGACGAAACTGCAACTAACAGGGTTATGAACTATGAAGAGCACCTATTGTATATGAAAACGTAATATTTAAATACGTAGAGTTAAAGCGACTCTCTCCTGCTGTTGGCATGTGTATTTGAGGCATCACATGGAGAAATCCCTATGGATTATTTCCAGTATTCTAAGTGAATAAAATTAATTTACATCCTGACAACTAGTAAATCAATCGAGTAACTGATAGTGGAATGAGGTGCAGCAGCTGCTAACTGATTCAACGTTTTTGCGCTAAATAATTCAGATGCGACTCTACTAAGTGAACGAAGTTAGCATATGGTTTGATTAAACAGTAATACTTTGAGGTGTAGGAATTGTGAACACTTTTGTCACGGCCATATCCTGTTTGTGGACTGTTTTATTTTTACTGTAAATGTTACATAATTTGAAATTTAATGTAAATGACCTAATAAGATCAACGAGAAACTTGCATATTTAGTGATACTGATTTAAAGTTTCGTTTAAAGCAAGTAATTTCTTTGAATATTATGGATTGTGTGATTTTGACACTGTCCAAAAATCGTTAGTGGTAGCCTGCATTTATTGTCCTAATATTCTGAAATGATCAGTTCATTATATCCCTGTATTCGTGAAGTACAGCAATAATGTTTGCCCAAACTCTCTTTAATCCCTTTACCCGTATTTATAATATCCTACGTGCTCTGTTTGCCTTCCATCATAATATATATTACAAAACTCGTTATCTCGTTTATCTTTGGAGTTTCGATCATATGTTAAGTAAGTAATCATTGTTTTCCCATTATTATAAGCAAAGTCATTCTTACTCTCCCGACAAGTCTTGTCTTCCCCTCCCTTCTGAAGCTTCAAAGAAAGAACATGTTTGATCCATCCCCTCCCCTCCCCCCTACCATTTGGAGTATTCAGTCTGTCAGTTCTAAGTGCATCTTCAGACCGCTTTTGGGAATCCGAGGATCCACTTGGTAAGTGCTGCTCCAGAGGCCTTCGTTTACATATTATTGTGTAGTTGCGGAATGGCAGAGTTAAACTGATTTAAATTTGGATTCTTTTCTTAGTTATTATGGTGTTATGGATGGCATTACCGGATTTAATTTGTTTGCTTTGGAAATTTAAAAGTATTCCCTCCTCATTCAGTTCCTGGTTCATTTATCGCTCCTTTTTAGCCGGTCATTCTACTATTGTAAGGTTCGTGATTCGTGCAAGGTGTGTGTGTGTGTGTGTGTGTGTGTGTGTGTGTGTGTGTGTGTGTGACTAGGTTTGTTTATATGTCGACACATTTAATTGCCCATGCATGCCGCCGTCCATTAAAATGTATGCGGAAATGATATTGGATGAAAACTTTTTCTTGATCTTTGCTAAATTTATTCCTCTCTTGATACATTCTGTTCATACAAGAGCAGAATAATAATAATAATAATAATAATAATAATAATAATAATAATAATAATAATAATAATAATAATAATAATAATAATAATAATAATAATAATAATTTGTGCATTATTATTATTAGTTTTCTTTCTCTCTTCCGGCATCAATTTCTGTTAGTCATTCCAAAAGTTTTATACGAATTTTAACCGAAAAAAAAAAAAAAAATTCTTCCAAATGCAGATTCAAAGCATTTGAATAAAGTTCAGTTCTCCGGAACTGAGCGAGCTTTATTCTCTGGTGGAGAATATTTTCAATAATTTCTCTTTGTTTCCTGGCACTTTCTTCTTCAATATTTAAGTCTTGTCTGCTGTTCGAACATGGTATCTGATTCGAACACGGAATTCTGCTTTGCTTGCCAGTTTTTATAGCAGATTTTTTTTTTTTTTTATAAAATGTATTTTTGTTTCCTTCATTTTTGTATTTTCCTTTTATTAGTCTTTTCAGTGTTGCCCATCCAGCTCATATTTTGTGAAGGTGCTTAACATTGAAGTGTTGGGATAATCCATCAAAAATGAGTAACCTACAGAGAAGTGGAGTAGAATTCAGTGTGTAATGTACTGTCATTTTGAAGTGCAAAGTATTATTCAGAATTGCGAGAGAGAGAGAGAGAGAGAGAGAGAGAGAGAGAGAGAGAGAGAGAGAGAGAGAGAGAGAGAGAGAGAGGAACAGTTTACAGTTGATCTTGAGAAACGCGAGAAAACTGTAGGTGAGAAACTATTATGTCATGAATTAAGAATGAAGAAAGTATCCAGAGAAAAAAAAAAGATTCCTCCAGTCGATTTCGAAGCATGTATGATAATGCTGTTAGGCGCCAGTACTCTGGATTCTTTATATAAATGACACTGTCAACTGTTTTGTAGCCACGTCGTGTGGGAGTTTTGCATATAAATGTGCAATCGATGAAAAAAGGCTGGTTGCTCGCAGTAGACTCTGCGAAGAAGTTTAAATGGGAAACGTATCGGGGCAAGAATGGCATTTCGAATTAGAAGTAAAGAATTAATGTCTTCATTTCTATGAAATACTGACAAGGCATTTTTATTTATTTATTTTTTTTTTTGTTCCTTTGCCAAAATGACTTGTAACAGAAAATGGAATCCTGTCGCCAAATACCTTACAGATATTAATGCTCTTCATAATTATGTGCCTGCGATTAGAATAACTTTCTGCAGTTATTGTATTCCTTCACAATGGTGTTTGCGCGTAAAAGTTGCTCCATTTATAGACACAGTATTGGAGGAAAATGAGAGGTTCTGTTGAAAGTTATTTATCTATTTTATGTAAATTTTCAAATAACGTATACTATATCAACATTTTTTAATGATTTAAATTTTTTTCTACTTTGAATCAATGTCTTCACTGTCAGTGTTAAAGACGGTTGAAAAAGTATTTGCTTTAAACACTAGAGAAAAAGATTTAACTTATGAACAAGTTATTTTTACCAAAATTTCCTTCTTCGCTGGACGCCCAATGTTATTCGCCCGAACTAAAACACATTTATGCGGGAAATTTGAGAAGAAATTGACCTTAAATGAAATGTTTTTATATCGATCGTTAAATGATTACCGTCTCATCCAGTTCTGAAATATCAGATATGAACAAAAACCTAATTTGCAACCTAATAAAAATAATCTCTTGATTAATGATAAAACTTCCTTGGTAGAGCGCATTGCATATGCAGAAAGATGAAAATCAAAATAAATCTAGTGACAGGCAGCGTAAGCACAAATAAACTAAATAAAGAAGATTTAGAAAGATTAATGAGTTTGAGAATTTGGGGGAGGTCATGCACGGCAAATAAATGAGGCCCTTAAGGTCACGGGGTGCTGGAGGTAACGATGATGATCAGAGTAATTTAATTTTTTTCAGGGCTGCGGAAATGATAAGATTAGAGTAAACACAGGCAACGTTTATTATTAAATACTGATCCTAATTAAGTACAATGTTATCTCTTCACGATGATTGCAGGACTTTGAACATACTTCGAGATCGACGTTTAATTAAGATTTACAAATTTTGTAGAATTTTATTGACTAACATTCTAGATTACTGTAACCTTGCCAAGATTTCCATCTTTTGTACAGTACGCGAGCTTTATTTTTTTTTTTTTAAATAAGGTCAACAATCATGTTGGTAATAAGGACTAAAGTGATCTATTCTAGATCCATTATCCCTTTGCAATCATATTTACGATGCCCACAATTAAGGTTCTAGCAAAAATAAATGAAGAAAAAGAAGATATTAAGGACATCATAGATCTTAGCTCACTGAAAAAGCCGTATTCACAGCTCTCTGCTACTTTCATATAAGAAATTGTGTTGAATCTTGCGCAAAGCCTTTATAGTACCACCTATGCTGAACAGTTATGTTGTTAATGACTTCCTGTAGCATCTAGACGGGGGCGGAAGGGTTTGCGAAGTCTATTTTGCTGAACGTTGAAAGCTGAGCGCTGTTGGCGGATGGATGCTCCGCTCTGCCATTCGTAGTGGTGGCTCTCTTCGTGGTCGTTAGGTTACGTTGAGATTCCAATCGCCTGTCAAGTGACTTAAGTTGCATGTCCAATGATGCAGTTCACGAAGGCATGCTGTTTCCCTTTGTCGAATTCTCCTGTTTATTGTGTCTATTCACACTTATTTGCTAACGGCGAAAGTAAACAAAAAATAAAGAAAAGCGCATAATGGAATAGAAAGTAACGGCAATTCGTAGAGGAAGATAAGAATTGGAACAAACTGCACGATAACTTTTCAAAAATTAAATATTTTGTAAAAGAAAAAAGAAGAAATATTCTTTTCATGAATATTATTTTGAAACGAGAAATTTAATCGACTTCTAGGATTCAACGCTTACCATATATCAAAACTTTCAATACTTTTTCTTTTTTTACAAGACTAGGTTTAATTGATTTAATATTTCTTCCATCCCAATCTAAACAAGTAATAGCGATCACTAAACGGATGGAAATTGTTTTCAAATTCCAGTAGAATTGTGTAGCTTTAATTTAAAAACACTATAAACTTCCTTATTTCATCTCCTTCAACTGCCACTCGAAATGTTTGTGATGTCGTTGAAAATGTGTCCTCGAACCAACTTTCAAAAATTCGCTAACATATTGAAGAGCTCTTTTGTGTCGTGGCCTCTGATTGGCCGCCAGATTGCTGCCGGAGTGAGTCATGAATCGAACGCCGTATTCTTTGGTTTTTGCTTTTTGAAATTTCAAAATACAGTAGTCATTCCACAGGATGCAATTCGAGCTTCTTGGAGGTTCGAAGGAAGGGATAATGTACACAGTGGACGTGGACGCTAAGCAGTAGGATCGCTGTGTTACAGTATTTAGAATGAATTCCGTGGAACGGTTAGGTATGCATCATATAATATTGAAAAGAAAAAAGATATATGCACTTTCTGTTTATTCGGGATCATGTGATGTACAGATTGTACCAGAGACCGTAACTCTCGATTTTTCCCTAGCCTGTGCATGTGCTGGATTGGATGCATGGAAATGATTTTTAATATATATATATATATATATATATATATATATATATATATATATATATATATATATATATATATATATATATATATATATATATATATATATATATATACACACACACAATCATGAAGCTACAACTGTCGCTTGGTATCAAATTCACGCTACGATATTCCCGAGGTAGCGTGAATTTGAGATTAAGCGACATTGGTAGCTTCATGATTGTATATAAATCACGGTATGATAAAAAAATTTCATATATCTCTATATTTATATATATATATATATATATATATATATATATATATATATATATATATATATATATATATATATATATATATATATATATATATATATATATATATATATATATATGTATGTGTGTGTGTGTGCGTGTGTGTTATGTATATATATGAATTCAGACCAAATTATTCTGAAATAATTATGCTGGTTCAGTTCTACTCTTCTGTTTAGGGGGGGAGGGGATCATATAACAAACATACGGGGTCAGGGAAAACGAAAGAGGCTCGCTACTACTCAGGTACAGTGTTTTATATTGAACTCGTTTTCGTTTTATTTGAAAAAAAAAGTTTACCTGGGAGATATATACGAACGTTAAAGTTTTGATTTAAATGTTTCATGTTCACGTGATACACGCTGGAGTTTCTTTGAAGTTTCCTAACCTTGAAGTAAATAGATGGACGTTCCAGTTTCATTTCAAACCTACGTTCTGAAGAAAAAAAAAAAGCAGGAATAAGTTTCTGTGTCAGTTCAAATATTATTAGGGCACAAAAGGAAATTTGTGTTCTACTATTTATTTGCCACAGTTTATCAGAAAATTGCTTATCCGGACACGTAAAAGACGAACGTTTCAGTTTTGCGATAATGTCCCACAGGTCTGATTAGATAGAAGATGGGAATTTTAGTTCCTTTTCAGCTTCATAAAGTTGGTAGAAATCAGTGAAGTTTTCCAGTTATGAGTGCATGACAGTGAAAAATGTGGATAATTCTGATTCGAGCATCTTCGTCAATCAGGCAAGTGCATAATTATACAAGGGCGGCCACATATCTTTCAACTTAGATATGTCAGCGTTTCAGCTGTATTTTAATTTCTCCATATTACCAGGAATTTGACATTTACAATCTCACTTAGCTTTTCAGTTTCATGTCATTAATCTCTAAAGAGAGCGTACTTCGTTATCGTTCTACTTTCGTAATTTTGAGCAAAGAGACGAGACTGGAATACTTCACGATTCAAAGGAAGTTTTTTATATAAATAAAATGAAAACGAGAAACAAGATGGTTTTTCCCCCTCCCGAGGCCTACAACCCTGACAGCTTAACTTAACGGCTTGACGGAAGCCACATCTCAAGAATGGCAAGAGTAAAAGAAGGAATGTTGCGATATTCAGGAAAAAGAAAATGCCAAAAAGAAGTGAAGGAATGTATTTCATATCAAAGTGACAGCGACGTGTGGTATTCCAATGAGCGTATAACGAACGCACGAGGATAAGGTTGATGAAAACAACACTAAAGATAACTGTGATGACGTTAATGATGATGCTGATGACCAGGAGGAACAGGAGGAGAAAGTGGAGAAAGCAGTTGCTAAGCCTTGCATTTTTTTCTTAATAAATTCGTGGAGTTTGCAGTTTTAGAAGTTTTCGTTTGAGACAAAGAACTTCAGCAACAGCATTATGCTATAATCTTATCTTAAGATGTTACCCTGTATGCCTTGATTCAGTTTCCTTGCTACTTCGTAGGAGGGTAGCGAAGTCAGTGCACCCCACACGGTGCACTGTACGCATTACTTAAAGGTTCTTTGTTGTGTCCCTTCGGCCCTTAGCTGCAGCCTCTTTCATTCCTTTTACTATGCCTCTGATAACATTCTCTTCCTTTTCCTTCTATCTTACTTTCCACCTTCCCTTAACAATTGCATCAACATTATTTTCGAAATTAAATGACCTCATGGGTCCCAGCGCTAGATCTTTGGCCTAAATTTTGTTTCAATTCCAATATCCTTGCCAAGCAAGCTATTGAATTTCAGCATTCTTATTTTTGTTAATCTTGGTTTATGCCATAATCGCTTCTTATTTTTCATTCATGCTGTCATTGTAACTTATCTGTCCATTTTTGTATATACACACATTCACACACACAAATATATATATATATATATATATATATATATATATATATATATATATATATATATATATATATATATATATATATATATATATATACACACACACATATACACACACACATACATATTCTTAGGTTTTTTAATGCAGTGAAATAGTAACTGAAGTTATCACTGTGCAGGTTCTTATTTAACATGTTTATGGGACATGCGAGACTAGAAAGTTTAGAAATAGTACATTTCAGCTTCTTAGTTGAAATCATTTGTATGCTGTGCCTTGGAATAATCTCTGATTCTTGGAACTGATCATACCTCAAGGATCTGCAAGGCATGCCTTAACTCTCCTAATTAGGGTTTTATTCCATCAAAGCTTCCAGTCATTTCAGAAGGTACTAATCATCCCATTAGTAGAGCTTTTCCAGTTGTAAACAACTTCAAACGAACAGTAGCACTCGCTTCCCGGAAAGCCTGACAAATAAGGACCTCTTAGAATTGTTAAGCAAACATTTCATGAGAGAGAGAGAGAGAGAGAGAGAGAGAGAGAGAGAGAGAGAGAGAGAGTTCTACCTGTATGACAGGGGAAGTTATATATTGGACTGTAAACTATATTTTTCTTTCTTATGGCAGTTACTACTAATTCTATAGGTATTTGAATTATAATTTCCCTTTGAACACTTTATTTATATTTTATTCATAATGTTATGATATTTATCCCTATAATTTCTTACTTTCGTAAAATACTCATTTTTACTTTTCACTTCATTACCTAAAGAAATATCTTCATTTGAAGATCCTTGTGAGCCTTCCAGTTTCTTTGCAGGTTTTATCTTCTTTCAAAGTAATTAATATCTCATAAAAGTCGCCCTGTGTTAATTTATCTTCATTACCATCAATTCAGCCAAGATACTCGTCCATCTTTCGGAAGATATACTTCTTTTTCATCTCGAACTTTCAGGTCTTTTGGACAAGAATTTCTCATCTCGAACTTTCGAGTCTTTTGGACAAGAAACGGAAAGTTCATTTCACTTCACAAACCTCATTTTGCTTGAAAACATCTGCGATTTTTACCCCAAGATTTATTTGGTTACCGTTTCAAGTTCTATGACCACTCTAGATAAGTTTGTCAGGTTAATCAATCCTTGAGCTAAGCTTTTAAAACAGGAGAGAATGGACCGGAAAAAAGATAATTATAATGTATACGTTGCACGTACTATAGTGAAAACCACATTTAGTACCGGTTATGTTGATTCGTTTCGTGTGTGTATGCGTGTGTGTATGTGTTTTCATAATAAGGCAAGGTTCTCTTGAATCCCGATACCAACGGGAGACCACGTAACATTTCCGTAACCTACCGTTAAGTTGATTAGTTTTTAGGTTTAGATTTTTTAAAATTAAAATGAGCTGGGACAGACAAGTTTAACAAGTTGCAACGTGTAGAGCCAGTGCCGTGAGAATCAGCACGAGCTAAGGTTTATTTCCCCACCGCAAGCAAATCCACTTCTGCGCCCAAGAATAACATCAAACA
>JANJGK010000005.1:18383928-18396428 GCA_039081455.1 Macrobrachium rosenbergii | reverse complement strand
AAGGTTACATTTTCTTATTTTCTATGGTTCCAAAAGTAGTTTGTGACTTCCAAAAAAGGAAATATATAAATTTAAATTAAATACAATGTCCCTGAAAGGGCTGAAAACAGTTATTAAATAACGAAACAAATAAAAAATAGATTTTCGATGTATAAAATTAACAAATATGTGAAAATAGAAATAATTAGATCATGGAGCATCTCTTATAGACCCTTTTCTCGCATCATGCATCGTCATAATTTATTCCCTCGCGGTTTTTTAAATTCATTCCCCCTCGATAATTGTCAATTATCTGCGCCAAATAAATTTCATACCTGCTTTCATACCTGACTCTTTCGCAAACGTGAATTTATTCTTTTTGTTCCACATCATCGCTTGGTAATTAAGTGAGAAAATGGCGTTTGCTTTCATCATGCAGTATTGGTTACTTCACATTTGAATTGCTGTTTGCTGTAGCAAAGTAAAAAATAAATATTAGTTCAATTCTGGAAGTGCGCATCTGAGTTACCGGGATTTTTAAAATAATTTCACTTTTAAAAATCAACTTAATGTTATTTGCTGTGTTTCGTATTGCGTTTCGAAAACAGCGGAATATCGTTGTTCGCTTGCAAATTTTTCGCAAGCACTGGTTCCGATTGCTACTTAACTTAGAAAGCCGAATTCCCAATCACAATATCGATAAAAAAAAAGAACAAAAATATGACCAGAAGTTTCTTCGGCGCAATCGAGTTTTCCGTATAGCGTATAGCCCATGAAACTCCCAGCCGTGGTCCATGAAACTTTCAGCCATGGAGGGCCTGTGTTGTTGGCACCTATAACGGTGCCAGACGAACGATCATAGATAAGTTTATTCTTAAATAAAATAAAAACTACTGAGGCTAGAGGGCTGCAATTTGGTATGTTTGATGATTGGTGGGTGGATGATCAACATATTAATTTGCAGCCCTCTAGCCTCAGTAGTTTTTAAAATCTGAGAGCGGACAGAATAAGAGCGATCCCAATAGTTTTCTTTTACAGAAAACTAAAACTTGCTATGTAACGACAAGAGGTAACCTTCATCCAGAGTCTATGGGGCGAGAGTGTGGTCCTTAATGACCGTTCTCCTTCCCTTTATCTTTGCTGAAAGAATTAGTCTTGGTTTTGGACTCCAACGTCGTAATTTAAAGAGCGGCGTTTTCACCAAGGATAATTGCACGAAAGGGTTATGCAGCGAATATAGCTCATATCCTCATGATTAACGAAAGAGAAATGAAATTGGGTAGACTTGTGTGTGCGCGCGTATGTAGTGTGTGTGTGTGTGTATGTGACGAATGGTTCTGAGGAACTTAAGAACTTTGCTGCTTATGTAGGGGACTCTGGTCCTTCATCTTGATATTGGCCCTTCTTCTTCTTCTTCTTCTTCTTCTTCTTCTTCTTCTTCTTCTTCTTCTTCTTCTTCTTCAGCGTCAGATATATGATGTTGTTTATATCATATTCACCAATAATAACAAAAATAATAATGAATGAAGGTTCTTGCGTCTTCTTTCTGGGAAAGGTCTCTCCTTAGTATCATGAAGGAAGTAAGTTTGACCTCTCGCACCCCATACAAGGAGACGAACAACTTTTTCCCAAAAATGTTATGCTATCAGATCACCAGCGCCAATAGATACTTGATAACAACCAAACATAGTCAATATGTTGAAACAAAATTTTCCCCCGACATCTTTTAGCTAATCAGCAGAAGAAAGTGTTTGTGACAAAAGCGTTTCTCAATAAAATAATTAAGACCATCTTCAACATAATATCATACATCAGTGCCATTAAGAAGGTCAACATTAAGTTGCTTAAATTTCAGTCACCTATTTTTGCTTGCCTTTATGTTATGTTATTTAGCTTTCAAATAATATAGAGAAGAGTTCAGTCTTTCTGAATAAAGTTTGATTTCCTTACATTCAAGAGCTATTAAAAATGCTCTCGCTGTGCCATATCATCTAATCGAAAATATCCCTGTCCCCCCCCCCCCCCCCCCCCCCCCCTCTCACCCATTCTTTTTTTTTAAGATGACCAGAATTTCCTTCCAGAATTCCTTGCCATATCTAAGTTATATTTTACAAGGTATTTTCCAATGTCCAGTTAAATTGTAAATTGCCCACTTCACAAATGTTTCAATACGTAACCACGTTAAAATCTACTGTCGATTTTCTTTTATAAAGGTCTTTTACTTGCAAGGCTACCCTATTTCGAGGGATTAGACAACAGATAGTTTAAATGTATTCCCTGCAATACACAAGCACAACAATATATTACCTGAAGTTCGATTATATCCAGTATTTCGAAATAGTCTGATATTACTTTTGTACCTGATATGCAGTGAGGGTACTTCTCTCTCTCTCTCTCACTCTCTCTCTCTCTCTCTCTCTCTCTCTCTCTCTCTCTCTCTCTCTCTCTCTCGCTCTCTCTCTCTCTCTCTCTCTCTCTCTCTCTCTCTCTCTCGTCTTCTTTTCTGTTCAGAGGCCTGCAATTATTTTTCCCCATTTATTCAGGACTTCCCTCAAATAATAATAATAATAATAATAATAATAATAATAATAATAATAATAATAATAATAATAATAATAATAATAATAATAATACATTCAATTCCAGCTCACACTATCATAAAATTGCTTGCTGTTTTTATCACTGGCGTAGTTTATCAACATAGCAGGTGAGTGATTTTCATGATATCACTGGAATTATTTCATCGTTATATCTACATTATTCCCGTCTCATAAACTTGGAATATGTTTGACTGAGGAAGAACGTCAGCTTTCGACCTCAGTGACAGGATAAAGAAATAAAAGTGAATTCAACATCAATTTGATAATCTCGGAAAATCTTTCCTTTTGCATAAGAGTATATTAGCAGCAGTCATCCTGAGTCATACTGAGATTGCCGTGAACCCTTTCATGTAACATGGAAGGGCAGCAGCAGAGAAGAGGCTCATGATAATACTACCGAGACGCGTCCATCTGGATGTTGACCAAGGGGCTATTTCGGATGACCCTCCGAGAAGCGTTAGATCTTCCTGAAGCTGACAGGGCTATTTGCCCTGTCTCTTCAGACAGCCCTTGGGACGTCCTTCAGCGACGTATCCTACTGGTCCTTCTCAAGCCCTCCATTTCCTTAGCATTGCCCCTTCATTGCGTTTTTCTCACAGAACGACCTTTCCTTCCACTCCCTTGGATCTTTTAAACGTCCTGGTCATCTTTCTTCCTTATCCTAGTCATCATCACATTTCACCATCATCTTCTCCGATGCATTTCGTCTCCCCTGTTCACTTCCGACAGAGAAACCTTTCCTTATAAGCATAATGTTGTTTCTGTCTCTAATGTTTACCAAATCCTTTCTCATATTAACTGAAGTAGTGCCCTGGTGCTCTCACCTTCTTCTCAGCGTATCCTAACACCTAACCTTCTAAATCTTTTCTGTTTCTGCTTTTGGTAAAAATTCACATCCGTACACCTCCGTCAGAGAGAGAGAGAGAGAGAGAGACGAGAGAGAAGAGAGAGAGAGAGAGAGAGAGAGAGAGAGAGAGAGGAAGGCTCAGACTGGATCCTTAAAAATTTACCCTCATAAACATTTTTGTCTCCTCATCCCTTTTTCCCTCACGTCCATCGGCGTGCATATGCGCGCTTGCGTGCATGAGAGAGAGAGAGAGAGAGAGAGAGAGAGAGAGAGAGAGAGAGAGAGAGAGAGAGAGAGAGAGAGAGAGAGTCCTCGAATAGAATACAGAATTAAACGCCTAGCTAAACTTCCATTGAAAAAATAAATATTCTTTTTCTCCATCTTATGTTGTCTGATCTCTTCTGGCAAAGGTTTCTGTTGGTATTCCCTGTCTCATTCAATTTTCGACCTTTTGGTTGCTCTTTATCGGCCTTTTCAACTTGGACATCAAGAAAGAGAAGGGCATCATCATGATAACCTAACTGTGGAGCTTCAAGGTCAATATTCTCCTGATGTCCTGCACATGGATTCCAGGTCATTCTCTGCTTCCACCTGCTTACAACTTGAAATTTTCAATAATCGCTTCAAGTCAGGAGGGACATCAATGTTAGTTACTGTATAATATAGGATCAGCAGAAGCGTTTAATGTGTTATTCAGGTCACAACCGGTAAAAATATTTCTTATTCACTTTGTATTTACCCAGAGTAATATTTTCTTTGTTTTATTTTTCAGAAGAGGTTTTGTCGATTTTTTCGCGGCCTGGCTTCAGTTTTTCTTCCTTTCTCTATCTTATCGGTCTTTTATTTACACTAGGACAGAATAAAATTATGCTTTGTTCCCCTCATCTGCTTTTCATAGTAAAAGAAGGACCTGGCTTTAAAGTCCATCAAAGTTCATTATCATATTATAGACATTAGATCCTGCATTAAGTTTTCAATTAATGATTGGTATTAATCTTCTATAACTAAGAGGAGAACTGAGAGTTAAGTAACTCAGATGCACCGGCAGTTGAGGAAGTACAGTTGTGAGGTGGTTGGAAGTTGAAACGAGACTGAACACCCCGAGAGGATAATTAATCGGTTTCATAAAGTTAGCATCATCTCCAGGGAGTTGACGCTATTAGGCCTAATGTTAGTTAAACTGTAGTTTGTCTGTTTAATGATCTTCACAGCAATTCATTCACGGACTACGATCTAGACTGGTGGAAGAGTTTACCTTTGTTGACAAATCAGGTTGTTAAAGTTTAATCTGATTATTATACGGCTCAGAAATGAACAAATGCAGCAATATTTTACGATATTCTTTAAGATCCTATAAACAAAATTTATTTACGTTGATATTTAAGCGACTGACTGAGGAAAAAGCTATAACACCCAAAATTAAGCACTTCTCATTTTTGAATTTCGGTAAATGTTTCAAAAGATGAATTAATGAAATACTTCAGTCCCATTCCATTAAACTTCTGCAGGAATTTTCACAAAGGATAATTTGCACATTTCTGTAAAAGTCCTCTGAAAATTAGTTTTCTGCAGCTCCAAAGGATTCGAAAAATAACATTCTTTTTCAATAAAAAAAATGTTAGAATTTCTGTTTGGCGGAAAATTGATGGTTAAAAGGCATCAGAATAGCTATATATATAACTTGGTATTATTTCGATCTTGAAGAAGGAATAGGAATCAAATAATACTAGTAAGATGTTGGCGGCCCATTTTTTGGTACATGTAAAATTATCCATCAGTTCTTCAATTATGCATGGAAATTTTATTCTCTCTCTCTCTCTCTCTCTCTCTCTCTCTCTCTCTCTCTCTCTCTCTCTCTCTCTCTCTCTCTCTCTCTCTCTCTCTGAGTGTGACGCTGAATGTGCTACGAAAATAAAAGATGTTATGGAGCAGAGGGATGTCATAACTTTCCAACTTAGATGTTGTGCGATAAATGATGCTGAAAATGCTCAGAAATTAAAATATTCATTTTAATTTGCTTTCATTTGTTAGCCTAAACCTTTTTAGTTTTCTGTAAAAGAAAACTATTGTGCCGGCTTCGTCTGTCCGTCCGCACTTTATACTGTCCGCCCTCAGGTGTTAAAAAACTACTGAGGCTAGAGGGCTGCAAATTGGTATGAAGATCATCCACCCTCCAATCATCACACATCCCAAATTGCAGCCCTCTAGCCAAAGAAGTTTTTATTCTTTGAAGGTTAAACTCAGCCATAATCGAGCTTCTGGCAGCGATATAGAATAGGCCGCCACCGGGCCGTGGTTAAAGTTTCATGGGACGCGGCTTATGCAGCATTACATCGTGACCACCGAAAGATAGATCTATGTTCGGTGGCCTTGATTATACGCTGTAGCGGCTGTACAGAAAACTCGATTGTGCCGAAGGTACTTCGGCGCATTTTTTACTTGATTATTCTGAGTATGAATATCATTGTAAATATATTGTGTAGGAGAACTGTTCTCTCTCTCTCTCTCTCTCTCTCTCTCTCTCTCTCTCTCTCTCTCTCTCTCTCTCTCTCTTTGTTCTGATGCCATTGACTATTAGAGATATCCATTTGAATCACTATTCCATCTAAACTATTGAAGATATTGACGACACATACAAAAGCATTAAGAGAAACAAAAAATTCTAAATTCCACAAGCACCAATATTACCAACTCTTCGACATCCACATCCCCAGAAGAGGAAATGAAAGAAATATGAATAATCAGAAACTGACAATTAAAGAACCAAAAGAAAATGTGTGACGTTCCTCTAACATAGAGACAAAACGTCATATAAAATCATATGAAAAAGTTCGTCTCGCGAAACCCGAAATGAAATAGTGAAACCAAATCCGACAAGCTGGCAAAGAAAAAAATCAAATGTGGATTCGGAGATTTGCACCGCCATGATTTATCTTGTGTTTTCTTGGCCTTCTTTCCGAAAGCCTCAACTCATCCGTTACCTGATATAAAGACTTTTTCTATGTCCACTCGGTTTTACATGGAAGGTTTGCACGTCCTTATATTTATCACCTTAGCCTTTTGATGTGAGAGGTGGAGCGTGAAATAGTTCGAAGTTGTCGATGTCAGTGAGAGAGAGCTGTGAGAGAGAGAGAGAGAGAGAGAGAGAGAGAGAGAGAGAGAGAGAGAGAGAGAG
Source organism: Macrobrachium rosenbergii (assembly GCA_039081455.1). Classification (NCBI taxonomy): domain Eukaryota; kingdom Metazoa; phylum Arthropoda; class Malacostraca; order Decapoda; family Palaemonidae; genus Macrobrachium; species Macrobrachium rosenbergii. The sequence goes on along the minus strand of JANJGK010000005.1, from coordinate 18,389,827 downwards.
AGAGAGAATTATGAAAAATGGAGTCGCCTTTGGTCATTAAGTATTTGGCAATACATTTTCTTTACGAACAATAATCGTCGGTGACGGAATATGAACCTTTATTTAGAGCTTGATTCTCCCTCTTTCTACATAAAGTGAATCGTCTTTTAATTGAATGAATGATATATATTGCAGTGCTTTAAGATTACGTGTATCAAAATAGAATGACACAGTTGCAGGTAATAAGCAAGATACCTAATGGGGTAAAACCGAACTCACCCTGTAAGTGAGCACAGCTGAGACTCACCAGGGCCGGATAATCGAACCTTGTGAAGCTTCATGAAGAACCTTCCTAGTCTGTGAAAGTTTGTTAAACTTCACATTTTCTGATATCTGAAATTCATATGTTAACTTTCATTTTTTGGATTCCTGTCTCTGTTTATTTACCTTTTTTATTGATTTAATATAGCCTTGATGATAGCTATAAGTTAATAGCTGAAACAGTCGTCAGAAAAATATTAGATGATATTAAGAGCATAGTAGCTCAAATTTTGAAAGCATTGCCCAAAAATAGAGGGTGCCACATATGCATTAGTAGATATATACATATGTATATATAAATAAATAAATAAATATATATATATATATATATATATATATATATATATATATATATATATATATATATATATATATATATATATATATGTGTGTGTGTGTGTGTGTGTGTGTGTGTGTGTGTGTGTGTGTATGTATGTATGTATGTATATATATATACGTGGGTGCGTGTGTGTGCTATTATCTAGCTGTGCAACTATTACCCGAGCAGCAATGATAAAACAAGTATTTTTCTTATTAATACCACTCCAGCTTCTAATACTGAACTACTACTACTAAGAATAATCAACGATTACACAAAAAAAAGACGAAATTAAATCCTATATAGCGATATGTTTCTTTATACAAGAGAATGAGTACAAGCGTCCTGTACATATATAACATGGACTATCTAGTTGCCCAGTCTTTCAATAACATCGAGTCAAAGGAAAGTCGCCATTATATTAGAATGAATCATTTACGTGAAAACACTAATTTGAGCTAAATTACTTTCACATGAATAGCAGATGCTGTACAAGCATGCGGTGTTGAGCTGACAGCGTTAAAAATTTCTTTAAGAATAAATAAAAAAAAAAAAATTTAGCCAGAAACTGAAAGAATTCTCCATCTATAATTCAGGATGTTAACTTTATTTCATTACCGAATTTGATTTATAGTTCCCATAATTTAACCATGTAAGATTAAGATCTAGATTTATGTCTTATACAGTTCAATTATCGAGCTAGACGAATTTTATCCCTTGTGTTTAAAACGTCTACATGTTTATATCCTTTGGAATCAACAGCTCGTTGACAGCCGGTACAAACAAATACGTAATTTTTTAAAATTTTATCATATAAAAAAATAAAAAGGTATTTCAATACAAAATGCATTGGGAGTTTCTCTGCATGCACGAAGGAGAAATATATTTGGAAAACTAAAAATACAATACCTTATTTCCGGCCTCTTACCTCTTTTCACCAAGCCCAGTGCAAATAGGATTTTTAATGTAATATTTGGGAAGGTTTCGTCTGAATATAAAATGACTTGGAATACAAAAATGGATTAAAATAAAGGAGAGCACAAACATCACAGCCGTTAAAAGACCTGCCAGATTCCATGCTTCTTTGCGTGGTTTTAATATTGGCATCAGATTCCATATCTTGTGACCGTAGCAGATCTGAGCCGTCTTTTAAAGAGGACGTAATCCTTTATCCGATTCCTCCTGTCTTCCTAGCTATCTGAATAGCGAAATTATAAACCTATTAAATAATAAAAGCAACTTTCCTTTTTATAAAGCAATCAAATATATTTAAAGAAATATGCCCAAGATCCATTAACGAGATACACCGAGAAAGCTGTAAATGAGAACAAGAGGAGAGAAGAAGAAGCTTTCTTATCCGAGCAGAGCAAAGAGCAGGTGTAAAACTATGCGCATTCAAAACACGCGCCATAACCACAAATCGCCATAATAAGACGTTTGTTTTTTGAAGGCGTCGCGATAGCGCGGGATCTTTACATTCAATGCAGAATTAACTCGGCTGGTTTAATTTCTTAAGCACCTTAGCAGCTGGATGAGTTTTGCAGCAACGCTTCTGTGTCAGTGTGTGTGCGTGTGTGTGTCCTATTCATATTACTGCTGCTCTTAAGGGTCTTAGGTACTAGTGGTTTATGTAGTGTAGCTTAAAAAAAAAAAAATTGCTTTTGTGAAGCGTTAATCTAGGCAAATATCATCCATGCCATAATTCAATGGCCCGATCTCAAAGGGTTTCATTAGAAAATTCTGCTATTCGTTTGGATGGATTACGTTTCCAGGTAAACTTTGAAAATACCGAGCAGAATTATAAATAACATTTGTCGTTTTAATTCAGATTACAAAGAAAAAAGGAAATTGTTTTTATTACCAATTTTGGTTTGCTGGTATACTTCGTAAATTGATCTTACAAATTCGTTAGGCATAAATGTTGGGACAAGTTTGCAGTTTTTCTTAGAGTTTCATGGTCATATGCTTGCATTATATTAATGTAAAAATGAAACACATTTAAGTTCACAAATAGCATAAGCCCGAGGTTTTGCTTCCCAGTGGATAATTTCACTCTAGAAATTCTTGAAGAGTTTAATTCAACGGTAATGATAACTACTCGAATCAAACCTCCCTCAGAATGATCAGTAGCTAAGAGGAAGAAAAAAACCAAAGATAGGCCAAATCATTTACCTCAACCCGGATGTTTAAACCAAGAAAAAACAATTTGCAACACTTGAAAAAAAAATGTCATTTGAGAGTACATCTTCTTACTATACCTGCGAGATCGGCGTTTGTGCTTCACCTTAAATAGCAGCTTCGAAGCATAACGGTTTTTTTTTTAGTTTTTTTTGTAAAAGAAAACTATTTTGACGGCTTTGTCTGTCCGTCCGCACTTTTTCTGTCCGCCCTCAGATCTTAAAAACTGCTGAGGCTAGAGAGCTGCAAATTGGGATGTTGATCATCCAACCTCCAATCATCAAACATACCAAATTGCAGCCCTCAATCCTCAGCAGTTTTTTTTTTTAATTTTATTTAAGATTAAAGTTAACCATAATCGTGCGTCTGGCAACGCTATACGACATGCCACCACCGGACCGTGGCTGAGATCTTCATGGGCCGAGGCTCATGCAGCGTTATAGACAGTACAGAAAACTCGATTGCACAGAAGACACTCCGGCGCATTTTTTGCTTGTTTACTTTTGATCTATGCTGCCCACGCGTCGTCCACCTTTGAGCTCTTGTCAACTATTTTCCACATCATGGAAACCGTGTTTTCTCAGCCACTTGCCGTAGAAGGTACATGGGTTAGAGGCCTAGGTCTTATAAACTCACAGATGGCAGAAATCTGGATAAATGCGCTAAGTTTATGGGGAATGTTGCAGTTTAATAATGACAGCATCGTTTAATCCCTACATTTTTAAGCAGCCTATCATTCATTAAGTGACAGGCTTCGAGGTTAAAGCATAAGTCTATTGGTCAACGCCCTTCAGTTATTTGAAAGTCTAACTGAGAGTGATAACCTTTGGCCACCCTTTCAAAAAAGAAAGAAAGAAAAAAAATCGCAGAATTTTTTTATGAAAGAGCAAGGCATTGGAAATGTGATTCTGTTGAACATCCATTCATCCCCACTTTTTCTTACTGTATGGTATTCTTATTGCATACCATTTTCCTCAAATACCACATCCCTGTAGGAGGTAGTGCCGCCAGCGCACCTTAGGCCGTGCACTGTAAACATTACTTTAGTTCTTTGCAGCGTCTCTTCGGCCCATAGCTGCAACCCCTTTCTTTCCGTTGACTCTACCTCCGTTCATAATCATTTTCTTCCAGCTTACTTTCCATCGTCTCCTAAAAAAATGTTTCATAGTGCAACTGCGAGGCTTTCCTCCTGTTACACTTTTCAAACCTCTACGCTCAATTTCCCTTTCAGCGCTGAATGACCTCATAGGTCCCAGTCCTGCGCCTTTGGCCTAAGTTTTATATTTCATCTATTCCAAAATACTGCATGACTTGCTTGACGTATTACTTTGATACAATTTTTTCCCTTCTTAGTTCGTTATTTACTCGACACAGTTTTCTCCAGTTGTTGACATTAAAATCTTCGATTCCCTCATCACTGGGATTTTCTGTGAAATAACACCGTTTTTAGATTGATTGAATTTATTAATGGGTTTTGGTCAGTCTTTTTTTGGTAGTGTACGTGTAAATTACAGAATTTGTTTGTTTGAATTAATTTAATATCTTTAGCATAACCCTTTAATCACAGAAAATATGCGTACCATATCTCCATTCGCTGTTGATCTTATCAATATTAATCCATGTTTATCATTTAAAAAAAATTTATCTTCATCAGTTTTTTAAACCAAACTTTTCGTCATTTTTGCCCTTTCAAAATTTGTTTTGCTTGTCTATTCACAGTAATACGCAAAGGCTTTCCTAAGACTTCCGATGATGCCTCTTACAAGTTGTCCTTGGCTTTCGTTGGTAGCCCAGTCAAAAAGCCATCTCAATAGTTTTCTTTTACAGAACACTAAAAAGCTGAGGTGGAAAGAAAAGATTCGGATTGAAAACTATGCAGAAATAAAGAAGGTCGAAAGAAAACTGAAATTAAAAGCGGAAGGCAATGGCAGAAGCTCATGGCAGAGGATTTAAGTGCACTTTGGTGCTGGCTTGCATTTAATTAATCCTGCCAAAAGTATCGAAAGGTAAAACTAGATTACCTATTTAGAGAATCATTCCTAAACTATATTCTGGCTTCAAACGCCCTTCTTCTTCTTCTTCTTCTTCTTCTTCTTCTTCTTCTTCTTCTTCTTCTTCTTCTTCTTCTTCTTCTTCTTCTTTGCAAAGTTGTTCCCATATCCCTATTCTCAACCTCTCCTGTTTCATCGTCTGTCATAAGGACTGATAGGTTCCTGGTTCTTGATTCCTCGTGGCCTGTTATATATTGAAACCTACAAGGTAAGTATGATCTAAGTTGAAAAATAAGAAAAAGAACCCCACGATAAACAAGCCGTCTGTATTTTCCAGACAAGAAATAAACTCTCCTTGAGGATTAAGGTTCCAGCGTAGTGATGAAAATATATGAAAAAACTCACCATTTATTTGAAGCAGACTTGAAGAGTATTGCTGCGTATTGAAACGACTTACTCAAGTGCTAATTTATCTCGTCAATTTACCCAATTCCAAAACCAAGATAAGAGATTATTGCACTACCAGCTGCTAAGGGATTGCGCGATGGCTCAAGAAGATACGGGTTTGATTAGGTCGTTGGAAGAAAATTTTGAAATTCCAATGGTAATGAGAGGAAAAGTATAATTTTGGGATTGAGAACTATTATACATATAAGTAACTATACACGTATATATATATATATATATATATATATATATATATATATATATATATATATATATATATATATATATATATATATATATGTGTGTGTGTGTGTGTGTGTGTGTGTGTGTGTGTGTGTGTGTGTGGTGGTTTCGCCGCCTATACACTAGTGACTTTTTAAAGAGATCTGGTAACTCTATAATAGTTAAAGTAATATGTATGAAGGAGTTGTTGAACCAGCTCTCCTTTATGGAAATGATGTATGTATATTAGATAAAAAGGGCCTTAGAATTTGTGTAAAACTCTCTTTTTAGGCAATGATGAAATAACTGGAAGGGAGAAGTGTTTAAATACAGGTATATGAGAATATGTGTATTGTCGGTCAAAGATGGATCAGAACGTTTTTAGAGGGTCCAGTCATGTGGAAGGAATGGAAGACCATAGGTTGGTGAAAAGAGAGTTACT
>JANJGK010000005.1:18376428-18378928 GCA_039081455.1 Macrobrachium rosenbergii | reverse complement strand
ACCCTATAAGTATCGTCAGTAGTGTTGAAATTATGAAGAGAAACCAACAACCTAACAAAACTTTACAGAATTGCCATTTAAAACATTTTACGATAGTAAAAATTCAATAATTTTGTAAAAAAAAAGAAAAAAAAATTCTGGTTTGAATAAACCACAACACTAAGAGGAACATACTTTAATAGAAAAAAAAAACACCACAAGGATGAAATTTGTAAAAACTGAGTGCCAGAATTAAGTATTAGAGTAGAAGACTGACAAAACTTATGAATACAAAGGAAATGCCGTTACAAAGGCTACACTCTCCCTCTATAACAATTCCAACAGCATCAGCTCAACAAAGCAAAAGAAAAAAAAAATTTTTATACTTCATGTTTACAAAGAAAAGTTTCTTCTTTTCACGTTGAAAGAAAAACTTCAAATTTTACTTGTGGCCCACCGTTCCCCATAGAAAAAGCAAAATTAGTCTAAAACTTTTTTTTTATTTTTTTCTTGCATCAGTAGTGTTTTTCATACGGAAATACATGAAATGCGCATATACACACACAGATATATACATGCATATACACACACACACACACATATATATATATATATATATATATATATATATATATATATATATATATATATATATATATATATATATATATATATATATATATATATATATATATATATATATATATAATGTGTGTGTTTGTGCGCGAGTATGTCTGTAACCTTGTTATCCTTCCTGTTTCCCTCAATGAAAATCATTCTTCGTTCCGTAGATTGAACAACAAATTAACAAACTTCATTTCTAGCCACTGCATTTATATACAGGCGTACAACGTTTCAACCCAAATAAAGCAATTTTCCACTACTATATGTTATATATAGTTCTGGCGTCGAAGTCAACTGGAAATGGGAAACAAGGCTAAAAATAAATGTTAGTAAAAATGTTAAAACAACTCCCACCAAAAGGCACAAACAAGTTACACTATTACATGGTTAGGTTGTTGAACTCTTAACATTCTATATTCGAAATATACATTGTCGAGTAGTAACTAAGAGGTAATTATATAAATAGATTTGATATTTCAGGTACATAAATCATCAAGGCAGAATAAAAAATTTACGTCTGTTTAATATTTGCTTTAGAGTATTGTAGCTTTGTGATGGATGTACTACCAACATGAATATTAATCATAGGATATCTTTCGGAAATAGATAAAGCTTCTTTTATTTCAAGACTTTCTTTCTCGGTACTGGCAAAATCCAAAATTACACAACCCAAAATTGTTAAATTTTTTATGAGTGACTCGCGTGTGGTTTTTCGGGGGTCCTGATTATCGATGGGGGTATCGCAAACATGATATAGATACGTGCGTATTAATATACAGTATGATGACACCGTCCTTCTCAAGATACTTGTTTTCTCAGTTAAGTTTATTTTCGATGCTTAGGTTAAATAGTTTCAAAATAATGACAGTTTCTTTTAAACATAATAACTCTTTGTAAAAAAGAAACATGTATACCCATTTTAACATACAACATACAACTTCCGTTTCTCGCGTGAAATATGACATTCCGCAAAATATTTTGTACTACTCAGATTCGGATATAACGTAAATAGAAATTAATGTTCAAAAATCCTTCGCTTCAACAGTTAATGCATACTTAACACAACATTAGCACATAATATCGAAAACAAGGATTTCTTTTGGTCTATGTATAGTGTGAAAATTGAACGAAATCGAAAAAGAATAGTTATGGGAAAGAGCAAATTATTTAAAAATACAAATGCAAATAAAGATTTCACCAAGTACTGTAGGATGAAAGGCAAAAAATAAACAAGTAAAAAATGCGCAAGTTTCTTCGGGGCAATCGAGTTTTCTGGACATCGTATAATGCTGTATGAGCCGCGGCCCATGAAACTTTCAGCCACGGCCCGGCAGTGGTGATATGTCCTATAGCGTTGCCAGGACGCACGATCATGGCTTAGTTTAACTATAAATAAAATAAAAACTACTGAGGCTACAGGGCTGCAATTTGGTATGTTTGATGAGTAGAGGTTGGATGTCAACATACCATTTTGCAGGCCTCTAGCCTCCGTAGTTTGTAAGATCTGAGGGCAGGCAGAAAAATCGCGGACGGATAGACAAAGCCATCTCAGTTTTCTTTTACAGAAAAGTAAAAAAAAAAAAAAAAAAAGTATGAAATAAATGAAATCTGAAACAAAAAAAAAAGAGAAATCCTTTATGTGAAAGAATAGCACAATTGTGGAGAAGAAAGCAAGCGCTGTCTTCCCGGACAAAGGAAGGGATGGAAGAGTATTGTTTCTCGATTAAACAGGCGAAGCTCACCACAATGGCTAACGACAGAGTGCTAGAAAAAAATGTCAGGTGAGGGGGAGAGATATGGAGTAGGATTTTGTTACAATAACTCTAGATTATTCTTTGCAGAGAATATCTGCACGGCAAAGTGACTTTGTTTCCTAAATGGGAGATTTATTTTGATT
>JANJGK010000005.1:18336707-18376328 GCA_039081455.1 Macrobrachium rosenbergii | reverse complement strand
GGAGCTGATTTCAGAATTGAGGAGGACTGGTTTCTGGCATACCCGGTTTGGTCTATTATTAAAACTCAGTTGAATGACTGATAAACTGACAAAACGAGCAAGCTACTATGGAAGACTGACGTTGGTAATTTAAGAAAAATATAAAGAAAATATGTAAGCATAAACAAAAATAACATGAGGTTAAAGGCCATTTAAATAGATATGGTAGCCTACTTGCACCAGAACTTGATTAATTACATTTTTGTTTTCTTTGGGAAGGGAATCGACGGTTAACTATACGCGCGAAGATGGATCACCTTTTCGGAGACAGGCATAAATGTTTAGATATAATGCAATCTGTTCGCTAATAAGGGATATCAGATAACACAATATGCAACCATGGGTACTGGAAAATAAAATTGTAATTAAAGAGCGAAAACTTAATCAGTTAAACCTTCCCTTATGGGAACTATCTACAATTTCAGAAGAGTTAAAAAATTTTACTAAACTACTTTTATAAACGCCCTGAAGGATAATATGATAGAGCAGTTTCACTTTTTCAATAGTAAAATTGTGTCTGAAAGGATAATAAAGACCATAGAGTAACCTTAGAAAAATTTATAAAAAGAACAAAGAGGTAAAAAAGTTATTTTATGTATGCATGTATGGATATATATATGTATGTATACACACACACACACACACACACACACACACACACATATATATATATATATATATATATATATATATATATATATATATATATATATATATATATATATATATATATATATATATATATATATATATATATATATATATATATATATATATATATATCTATATCTATATCTATATTATATATATATATATATATTATATATATATATATATATATATATATATATATATATATATATATATATATATATAAATTTTTATCACGTCACCGTGACATTTTATATGCAAACGTTAAGTTACGAATGTCGTTTAATATCCAATTCGCGCTACTTCGGGAATATCACTGAATGGGAATTATAAGCGATAAATGGCATGGTGCCATTTATCGCTTATGTGTACTTGTGTTTTGTATACATAAACATCTGGCCTCTCATCTGAAAGACCCAGCTTTCATATATATATATATATATATATATATATATATATATATATATATATATATATATATATATATATATATATATATATATATATATATATATATATATATATACATATATATATATATATATATATATATTATATATATATATATATATATATATATATATATATATATATATATATATATGCATATAAGCTGGGTCTTTCAGATGAGAGGCCAGATGTTTATGTATACAAAACACAAGTACACGTTCATATATTTATGTATACAAAAACACAAATACACATGCATATATTTTCCTCTTGAAAGTAGACCTAAACCGGTGTAGCCATCAATATCAAGCTTGAACATTACTAAAAAACTTAACTGTATCAGATGGCAAAGTAACCTGTTGAAGACTAAGCAAGGTAGAGGGTTCAGGAAAAGTGGAAATAGTCAACGGTTGACTTTCCTTTTTGTTCCTTGTGTTGATTAGATCATGGTGCAGTTGATTTTTTTATGAATAAAATGCATATATTCATTATAAAGCTTAGATTATCTCCTGCTTAAGTATCTATATGCATACATCAATAGCAATATAGCAGTTGAATTGAAGATTAAGAAAAGAATGTGGTATTTTTTGTTGGAAACATAATGGAAGTTAGCAGGGCGGAACGGGAGATTAATGTAATTAGGGTCTATGGCACCCTTAATGATGTAAGTTGTAAACTAAATGGGAAAAGTGAGAGAGATAGAGGGGGTGGGGGTGGGACCTGGAGCCAGAGTAGGGGATCAAATTTGTCTCGTTAATCAGGAGCATAAGGCGAATAAGGCTAAAGTTTCATGACGTAAAGGGTTAAGGGAACCGTACCTCACCAATTACGATGTTTTATGAGTTTACATTTGCAATGTATTCAATGAATTTTTCCCTCAGATTGTCCATGAATGTTGATGTTATCCTTTTGACTACGAACAGTTCTTATTTATCGAAATTATTATAAATCTCATAGCTAAATCAAAATGTATTTGATTTTTTTTATGTTGGTGATTACTGTACCGTTTGCTCAAAAGATATTATCTCTTCTCTTTTCTGATCTACCTTGTTTCATTTCGGTTTGTTTTCTATTCAAAACTTCTTGTTTTAATGTCCTCATAGTCCCTAATATTTTTTAAATGATCTGGATTCCATATTTGAATAGATTTTAGTTTTTCTAGTGAAACTGTGAGATACAGGGATAAGAACCCTCTGGTTTTAGACGGTATAAAGGGCTAGTTTAACTAAGACTTGATTATGAGATGAGGTGAAATGTTGAAAGCAAATCCTTTGAAGAAAGCGAAAGGTTTAAGTGCTGAAAGTTGTCCCTCCTACCTGAACACCTGAGATATTTCTCCTTTTCTTTCTTTTATTTCAGCCACAGAATGTTAACGAAAAAATCTAAGCTACACGTCTATCAGTGAATAAACTTTTACTCCAAACATTTCTCTGTCTTAAAAATTCCATCTGTTTTGTAGTGTGCTGTAATTGCGCTGCATTTTAATTTTTTTAGTAGAATACCTTTTACATTAAAATGGTCTTTTAAAATATATCTACATCCTTGAGCTAACAACCCTATCTCAAGAAAGTCGCAAAATCCTGTTTCATCAAATGTGTCTTTCACCAAATCCTGTTTCACCAAACAATGCTTGTGTGCAGTTTACACCTGGTAGTTCGATGACTTATTTCAATGGCATGGGTATCGTCAACAACCGTTAATTTGTATATGTATTAATTATCATTCTAAAAGGAAACGCAGTAATACAACTATATAAATATCTCTGTCACTAGTTTCATACCTAGTCGTCATTTGTTAAGTGTTCTATTTGAGAATATTATGACTAGCTGGCACTTGCTGACCACAGACACCAAGACGAACTGAATGCTAAGATACCCTACGAAGTCAAGGACTGCATTCAATTTGAAAAAAACAAAATTAAGGACACATCAATTTAAAAGACTGCCGTGAAACAAATCAGCATTCACCTAATGTCTGGTATATCAGTTTCGATCTTGCATTCGGTAGCTTAAACTACTAAATTAGCTGAAGCAAAGAGAATAACAAAGTTGAGAGAATAAAGTTCTTAGCATTTGACAGGTTCTTTATCAGACTCTTTTAGACAAATTTTTTGCCTGTGATTTTATTCTTATCAGAAGGCATATTACTCTTATTTTATTGTACTGCTTCAAAACTAATTATTACCTAGCTGTGGTCTCTTTATTAGTATTGGCTCTCCCTGACAAATAAATTGAACATCCTCTTTTTTTCATTCAAATATTCAACCCCTTCTATTCTTAATTTTACCGTTACTTTAGCTTCGCACTTATCATACTCCTGCCAACCATCCCTAGTTGAAATAAGTGTCTGAAACTTTTCTAAGTCTTATATAAGGAATATCTTGCAGCGTAGGCTAATTAATACTTATGCTTCCAAGACAGGACAACTTCCACCATGTCTATTCTACTCTAGCATCGATTTTCTGGTTCTCTTTGAAAGGACAATATGATTATTAAGGGGGCCATAGAAGGCTTGAAGGCTGTTGAATATCATGTAAAACGAGAGGATAAGTAAGCAGATGAAGAAAAAACCAAAGAAAATATTTCTCAGGAAAAAAACAAAAAAGAAGATAGAGACTTGACAATAAGCAGAAAAAGTTGAAATGTCAAGAAGAAACGTTCATAAAATAAAATGCAGCGAGAAAAATGCACAAGCATACCGACAATAAAAAGAGATGGAGAAATTAATCGTTCAAACAAATAAGACAGCAAATGTAAAGAGAGATAAGAAATTCTTTTTGACGGATAGGAATGAAGAATATAGAAAGAAAACGGATGGCTCAGAATAGCACGTAAGAAAAAAAATTACGCTCATGAAATTTCCACTGGATTTTCCAAATATTTTCATGAAGGAAGTGAAGAAAATGGAATAGGTCATAAAAAAAAAAAAACATTTGGACAAGACGTTCGAATTATACTACAAAAAGGGTCAAGTAAAGGAGCATTTTAATGCAGGACAGCTTTCAGTTATTTCAAAAGATCGTTAGAATGTCCTGTGAAGTATTCTATTCTAGCACCAAAAAACGAGCTTCTTTCCACAGATTCCAATAACGAAAACCTTATATATATATATATATATATATATATATATATATATATATATATATATATATATATATATATATATATATATCTAAATATATATATATATATATATATATATATATATATATATATATATATATATATATATATATATATATATATATATATATGTGTGTGTGTGTGTGTGTGTGTGTGTGTGTGTGTGTGTGTGTGTGTGTGTACAGTATATGTATATATTTTACGGTAGTATGAATATAATGCCGAAAATGATGACATTTTGGAGGCAACGTTAACAAAATTAGAATTTCGGGAATTTCGTAATTGTGGGTTGCAAGAGACGGAAGGTATACTGAGACCGGAATAGTCTGCTTAAATAGACGACGAAGAAATGGTGATGGCCGGGTAACTTCCATGCAAATTGCATATTTTGGAAAGTATCTAGTAAAAAATTTAGACGCGATAAAATCGGCAAATGGTTTTCCATCAGCATATAAAACGCGAAACTACTTTTGAGCTTTCTCTCAGAATTATTATGAGACTCGATCTAATCAAGGGGCGAAATCCTTTAAATGCCTGCTAAAGAGGAAAGAGGAGGGGGAGTGTCTCAGCAGTGAGAAGCTGACACGATGACAGTAATTAAGCTGCAAAAATACAAAACTGAGAAAAGTGGTATATACTGCAGTTTTCCCTTGCCTTTACTACTTATTTTACAGATACTGCAAATGGGGCCCCCTAAATACTCGTAGAAAGCATTGAAGAATCTTTCTGAAACTGCAATAACTTGTGTATTTTGTGTTTCACGAGCGCAACTGGTGGCATATCTCAATTTCGGTAATTTTGCAGATACTGCAGTTTTCCATTTTAGGGCAGCATACGTGAGTGATCCTTCTTTTCCTCGCCAACCATAACCCTTCCATAATTTCGAGACGACGAGGCTTGGGATGTCCTTCAATAATCCTATCCGGAGGAATTAAATTCGTCACCTCTCGTTCAAGGCTTATTGGACGGCCTGCTCTACCATGTCTCCCGTTTAAAGGTTATCAATGTAAAACCACTTCCACTATCATTTTCATTTATTTTTTCATCGCTTTATTGATTTGGTTCTTCTTCATTTATTATTCTTACCATGCTCAGTTAAATTAAGAAATAATACGACGAATATGCTGAATCGCTATTCAAAAATTTTAATATTAATCCAAAACATAAAAAAATCAATATAACTGCAAGAAAAAAACTTTAAATTATTGTTATTATATCATACACGTAGTAAACTCCATCAAAATGAAATTATATAGTTTGACTAATATAAGTTATCAATATTGTTAAGAATTTGTGGAAAGGATACACCACCACATCGTTTATATTTCTTGAAAGGTCTAAAAGGGTACAAAAATCACATCTAAAAGTTGCCTCCTTTTTCGGAGGCAATGATTTTCTCCCTTATAAGGAAAACAAAAGAGAAGCCGTGCTCAGTGAGTGTTTAATTTTAACTCGGAGAAAAAATCCAGAATAAAATAAAAGTAATTATACTTTTATATGCATAGGGAGCAATCAATTTTTCTCCACTATAGTTTGTTTAGGCAAATACCTTCTTAAATAACACCAAGTAATATGTATAGCATTTCTGCATCTGTTCTCTACAAGCTATATATGCCTCGATACCTTTGTTTTTCTGGGTTATTTCAGTGACTTCATTTACTTATGTGCTGTGGAATTTATTAATCGATTCCTTAGTATCAACACCGGTCAAAGCATTTCCCCTTTTCCCCACATTTTTGGCATTTTTACCTCCATTTAGCGCCAGTCTGGCGTCCATTGCAGGCTATTTTTGCTTTTTAATCTATGCCAAATTCCGTTACATTCCTTGAATTTTATTGCAACCATCAAAGGTATTTTATACCTCTGGCCTATTGGCTTTTCCCCCGCCATTTCCTGGCTTTTATTTGGTCCATTAACGTGACTTTTTTCATCTATTTCGTGACATTATATGCCTTCATAACAATTATCATTTTTAGAATTCGTTATGGGGTATTTTTGTACTCATTCTATGAATTATTTTCCCTCCGTTTTATGTCTTTTAGGCCTTAATCTTAAGGATTTTTTTTATTTAAAAGTTTTTTTAACACCATTTTATAGGGTTTTTTGCTCTCGTTCCTCGATATCTCTCACCTTTTCACTGACAATTTGGCCTACATTCAGCGTCGTTATTGAATAACAATTTATTCCTTTTTAACTCGGTTATTTGGCATTTATTGCAACCATCTCTTTTACAATGTTTTCCTTCATTTCGTAATATACGCTGCATTCATTTATTTGCATTTTCGATATCTTTTCATTGTTTCTTCTCCCAAGTCTCTTGGAGGATTAAACTTCCATTCCAATGGCTGATTTAATCTCCTTTCTATACATATCTCCACCTACATTCCCTAGTATTATTTTCTCCCATCCCATGGCATTTTTACCACCATTGCATGACCTCATTTGCCTCTTTGCTTTTGAGCTCATTCTGTTGTATTTCCTGAACCTTTTTTGTTACATTTCTAGAGTTTATATCCCTGAGAATTTTCCTTCCAGTTTTAAGCTCTTAGCTAGATTCCTTGGCCTATCTTTGCATCATTTCTCCCATATTATTTAACACTTTTTAGTATTCTTTTGCATCCATTGTGTGGTATTATTAATTTAATATTTTATTTACATTCCTTTATATTTTACCCCTCTATCGAGTTTCATTTTTCATGGTACGGTGACGGAATTTATGATACACACTTGAATAATTCATTCCCATGTCTGTTATCAAATTCTCTGAGGTTAAACTGTAAATGCCGCATGTAAACATCATTACAAAGTTGAACTGGTAAACCCAAAATATTACCATAAAATTACGATTAACTTGCTTGAACGTTCACGCAAACATATTAATCGTATTTTATTTCAGTTAAATCTATATTTCATTCTATATACATTCAGCTTTAGAACTTCTTATCCATGAATCTTTTTTGTTATGCACAGTCTCTTCATACGCTCACACTTCTTTCATAATTCTGTTCCATATTTGAAAAATTGGCTTTATAATTATCTAATAAATAATGTGTCATTTAAGTTAATTATTTTTTCCTGTTTTTGGACAACGTTGAGTAATTTAGGACAACCAACAATTAATGAATGAAGGAGAGAGAGAGAGAGAGAGAAGAGAGAGAGAGAGAGAGAGAGAGAGAGAGAGAGAGAGAGATTGATTTATGTCCATTAAAGTTAGCGTTAAGCACCTAGGTTATTAACACCGTAATAAAATTACATTGAAAAGTTAAAATAAATAAATAATTAAGTTTAAAAGGAGTTTCATATAAAAAATATCTAAGAATATATATGTATATAATCATATCTGTTCAAATATACCATTCATACACACATATACAGTACTTTATATGTACATGATCTAAAGTCCGTTAAGGAGGCCGCCTCCCTCACGAAGGTATATAGCTGCTCTAAATTTCAATCCTCACCGGGAATTGTAGTAGGATAAAATGCCCTAATTTATCACCTCCCCAGGACAGGAACCTATTTCTCAGATTCCCAAGCTGAGACATTCGACCAGCAAATGTCTCACAGTCAAGGGCACAATACGGTCATCGCAAAATGGAGGATTTTCGCCGGACATCAAGAACTCATGAGTGAGTCTTGTATGTACAGTCTTTAGCCTGCACAACATCGCTACTTGTCCCCTTGACATATAAGGATATGACCAAGGAGACACTGATAACGTTAAAATATTCTCCCAGAGGGACTGTCAATTTTTTTTTTATTTTCTGATCTACTAGGGAATATACATCCCGATAAGGTAGTAGACATTTTCTGAGTTCTGGGGAAGTGACTGCTGACTTATCAAGTTGATCAGCTTCCTTGTTCCCAACCACCCCAACACGGGAAGGCACCCGGCAAAAGTTTTTTTTTCCTTAACCTCTTTTCACTAAAACCAGCCATTCCAGTATCTCTAAAATTAGAGGGTTTAAAGAGTCCAACAACTGAAGAACACTTTAGTCACAATGTATGGTAAAAATTTCCATTCTGAGTTAAAATTTCCTTTAAGGCCTTTAAAATTGCATGCAGTTCTGCTATAAAAATAGATGCAATAGCTGACAATCTCCGGCTTCTTTCTATATCAGAGAAGGCCTCTCCAAAGCCGACGCCAGCATCTGACTCTGAGCAATCCGAGAAAAGTGCAACGGAGTTATCATGTTGCGAGGAATGATCTAAAAATATTAACTGCATTGCCTCATTGGACTTTTCTCCCTTGGTAAAACGAAAATACCTACAAAATTTTATCCCTGGGAGGTTCCAGGGGACTCTAACTGAATACATTGCTGGTCAAATCTCTATCCTTGGTATGTTTAATTTCCAGGTTATACATTTTACTCTAACAGCAAATGGTTGAGGTTGCTCGAGGTGATTTTCATAAAATTGCCAATGACTTTCATTTCTGATACAAATGCTGGTTAAAGACTTAGGGAGCCTCTGAAATCTGTACCAACTCCGAACCAGCAGACGCTGGTAGTGAAAGTCCAGAGGCATCTCACCAGCATCTTCACTCATGATCTCATTGGGAGGTGATTTAAATACTCCTGTAGACAACCTTACTCCTCCATGATAAATTCAATTGAGCATTTTAAGGCTATTAGGGTTTGCTGAAGTGGACACTTCACACCCATAAGTTAATTTTGAAAAGACCAAGGCTTTGCATAGTCTCAGCATCTAAGTTCGATCTGCACCCTACATTAATTGTTTTCAAGCATTTTGTCTTCATATACTTCAGATGTGGAATCCAAGTCAGTTTCCTAGCCTTTTCTAAACAGATTGTCAGAGGAGGGTGCAGAGGTCGTATTTGTGACAGGGGCACTCGATACTTTAATGCTACCACACATAAATGTCGAATATCATAAAGGAAATATATTAAGTAAACGTGATAACCTTAAAAAGATATCAGCCTTTCGTGGGATTTATTCTTCCACCAAAGGTATAACTGAGAGCCGACTCCCAAATGTCCACCCCCTACCCTATCCCACAAGGGATGACACAACACAATTAAAGTGGCCCAAGTGTAAGCCAAACCCACTTGTTGGGACTAAGAGTATTACAAGAATACAATCATCCCCACCCTAATCATATTATGGGCAAACCGGATAGAAAGCCGAGAGTCCTGGCCCTAGAATTAGACCACTCCTGGAATCCATGGCCCAGCCCTGCAATATAGTTTTGCCCTTGAGCTAACAATCTGATATCTCTCAGGTCCAAACATTATCGGGTAGTTGGTGATCCTACCACAGCTCCCATTATTTAGCCTCAGATATAAACCCAGTCCAACTGTGATACCTCTGCCTGTTTATCAGGTCCAATAAATTTTACCAAAAGTGGATATCCCCACAAAAATTAACCCAAAGTAATACATAATGATATACGGGACTCTTGGACTCAAACCCGGGAACAAATTCCAGGGGTTCAAGTGGTCCCACGTCGAGAGAGAGAGAGGGAGAGGAGGTTGGGGGGGGGGGGGGGGAGAAATATCTAACCTATATTAAAGTGGCAGTTTGGAATCATCCATGATTGATGAGGGCAGCAAATACTAGGATGTTTCGGCTGAGGCGAAGTTACCGTGATTTACTCGACGTCTTCATATCTGTAAGAGAGGTTTCCTCAAAGGGCATTCCCTACTAGCAATTTTTCTTCTCCACATCTTTCTCCTTGAGGTCTCTTCCTTCCCTTATTCTACCAGACACCGGAAGAGGCAATATACAGGTCAGGTATAATGACAGAGATAAATGGCGGGATGGTCGAGAAGAACCAGAGGGAGGGAGAAGGTGAGGAAAGATGATAAAGAACGGAAGGAAGAGCAGAGGAAGGAGGAAAAATTGGAGGGTTGATTAAGGTGGAGGTGAGATGGAAGAGGAGTGGAATTAAATTTAAAAGCATACTTAGAAATTTTTATGTGAAGAAAGAGGTGCATAAAATAAAATGAAAAAAAATTAGAACAATTGTTTCAAGTAAAGGAGCAACATTAATCGAATTAGGTGTGTAAACATGGAAAAAAGTGCTAAGTAAGAGATATATAGACTTAAAAATAAACGCTTAAAAATTACCGATTTGGTGAAAAGTTGAAAATCAGCCTATTAAGGGAAAATGATATGTTTATGGTGTAAAACAAATGAGGTAACAGAGGTCATAGGATGCACAAGAAAATGAGTAGGAAGAATTTGCGAGTCTATTAAAGCCAAGGTTAGAATTTATGAATGTATTGTTAAGCCAGGTCTCCTCTATGGAATTACAGTGTTGTTGTATGAAAATGAAACTGGGAGCTGCAGAGAAGAATAATGTTAACGTAACAAATGTAACGTAAGTAGAAGGAAAGGTGAGAACGGTGGAGATATATAGAAGTGGCATAAAGGTGTAGGGCTGAATCAGAGTGGTTTAGAATACTTCGGTCATATGGAATCATTGGAATATACTAGAATGGTATAAAGTGAACGTCTTGGAGGTATTTGGAGGGGGAAGCGAAAGTCATAGAAAGTTTAGGATGGGCTGGATTAAAAATGAATTAGACATAAAAGTACCTCGCATCCACGAAACATGAATTCTTGAAACAGGTAAATGGCGCAGTATCTGTAGAAGGGACAAATACGTTGTCAGTGGACATTATGTGTAGGTATATGTAGGTGCTAATTTTGCTAATTTTTAGCAAGTTGTCTAGCCAGCAAGCATTATCAAAGATTCAGCAGATAGAATATGAATGAGGAAGTGATGGTTGTCTTGTCTTTATGAGAGCAAAATACCTGTTAGGAGAAACGTTTTATTTTGAAAAAGAAAAGTATTATATATAGCCAAATACAGAACAATGCACAAATATATAGAATGTAAACAAAAAAAAAATCCTTCCACAATTCAAGTAAAATCACCAATTTTGAAAAGAAACCTTAAGAGAAGGGTAAAAGCCGATATACCGGGATTTGCGAAAGGGTTATAAATTCCTTAAAACTTTAAATCTTCAGCGAAGGAAGAAGGAGTTAATGGCATTCAAATGGGAGACCCAAAAGTTTTAATTCCCGTTCAACACAAGTACTTTCATTGAAAAAAGTTGAATATTCATTCAAGCTAAAAGTCTATGAATAAATGCCAAGGCACTCACACAACTTTCCAAATAAAAAAAAAAAGGTTCAGCCATTTAAAGAAAAAGAGAAAAGATAAAACATATTCACTTAAGACAAAAAGATAATTGAGAAGGAATTTGAGTTTACCCTTAAATCTTTCATAACAGTAAGGCCGAATAAAAACAAGTAAAAAACGCGCCGAAGTTTCCTCGGCGAAATCGAGCTTTCTGTACAGCGTATAATGCTGTACAAAACTCTTAGCCACGGCCCATGAAACTTTCAGCCACGGCCCGGTAGTGGGGTTTGTTGTTGGCACCTATAGCGGTGCCGGACGCACGATCATGCCTAACTTTAACTTAAATAAAATAACAACTACTGAGGCTAGAGGGCTGCAATTTGGTATGTTTGATGATTGGAGGGTGGATGATCAACATACCAAATTGCAGCCATCTGGCCTCAGTAGTTTTCCAGATCTGAGAGCAGACAGAAAAAGTGCGGTCGGACAGACAAAGCAATCTCAACAGTTTTCTTTTACAGAAAAGTAAAAAATCGAATAATGATACGAAAAATTACAGAACGGGGATGGTGTGAATTAGGTATAGGATGAAAGCTAAAACCTAGAAAAACAGATGTTTCGTTTAAAGGAAAACCATTAAAGAAATAATTTTATGAAGATGAAAAATTAGATACCAAACACAGAAGCAAACTTTAAAGGAAGTTAAAAACCTTGCGAGATTTCCTAAATAGCGAAACCGATGACATTAAAAGATTTTAAAATGGCTAAAAAAATTTGCACTAAATGCCCACCCGTCAGAATTTTTTGTCTTGTAAGATTAACAGAGAAGAAATGGAGCACTTCTGTCGTAGCAAGCACAGAACAAGCAATGACGATCTGAGCATTTGAGTTCATATATGATTACGATCACAAAAAATGCCATTGGACAAACAATTTCATAAGTCAGGCATCAAGGCTCTTGCTGAGATTGCATATTGAACCAAATGTTCAACACTATACTTTATAAGAGGAGTACCATAAAAGCATGTCGCCAAACTTACAATATTTTACAGTAACAGTTAATTTAACATGACTTGCGATTTAGTATGAAGTCAGTTAGATTTTATTACAGCTCACATGAATTTTTATGTGGTGTAGACTTATAAAAATCTCTTAAAAATTAAATTTCTTCATGAAAGACAGAGTTTTATTAGCAGAAAACATAAATTTAAATAGAAAGATTACATGCATGTTATTAAGGTAAAAAACAATCCTTGAATAGCTGGATATCAAAACATAAGAAAAATACAATACACAGGGAAGAATAGAAGACAACGAATAATCTCTGACTATGAATGAATGAAGCACTAATGTGAGAGGCTAGGTAGTTCTGTACACAAAATGCCGCAGTACTGTCTGTGAAATACCACCTCCAAGAAATATCCAAATAGTATTTTTGAACAGAATTATATAATCGCAAAATTAGGCTGTTAAGAAGTATTTAATTCGAAAATGAAGGACAAAGTGGAATACAATATAGGAAAGTAGAATACTGACCACTTAGAGATCTGAGATACTGAGGTAGTTAGGTAACAAAATTAATGAAACATGAAATAAAGATGAAGAGAATCGAATATATAGAGATAGAGGTAGGTGTTATGTTAAACCGTAAACTAGACGTATATACACAACTGGTCAAGCAAGCAAAAGCGAGCCCTAGCGCGCGCACACTCAAGATATTGATAAAAAGAATTATTCTCTTTCTGTCACCCGAGAAGAAATATTGGAAAGGTTTAAACGCTTTTCTATTTCTTTGGGTGAACTCACAACAATGACAAACAGACTGAGGAGCAACACTTTCATATCGGAAATGTTTCCTCACTGTTCCTTCGCTAGCGCTTTCTTTTTTTTTCTTTCTTTATCAACTCCAGCGATATCGCAGACGTCGCCTTGCTCAGAAAAGAAAGATATTGCTTGCCTTGCTCTCCGTGTGCTTTTCAAGATATTTTCTTTGTCTATCTGGGGAGAGCTTATACAATAAGATTTAGTTATTTTTTTATAATACATTTGCAGATATCAGTGTTTTTGAGCATTGGCTGTCTGGGGAACTAAATAAAAAAATGATTCCAAGAGACTGCATCTTATTTTTTTTCTTTCCACAGTTTATACTCAGGGATGCGAATATTGTATCGCCGCCGAAGCAATAATTTTGCCGAAATCTTACCATACTGTCGGATATTCTTCGTCTAGTATCTGATATTTATTTTTTGTATTGTCTTATATCGATTTGAAGGTCTGCCTGAATTCTCATTCAAGAGTCCAAATTCCATCTTAATTATTTATTACGATGTTATAGCTGTTTTTGTTTAATTTGTTTAATCATAAGAAAATAGCCTTCACGTTTTTGTTAGGTCCGGAAAGATATAAAAATCAAATATTGAAAAGTATTATGTCTAAAGGATAAAGTGTCATTTGTTAGATGAAGCGCGAACCTTCCGGTCTCCGGTTACCCATAGCTAATCTGTGTCTCAGTTAATTACCGATTTTTATTTTTCAATTTACTATCTGAAAACAGTCCGTAAAAGTATACCAAATTTATTGTAGTGCTGTACTTAACAAATGATTTGTAGAGAATAGGCTTTCATTAGTCACCCCCACCCCTCTCTCTCTCTCTCTCTCTCTCTCTCTCTCTGAGATGAATCAAAGAAGAAAATATCAGTCGTTAATTTATGACTTGAGTGCATGAAATTCAGGGCTGTCAATCAAGCTTTGGGAACTTTTGGCCCTGGAGCGCTTCAGACAAGTGGAAAGAAAGGAGTTGGAGTAGTTGGACAGCAAGACAGAGAGATCCAGAAAATTGCGTAAACCTCACAGTTGTAATAGGCGGGAAACGTTAGAGAGGTTGGGCAGCAAGACTGGAAAGGGAGCGGAAATGAAGGTAAAGTAGAAGGCTTAAAAATTGGGAGCAGCCAGGGCCAAACGGGGACGTTGCAAACAACCTTTACTAATGTCTACAGTGCATAAGTGAGGTGCACTGACGGCACTCAAGATCTGTCTTTTGGTTTGAGTAACGCAATCTTTTTTAGAACTCTGTGCCTGAGTGTAGCACAATCCTCGGTGCAAAAATCTGTTTGAATCCTGAAGCATTTCATCCGAATATAAATAAAAGATTTTTTTCGATGTCATGAAACTGTAATTCGAATCAAAGGTATAACCAAATAAAAAAAAAAATGTCTTTCAAAAAGTCAGATAAAAAAAACGAAAAGAATTTATTTTTATTTCGATCACTGGGATTGCAGCATTTTTTGATGTATCGTAATCTCCAGTTTCAGAAAAAAGCATTTGTCGCATGACTCATTTTATCGTTTTTATTTATTTTTTTTATGGGCAAGTGAGGAGCTTACAGTAAAAACGTCGGTAAAACTGAACTTGCTGCCCGAATGATTATATGTTATTTGATTCATAAAGTTAATTAAATAAAAAAAACACCTTAAATCGGTTCCAGCTCAGTAATGATGATTTTACAAGCTAATTGGCGCCATCCTGATAATATGGTTTCTCAAATAAAGACTAAAGTGAAACAAACACAGGGAAAAGTTGATAAGTAGGACTGACAAGACTAGTGCACAGTTGATAGAAGTTGAAATAAAACTGAGTAAGTTGGTGATTTTATAAAGGAAAATGAACTCAAATGCAAAAAAAAAAAATTTTAATCATTAACTTTTTCTGTTCACTATGAATTCATGTATATGTCAGTCTTACTTGTCGATTTTAGTAAGCTTGGAAATTTCATTACTATTTTTATATCCTTTGGCACCCATCAGTCTTGCTAGATACATTAGATCCACTTTTTCTTTGATCATCAAGCGTCTGTTGCCATGCCCCTAGATTATCTCGTAAATTCAGATATGGCCCATGATAATGTTGATCCTTCATTGGCGTTTCATTTAAAAAATGTCATGAATAATTATTATAAATATATATATATATATATATATATATATATAATATATATATATATATATATATATATATATATATATATATATATATGTGTGTGTGTGTGTGTGTGTGTGTGTGTGTATGTGTGTTCGTGTACGTATGTGAGGGTGTATATATATATATATATATATATATATATATATATATATATATATATATATAATATATATATATATATATATATATTATATATATATATATGATTATTATCACTTTTGTACGTGATTCATTTATCACACATTACCACAGGTGGAAAAATAAGAAACAGGGTGTAGGTCCTGACCGGTTTCGACTTTATTTCCAAGCCATTGACGAAGGACTGATACAGAGTGTGAGAAGTCACAAATATATATACTACAAGAACAGTACTGACGAACATACACAACCGTTAGAGGGCTCCATATCCCCAATCAGGCCGGTGTCGAGGTAGGAGTGGCCTTTAAAACTCATTTGGCTAAAAATCACAATAGACTCTCAGGGGACATTGCTGATAAACAGACCATACCCCCACCTCAGATCCACACCTGACAGGTGTCATGGAGGCGGAGTTTGGAAACTCATTAACATTACTACCCTCGTACTGTGTTTACAAATATGATAATCCTATTTTCATATATCTCTAACTGCCTACCTTAAAGTTTAAACAAATTTACAAATTTCTTTTGATATTAAAGGATCAAGTTTATACATCCCTTGACTGATATTCATATTATGGTTGTAACTTTCCTTTATGAAGCTAGATTCAATGATGTTCCTTTCCAGTGCATTATTAGAATATACAATCCTTTTTGCCCCCTTCCCAGTTGATAGCATGATTATTCTCACTAACATGTACAAATATACCACTGTTCCCTTGTGCATATCTCACACATTTCTTATGTTGTTCAATTCTTTTTTCCAGTGCTTTCCCGGTTTGGCCAATATAAAAGTTGTCACAAGACTTACACGGAATTTTATATACACACCCTTTAATATTGTCTTATTTTTCACCTGTGGTAATGTGTGATATATATATATATATATATATATATATATATATATATATATATATATATATATATATATATATATATAATATATATATTATATATATAATATATATATATATATATATATATATATATATACTGTATATATATGTGTGTGTATATGTGTGTATGTATGTATATATATAGTTTCCGGAATTCCTCAGACAGAAAACAAGTGACTTAGCCATCCGATTCAAATGAATCACATACACTGCTCTTATCTACCCACACACCATGACCACGACCAAGCATTTCCTCCTCGATTTTGCACTTGAGCCCCCCCCCCCCATAAATTCCAATCAATAAAAAGGCTTTCTATTTAAGTTAGTTCTGTTGGGAAAGTCTTTTACAAAATATACTGCGAGACTCCAAAACCATCTAGAAAATTAAAGCTGTCAAATGACAAAGGTGAAATATATGTCTGGAAAAACTATTCATCAAAAGCACCGAGAGGAACCAATCTAAAATGTCAGGGTTTCGCATATTTCAAAGGAATTATTAACTGGGATAAAAGATTAAAAATTTTTAATTTTAATGCTTCATTTTTTTCATGGTCCAAAATAGATAAATTCAAACTTCTGCAATGTGAAAACAAATGCCCTTTTGACAAGCACATTCTCTCTCTCTCTCTCTCTCTCTCTCTCTCTCTCTCTCTCTCTCTCTTCTCCTCTCTCTCTCTCTCTCTCTCTCTCCATTCATTTACATCTATGCGAATTAATATTTTTGAAATGCAAACTAACCTTTCAGGTCATTAAAAAATTGTTTGTATTGAGTTTGGGTGTTGAAAGTTATTGCAGGGGTAAATCAGACCAACAGATATCTTCGCAACAACAAAACTGGCGCCATATATTTGACCTTAGCATCCACTTTGAAACCCAGTGCAGTTAGGCCCAGAAAAAATCTCCAAAACTTGCTAGTTTGGAGATTTTAGCGTTGCTTGCAAAATGAGTATGAGTACGTGTGCTTGCCTTTTGCGACTGGCTAGATACCTAAATAATAAAGTACTGCTTTAGTAATTCGTGGTAAAGCTGTTAATACATGAACTAAGAGGCTCAATAGAAATTTAATGCACAGAATTGCCTTCATTCATCTTCTCGGATCTCTGTTAAGATCTGCGTTTCCATCCAATACGTTATTTGCATTTGTATGGTTTTATGAGACTTCCTAACTGTAATTATGTAGATGCGATTGAGATAGTAATACCCTATACCCGTATGAGGCATATTCCCGTTTTTAACCTCCTCTCTCTCTCTCTCTCTCTCTCTCTCTCTCTCTCTCTCTCTCTCTCTCTCTCTCTCTCTCTCTCTCGGAAATTTTCAAGTATTATCGACAAAAAAATTGTAAAGATTTAATTTGATTTTTGAGCTTGGCTTCCTATTATCCGCAGGAAAGGAAACATTTACTATTAACTTAAGATTTAATGAGCAAGATCACCGTCCTGCATTATCATCGTTTTCTGCAAATGATTTACATTAGTTAAATGTCAATGCGTTTTAAAATTTATCGGAAAAAGACTATTATTTAAACTTGGTGAAAAACTGTATCTAACATATATCTAGTGAGAATATTGAAAATAAAACAGTATAACAACATAGAGAGGAAGAAAATTCAGGAACATGTTGAAAGAAGTCATATACATATAAAGAACAAATCATACACATGTAATGGGCCATACAAAAAGAAATGTATGGACGGCCTTTCCATAAACAATGCAGTCTGAATTGGGAAAAACTGGATGCACAACTGGAATGAAAGGAAAGATAAGAGGCAAATACCAGAATGGTGAGATGAGGGAGAACGCCATTGCTCTCTCTCTCTCTCCTCTCTCTCTCTCTCTCTCTCTCTCTCTCTCTCTCTCTCTCTCTCTCTCTCTCTCTCTCTCTCTCTCTCTCCATTCATTTACAACTATGCGAATTAATACTTTTGGAAATGCAAACTAACCTTTCAGGTCATTAAGAATTGTTTGCAATGAGTATGGGTGTTGAAAGTTATTGCAGGGGAAATAAGACCAACAGATATCTTTCGCAGCAACAAAACTGGCGCCATTATTTGACCATAGCATCCAGTTTGAAACACAAGTCCAGTTAGCCCAAGAAAAAAATCTCCAAAACTTGCTAGTTTGGGGATTTTAGCTTTGCTTGCAACATGAGTATTTTGAGTAAGTTTGCTTGCCTTTTGCGACTGGCTAGATACCTAAATAATAAAATACTGCTTTAGTAATTTTGTGGTAAAGCTGTAATAATAATAATAATAATAATAATAATAATAATAATAATAATAACACATGAAATACGAGGCTCACAGAATTTTAATGCACAAAATAGCCGTCATTCTTCTTCTCGGATCTTAGTTAAGACTTGGTTTCCATCCAATACGTTATTTGCATTTGTATGGCTTTATGAGGTTTCCTAACTGTAATTATGGAGATGCCGTTGGGATAGAAATACCTATATCCGTATGCGGCATGTTCCCGTTTTTAACCTCTCTCTCTCTCTCTCTCTCTCTCTCTCTCTCTCTCTCTCTCTCTCTCTCTCTCTCTCTCTCTCTCTCTCCCGGAAATGTTAAAGTATTATCGATTCTTAAAGTTTAAAAGATGACGCATAATGTGCATTAAATCATCAATTACATTCGTGACAAGCATTCTAAGCAGGAGATAAATATCATGAGACTCGTTGCAAATATGTACTGCTAATGGCAGTTAGGCGTGATGAAAATTGATGATACTGTTCTTAGTTTAATCTGCTCGCTGTCTGAATCTCAGCTTCATAGCGATAATATGCTCTTACTGTTGTTGTCAGCTATATCTTAGACAAAATGTTTTATAATTCTTCATCCCATCTTGAATGTTTACTTCGCTTCATTACCTTATTTCCTCTTCACATCCGTTTTAGAAAAAAAATAATTTCCATTGATTTTCCATCTACTACACACACACGCGGGCATATGTATGTATATATATATATATATATATATATATATATATATATATATATATATATATATATATATATATATATATATATATATATATATATATATATATATATATATATATATATATATATATATATATATATATATATATATATATATATATATATATATATATATATATATATATACGTGTGTGTGTGTATGTGTTTGTGTGTGTGTCATGCATGTTATTTACTCGCGATCATATTTAACATCAGCATGATGTGCTATCTAAACAAAGGGGTATTTCGATATTTAACTGGACAATCATTATGTATACGAATTTTACTCCCATACTTTAGAATATCTTTCTGCTTCATAGTTACATATATTTTCTAAATAGCCTGGTACTTATCCCATAAGGTTAGCCCAAAAAATTAAGGGATAAAAGAGTCGCATTTAATTAATGGATAACATATTCTGTACGGTACGGAGAGAGTATTCAGAAGATGGTGAAATTGACAGGAGGATGTATTCTATCGTTCAGTATTTTATCTTTCTTAGAGCTAAAGTTCCTGCAAAGCCCTATGGAGACATAAATAAAAAAGCAGAGAGAGAGAGAGAGAGAGAGAGAGAGAGAGAGAGAGAGAGAGAGAGAGAGAGAGAGAGAGAGAGAGAGAGAGATGTTCTAATCTCCATAAACGCTAGAACTGTCGACAAGGTGGCTTTACGAAAAGTCCTTTTCCTTGATTTAATTAGGATCCAATTTCTTGACAAATACGACAAATGCATTATAAAAAGGTACTATAAAAGTTAAATGGGATGAAAAATGAGTTTTACGCATAATGGGACTAGCCATCTGTAAGTTTGAGGCTATTATTAGAGAGAACCAGGACATTTTTACTTAACTGGTTTGATATTGTAGTTTCTTTAAATGGAATGTGGGGTCGGATGATATTAGGTTAGAAATAAATGCCATGAGAATTTGTACCAAAGGGCTCTTATATTTCTAGATGGTGACCCCAGGGATGATTCATAACTGACTGTAAATAAATGATATGACGAATTTTTTTTCACCTAGTTCACCATATTAAAATGAACTGTTCATTCACCTTTCAGTCTTGTAGGATGTTTTTTATATGTAAGTAAAAAAAATGATAACAATGATAATAGTTATGTACTGAATTCATTTGACATGGACAACACGTATCTTAAAATGCCAGATTTCCTTTTAAACTATTATTATTATTATTATTATTATTATTATTATTATTATTATTATTATTATTATTATTATTATTATTATTATTATTATTATTATCATTTGCTTCTCGAGCTATGATATATGAAAGTTATAAGGCTTTACAACGCAGACTAACAGTTTCATTCTTAACTTATCTTGTTCTTTTTGATGTTCTCCCTCACCTTGCCTCGACCTCTTCTGCTCTCACCTCTTAGCCTCAACTAAAATGCAAATTTACTGAAATGGGGAAATTGGTAACTGATACACCCCTGAGCAAGTCTTTTCCTCACAAGATTGCCCCACTCTTTTCGAAATCATTTTACTTTTCGTTGTTTGCATTGTTTTCTTTAAGATGGAGAATGTTCCCTTTTGACAGTTGTTTATATCCACACGTGTTTATCTGCATGTCCGTCTGCCTGATGACATGATTTCTTATCTGTTACTTTTGGGTTTCATCTGGATTTTGCAAAGAGGTGGGTTATAGACCACGGGGATTAATCAATTTTTTTTCAGAGAACTCGGAATCCGAATGTTGAAGCAAATTCGGATCCGTGATTTATTTTACATGGCAAGAGAAGTATTTGTATGCAGTATGTATTATTAAACTTTATTCTACCGCTGACACGTAACAGTTGCTTCATTTCTAAATAAAGTTTTCGAAGTTGCTGAGTCAGCGGTCTCTGAAATTTTATAATTTCACGCAAGATTTTTATTTCTTCCAGCGAAAGCTACTATAAACACAATTCTGGCCATAAGCGTCATTACTTTTCCTATTCTTGTATAGAGATTCTTGACTGTTCAAACAAATAATTTCCATCTTTATTTAGTTATTCTTCTATGGTACGGATCTTTCCTGGATAGTGACCCCCAGCAAAGTTCGGGGATCGTTATCTAGGACTAATATTTCTTTGGGGTCATTATCTTTATTATATTTACAGTCTTTTGTTTATGTTTTTACAGTCATCCCCGACGGGCTTGTAATTTACTAAACACGCCGTAAGGTGGATACATACCGGGTTGAAACCCTTGGGGTTCACTATCTAGGAAAGATCCTATGGTACTTTTGATAGTTTTTGAGTCTTGTTAGTAGAAAAACTCTCAAATTTGTTTGATTACTCCATGCTCCTTTAATCTGTAAAACTATCCATGGCAAAAATTCGTCGTCAGCATGTAAGAAGGTCTGGATCTCAAAAAGTGAATTCCCCTGTTTATCTCTCGTTAGTTTATCCACCTAGACAAATCTACTGGCGGGCGATTCGGACAAAAATGCCGCAGAATGAAAAGCTTCAACAACCCTTAGTTGTCGAAGGCCACAAAGAACTTGACCCATCCTTTGGTCGAGAGGTTTCCAGTTACGGGCTCTAAAATCCTCTCTTTGTAATTCACAACCGGCCACCGACCTCGTTCCTTATCCGTTCGACCGTAACCTTTTCTCGCTCTGCGTCCCTTATTCAAAGTTTTCTGTTTCGTATATTTTTCTTTACTCCTAAATCGAATTCAAGCGAAGTCTAAACTTTAATCACAGTACCCGGATTTTAATTTTGTATATGTATTTCATATAAAAGAATTAAATTAATTTTAGGGAGGAATAAAAACTAATTTCGACCACCGATCTCATAGGCAAAATATTCACTGCATTACAGTTTAATAAAAGCGCACAGCGTGGATGCAGAATAGTGTGTATATAGTGGAATGCATTCTAAATCATGCCACCAAAAGTTTGAATTTATGTATCACCTTGATAGTCAGTCTGTCTGTCTGTGTGCCTGTCTCTCACTATTTGTTTCCTGTTACTATCTTCCCAAATCCGTTTACCTTAAACACGCGTATTTGCTATTCGTCATTACATGCTTTTTTTTTTTTAGTCATCCCAAAGAATATTCTAAATTGTTATAATAATGGGATACAGGTTTGAGAAAATCACTTTGTAACGATTTATTTAGAGTACAATCATCGTTATTAGTTTTGAAGAATCAGCTGTCTTAACTACATGTATCTAAACATGTTTTGAGAACTTAAAACAGTAGTCATCAATACCCGAAGGAAATGTATTGAAAATAGTAAAATCAGGCATAAAACAATAATGCCCGGCCATTATTAATATTTAATCGTAACAACCTGAGATATGATTCTTTCTCTGCTGCACATATTCTAATATATTTTTTAATCACTATAAACAACTTTGATGGCGCTCAAAAAACTGTTATTAACGAAACGATCCCAGTCTCTTCTGCATCGTATCTCTATAATATATACATGTCTGAATGATTCACATATGCAACACTGCAGTAAAATTTATTTCCTTATATAAAAAATTAAAATAAATCTCCCATTTAGGAAACTAAGTCATTTTGCCATGCGGAATATTCTCTGCAAAGAATATTCTAGAGTTATTGCAACAAAATCCTACTCCATATCTCTCCCCCTCACATGACATTTTTTTCTAGCACTCTGTCGTTAGCCATTGTGCTGAGCTTCGCCTGTTTAATCGAGAAACAATACTTTTCGATCCCTGCCTTTGTGCGGGAAGACAGCGCTTGCTTTCTTCTCCACAATTGTGCTATTCTTTCACTTAAAGGATTTCTCTTTTTTTTTTTTGTTTCAGATTTCATTTATTTCATACTTTTTTTTTTAGTTTTCTGTAAAAGAAACCCATTGAGATGGCTTTGTCTATCCGTCCGCGCTTTTCTGCCTGCCCTCGGATCTTAAAAACTACTGAGGCTAGAGAGCTGCAGCATGGTATGTTGACATCCAACCTCTACTCATTAAACATACCAAATTGCAGCCCTGTAGCCTCAGTAGTTTTTATTTTATTTAAGGTTATACTAAGCCATGATCGTGCGTCTGGCAACGCTATAGGACATACCACCACCGCCGGGCCGTGGCTGAAAGTTTCATGGACCGCGGCTCATACAGCATTATACGATGTAAAGAAAACCCGATTGCACCGAAGAAACTTGCGCATTTTTTACTTGTTTATTTTTTGCCTTTCATCCTACACTTGGTGAAATCTTTATTTGCATTTGCATTATTAAATAATTTGCTCTTTCTCATAAATATTCTTTTTCGGTTTCATTCAATTTTCACACTATACATAGACCAAAAGAAATCCTTTTTTCGATATTATGTGGTAATGTTGTATTAAGTATGCATTAACTGTTAAAGCGAAGGATCTTTGAACATTAATTTCTATTTACGTTATATCAGAATCCGAGTAATACAAAATATTTTGCGGAATGCCGTACTTCACGTAAGAAACGGAAGTTGTATGCTGTATGTTAAAATGGGTATACATGTTTCTTTTTTTACAAAGAGTTATTATGTTTAAAAGAAACTGTCATTACTTTGAAACTATTTAACCTAAGCATCGAAAATAAACTTAACTGAGAAAACAAGTATCTTGAGAAGGATGGTGTCATCATACTGTATATTAATACGCACGTATCTATATCATGTTTGCGATACCCCCATCGATAATCAGGACCCCCGAAAAACCACACGCGAGTCACTCATCAAAAATTTTGCAATTTTGGATTTTGTAATTTTGGATTTTGCCAGTACCGAGAAAGAAAGTCGTGAAATAAAAGAAGCTTTATCTATTTCCGAAAGATATCCTATGATTAATATTCATGTTGGTAGTACATCCATCACAAAGCTACAATACTCTATAGCAAATATTAAACAGACGCATATTTTTTTTTTATTTTGCCTTGATTATATATGCACCTGAAATATCAAAGCTATTTATATAATTACCTTTTAGTTACTATTCGACAATGTATATTTCGAATATAGAATGTTAAGAGTTCAACAACCTAACCATGTAATAATGTAACTTGTTTGTGCCTTTTGGTGGGTGTTGTTTTAACATTTTTACTAACATTTATTTTTAGCCTTGTTTCCCATTTCCAGCTGACTTCGACGTCAGAACTATATATTACATATAGTAGTGGAAAATTGCTTTATTTGGGTTGAAACGTTGTACGCCTGTATATAAATGCAGTGGCTAGAAATGATGTTTGTTAATTTATTGTTCAATCTACGGAACGAAGAATGATTTTCATTTAGGGAAACAGGAAGGATAACAAGGTTACAGACATACGCGCACACAAACACACACACACACACACACACACACACACACACACACACACACACACACACACACACACACACATATATATATATATATATATATATATATATATATATATATATATATATATATATATATATATATATATATATATATATATATATATATATATATATATATATATATATATATATATATATATATATATATATATATACATATATGTATGTATGTATGTATGTATGTATGTATGTATGTATATGTGTGTGTGTATATGCGCATTTCATGTATTTCCGTATGAAAAACACTCTACTAATGCAAGAAAAAAATTCCGACAAAAGTTTTAGACTAATTTTGCTTTTTTTGTGGAGAACGACGGGCCACAAGTAAAAGTTTTTCTTTCAACAGGAAAAGAAGAAACTTTTCTTTGTAAACATGGAGTATAAACCATTTTTCTCTTTGGCTTTGTTGAGCTGATGTACTGTTGGAATTGTTATAGAGGGAGAGTCTAGCCTTTGCAACGACGCTTCCTTTGTATGCATCGGTTGTGTCAGTCTTCTGTACTCTGATAATTCTGGCACCCAGTTTTTACAAATTTCATCCTCGTGGTGTTTTTTTTTTCTTTTTTTTGTTTCTATTAAAGTATGTTCCTCTTTGTGTTGTGGTTTATTCAAACCAGAATTTTTTTCGATTTTACAAAATTATCGAACTTTTACTATGGTAAAATGTTTTTTAATGGCAATTCTGTAAAGTTTTGTTAGGTTATTGGTTTCTCTTCATAATTTCAACACCACTGAAGATACTTTTAGCATTACCACGTTTAAAAGGTTTCAGTATGCAAGAATTACTTCTTATTACGCATTTCAATTATTATTTGTCACAGAACTGTTGTCCCGGTACAATGTTTTCATGTCCTAATAAGCCTGTGAGCCAGAAATGCTTAATAATAATAATAATAATAATAATAATAATAATAATAATAATAATAATAATAATAATAATTAGATCATGATAATGAGGAATAGATGTGACTGGTGAAGTTTACAATGATATGATTCTATACTCTACCTCTGCAGAATCCTGATAAGGATATTTTTAAAGATTGAAGACATTCGCTGAAAACAACCTGCATCAAAATTAAATTTTCTATGCGTATTTGTTTAATATCCGTGACTTAATTTCATTATCATTTTGTTGAGTTTCAGGAGCTTGCTAAATTATTTCTTTTCATTTCATTAGTTCCACTATCCGACAGGGATGGAGAGTTAAAGGATATAAAGAACGTGTGTGCATGTCTCTGCATATCGGTTTTTCTGCGTTTCTTTTTTTGACCCATTATCTGTTTCAAGGACAATTTATGGATCAATATGAAATCATTATTTTGCTGACCCTAATTGAAGGATATTCTCTAAATCATATCATTATGTTCGCCATTCCTTGTAATGCAATTGCTAATTATGTTACTTCAAACAGATGCAACAAGAGCATTACCAAAATGCTATTCAAATCAATATAGATCCGAAAATATGTAAATACATATTTTGTATTTAAAAACTATTTTCTTTATAGAAAAAAACAACGCCATGCAGTATGTCGTGCTTCTACAATTTAATGGCCACCAAGCTTTCAACAATTTAACCCAACTTGCAAGAAGAGGAAGTATCGAGGTAAAGACGCATAAGTTACAGCGGCTTATAAAGCAGATGGAAGCAGGGTTTAAGAAGCAGGCGGTCGTAACCTGAGGGATAAAAGAAAATATAACAAAAACAATAAAGTAACAAAAACAATAAACCAAGTGTCAGAGCACGCAAGCAAATGGAAAGCAGCTAGACGAACTTCCTGCAGAGTTCGGGAATGCTTCCGAAGAGTGAACGCTGTAAAATTACAAGAAGTTGCGTGGCATCACGATGACCCTGTCATGAGAATTCATTTAAGGAAGTCCCCCAAAGAAGCAAATGTAGGCAATGCCAGTATTATTATTATTATTATTATTATTATTATTATTATTATTATTATTATTGCAGTAGATGAAACCATATACAAACACCTGAGTTCGACGGGCGATTTGTATATGGGAGACGATATCCACTTATACCTCACTTGCTGGCCGCGTGGGTTAAATGCGTCCGCTGTAGTCCTGAGTTCTTGTCCTTCGCTGGTTCGAGCCTACGGGACGACGAACTTATCAACTAAAAAATTTCCCTTCGGTAACATATATGAAAATATATTATTTCCAAGGTAGAGCGAACTGGATATTAAAGGACGTTTGTAGCTTACTGATTGTATATGAATCACGGTGATGTGATAAAAAGTCATAATATGGTTGCGTGCAACAAACGCACTACACGGTTAGCATGGCAGAGGTGGGTGGATATCATCTCTAAACACAAACACCTGAGTTCGATGGGCGATTTGTATATGGGAGACGATATCCACTTATACCTCACTTGCTGGCCGCGTGGGTTAAATGAGTCCACTGTAGTCCTGAGTTCTTGTCCTTTGCTGGTTCGAGCCCACGGGAGACGAACTTATTATCAACTAAAAAATTCCCCTTCGGTAACATATGAAAATATATTATTTCCGAGGTAGAGCGAATTGGATATTAAAGGACGTTTGTAGCTTACTGATTGTATATGAATCACGGTGATGTGATAAAAAGTCATAATATGGCTGCGTGCGACAAACGCACTACACATTTAGCATGGCAGAGGTGGGTGGATATCGTCTCTAAATACAAACACCTGAGTTCGATGGGCGATTTGTATATGGGAGACGATATCCACTTATACCTCACTTGCTGGCAGCGTGGGTTAAATGCGTCCACTGTAGTCCTGAGTTCTTGTCCTTCGCTGGTTCGAGCCCATGGGACGACGGACTTATTATCAACTAAAAAATTCCCCTTCGGTAACATATATGAAAATATATTATTTCCGAGGTAGAGCGAATTGGATATTAAAGGACGTTTGTAGCTTACTGATCGTATATGAATCACGGTGATGTGATAAAAAGTCATATATATATATATATATATATATATATATATATATATATATATATATATATATATATATATATATATATATATATATATATATATATATATATATATATATATATGTATATATACATATACATATATACATACACACACACATATATATATTATATATATATATATATATATATATATATATATATATATATATATATATATATATATATATATATATATATATATATATATATATATATATATAAGTATATATATATTACGCTAATTTCACAAGTTGATTATTACAATTATGATTTTTTGTTGCACTTGCTTTATTCACTTCTGCCTATAAATCTGGCTGGAAATTTGTTTCTTAGTTTACTATATAAATTATGAATTTCTTTACTACATTCCTGCCTTGTAATGGTAATTTATTGAACACTTGTATAGTTAATTTATTTCACATGCATTGCTGTTCCTATTTTCTGTGTCATGCCATCTATGAATATAAGACGCAGTTTGTTTAAGCTTTATCGTTAACCCTTCATAATTAAACTGTTGTAGATAAAAGGACCCTCGTTATTGAATATCATATTGGTTTCACCATCTTCAGTCATCACCATAAAACCTTCGAAAAGTAATCAAAGCTTGTTTTCGTAATTGTTTGCCCTTACGTTAAGTATTACACCATTTTCTTCAGCAGGGTTTAGCTTTAGAAAGAAAGCATGACCATGGTTACTGCCACGTTCATAATTTAACAGGTGAAATTCACGCTGACCCTTTACGTAATAACTTCCACAACATTACAAGCTTTACAAACCACACATAGAGCACATCAGCATTGCGTCAAACCCATATAGCTTATGCACCGTTCACCTCTATCCTATATATATCATGAGGCTTCTTGGAAATAAGGTTCAGTGCCGTCTATCCAGCACTGAGATCTTCCTGTCTTCTTCCCACCCAACTCCTCAAAGTAACTCTCTTTTCACCGACCAATGGTCTTCCATTCCTTCCACATGACTGGACCCTCTAAAAACGTTCTGATCCATCCTTTGACCGACAATACACATATTCTCATTGTACCCGTATTTAAACACCTCTCCCTTCCAGTTATTTAATCATTGCCTAAAAAAAGAGTTTTTCACAAATTCTAAAGTCCTTTTTATCTAATATACATACATCATTTCCATAAAGGAGAGCTGGCTCAACAACCCCTTCACATATATTACTTTAACAACTATAGAGTTACCAGATCTCTTTAAAAAGTCACTAGCGTATAGGCGGCGAAACTACCATATACTGTACATATACATACATATATATATATATATATATATATATATATATATATATATATATATATATATATATATATATATATATATATATATATATATATATATATATATACTTTATATATATATATATATATATATATATATATATTATATATATATATATATATAATATATATATATATATATATATATATATATATTACGTGTATGGTTACTTATATGTATAACAGTTCTCAATCCCAAATTATACTTTTCCTCTCATTACCATTGGAATTTCAACATTTTCTTCCAACGACCTAATCAAACCAGTATCTTCTTGAGCCATCGCTTGTAGTGCAATAATCTCTTAGCTTGGTTTTGGAATTGGGTGAATTGACGAGATAAATCAGCACTTTAGTAAGTCATGTAAATACGCAGCAATACTGTTCAAGAGTACGTCAAATAAATGGTGAATTTTTCACATATTTTCAACACTACGGTGGAACCTTAATCCTCAAGGAAAGTTTATTTCTTGCCGGGAAAATACAGACGGCTTGTTTATTGTGGGGTTCTTTTTCTTATTTTTCATCGCAGATCGTACTCGGGCTTCAATATATAACAGGCCACGAGGAATCAGGAACCAGGAACCTATCAGTCCTTATGACAAACGATGAAACAGTAGAGTTTGAGACAGGAATATGGGAACAACTATGCAAAGAAGAAGAAGACGAAGAAGAAGAAGAAGAGGAGCGTTTTAAGCCAGAATGATTCTCTAAGTACGTAATCTAGTTTTACCTTTCAATACTTTTGGCAGGATTAATTAAATGTCAGCCAGCACCAAAACGCACTTGAATCCTTTGCCATGAGCTTCTGCCACTGCCTTCAGCTTTTAATTTCCGTTTTTCTTTCCACCTTCACTATTTCTGCATAGTTTCAATCCGAATCTTTTCTTTCCACCTCAGCTTTTTAGTTTTCTGTAAAAGAAAACTACTGAGATGGCTATTTTGACTGTCCGTCCGCCCTCAGATTTTAAAAACTACTGCGGCTAGAGGGCTGCAAATTGGTAAATTTATCATCTGGTCTCCAATCATCAAACATGACAAGTTGCAGCCCTCTAGCCTCAGTAGTATTTTTTATTTTGTTCAAGGTTAAAGTTAGCCATGATCGTGCGTCTGCCATCACTGTATGTGCTAAGAACACAGGCCACTGTGGCTAAAATTTTCATGGACCGCGGCTGAGAGTTTTGGCGCATTTTTTACTTGTTTAAACAGTTCACGAGCTTGATTGCCAGTCAGAATGTACTCTCTCGTTAGTTCTTCATTGGATCTGACACCATCTCAGTGGTAGAGTTTTTAGTTTCCCAATTTTCTTCTGTCTTTAAAAGGAAAGTTTATCTGAAATCTGAAATGAAAGGAAACTCTATTGCGGATGTATGGACAAAAACGGGTGACGAGGGGGCTCAGTAGTTAGGAATAGATAGCAACCCTTATGTTCTGGGCTACCAACGAAAGCCAAGGACAACTTGTAAGAAGCAACATCAGAAGTCTTCCGAAAGCCTTTGCGTATTACTGTTAATACTGTAGACAAGCAAAACAACTTTTGAAGGGGCAAAAATGACGAAAAGTTTAGTTTAAAAAACTGGTGAAGATAAATTTTTTAAAAATAAACATGGATTAATATTGATAAGATCAACAGCGAATGGAGATATAAGTATATTTTCTCTGATGAAAGGGTTATGCTACACAGAACTAAATATATCAAATTAGTTCAAACAAACAAATTCTGTAATTTACACCTACCCTACCAAAAAAGACAGACCAAAACCCATTAACAAATTCAATCAATCTAAAAACGTTATCGTTTCACTGAAAATCCCAGTTATGAGGGGATCGTAGATTTTAATGCCAACAACTGGAGAAAACTGTCGAGTAAATAATGAACTAAGAA
Source organism: Macrobrachium rosenbergii (assembly GCA_039081455.1). Classification (NCBI taxonomy): domain Eukaryota; kingdom Metazoa; phylum Arthropoda; class Malacostraca; order Decapoda; family Palaemonidae; genus Macrobrachium; species Macrobrachium rosenbergii. Next base: position 18,345,476 of record JANJGK010000005.1, on the reverse strand, counting down.
GGGAAAAAATTATATCAAAGTAATACGTTAAGAAAGTCATGCAGTATTTTGGAAGAGATGAAATATAAAACTTAGGCCAAAGGCACAGGACTGGGACCTATGAGGTCATTCAGCGCTGAAAGGGAAATTGAACGTAAAGGAGGTTTGGAAAGTGTAACAGGAGGAAAACCTCGCGGTTGCACTATGAAACAGTTTTTAGGAGATGATGGAAAGTAAGATGAAAGAAAAAGAGTAAAGTCAAAGGAAAGAAATGAGTTGCAGCTATGGGCCGAAGGGACGCTGCAAAGAACTAAAGTAATGCTTACAGTGCACGACCTAAGGTGCGCTGGTGGCGCTACCTCCTACAGGGATGCAGTATTTGAGGAAAATGTTATGCAATAAGAAAACCTTACTGTAAGAAAAAAGTGGAGATGAATGGATGTTCCACTGAATCGCATTTCCAATGCGCTGCTCTTTCATAAAGAATTCTGCGATTTTTTTTTCTTTCTTTTTTGAAAGGGTGGCCAAAGGTTATCATTCTCAGTTCGACTTTCAAATAACTGAAGGGCGATGACTAACAGACTTATGCTTTAACCTCGAAGCCTGTCACTTAATGAATGATAGGCTGCTTAAAATGTAGGGATTAAACGATGCTGTCATTATTAAACTGCAACATTCTCCATAAACTTAGCGCATTTATCCAGATTTATGCTATCTGTGGGTTTATAAGACCTAGGCCTCTAACCCGTGTACAGTACCTTCTACGGCAAGAGGCTAGGAAAACACGTTTTCCATGATGTGGAAACAGTGGGCAGCATACATCAAATGTAGACAAGTAAAAAGTGCGCCGAAGTGTCTTCTGTGCAATCGAGTTTTCTGTAATGTCTATAATGCTGTATGAGCCGTGGCCCATGAAGATTACAGCCACGGTCCGGTGGTTGCCTGACGTATAGCGTTGCTAGACGCTCGATTATGGATAATTTTAATCTTAGATAAAATAAAAAAAAAAAAAACTACTGAGGCTTGAGGGCTGCAATTTGGTATGTTTGATGACTGGAGGTTGGATGATCAACATACCAATTTGCAGCTCTCTAGCCTCAGCAGTTTTTAAGATCTGAGGGCGGACAGAAAAAGTGCAGACGGACAGACAAAGCCTTCAAAACAGTTTTCTTTTACAGAAAACTAAAAAAAAAAACCTATGATTCGAAGCTTCTATGTAAGGTGAAGTGCAAACGCCAATCTCGCAGGAAGAGTAAAAAGATGTACTCTCAAATGACCCTTTTTTTTTTCCAAGTGTTGCAAAATGTTTTTTCTTGGTTTAAACATCCGGGCTGAGGTAAATGATTTTGCTTATCTTTGGTTTTTTTCTTTTCTCTCTCTCTTAGTTACTGCTCATTCTGAGGGAGGTTTGTGTCGAGTAGCTATCATTACCGTTGAATTAAATACTTCAAGTATTTCTAGAGTGAAATTATCAACTGGGAAGCAAAACCTCGGGCTTACACTATTTGTGGACTTGAATGTGTTTCATTTTTACATTAATATAATGCAAGCATATGGCCATGAAACTCTAAGAATGTTATTTATAATTCTGCTCGGTATTTTCAGTTTACCTAGAAACGTAATCCATCCAAATGAACAGCAGAATTTTCTAATGAAAGCCATTGAGATCGGGCCATTGAATTATGGCATGGATGATATTTGCCTAGATTATCGTTTCACAAAAGCAGTATTTTTTTTTATTGCAGCTATACTACATAACCCACTAGTGCCTAAGACCAATTGCTGTTGTTAGATTAAGCTGGCCTTACGCAAGCATAGACTCTTACCCTTAAGAGCAGCAGTAATATCAAGGACACACACGCACACACACACAAACACAGAAGCGTTGCTGCAAAACGCATACAGCTGCCGAGGTGCTTATGAGATTAAACCAGCCAAGTTAATATTGCAATGAATGTAAAGATCCCGCACTATCGCAACGCCTTCCAAAAACAAACGTCTTATTAAGGCGCTTTGGAGTTACGGCGCGCGTTATGAATGCGCTTATTTTTACATCTGCTCTTTGCTCTGCTCGGATAAGAAGGCTTCTTCTTCTTTCCTCTCGTTCTCATTTACAGCTTTCTCGGTGTATCTCGTTAATGGATCTCCGGTATATTTCTTTTAAACATACTTGATTGCTTTATAAAAAGGAAAATTGCTTTTGATATATAATAGGTTTATAATTTTGCTTTTCAGATAGCTAGGAAGGCAGGAGGAATCGGATAAAAGATTATACGTCCTCTTTAAAAGACGACTCAGATCTGCTAATGTCACAAGATATGGAATCTAATGCCAATTTTAAAACCACGCAAAGAAGCATGGAATCTGACAGGTCTTTTAACAGCTGTGATGCTTGTACTCTCCTTTATTTTACTCCATTTTTGTAATCCAAGTCATTTTATATTCAGACGAAACCTTCACAAATATTACATTAAAAATTCTATTTTCACTGGGGTTGGTGAAAAGAGGTAAAAGGTCGGAAATAACGTACTGTATTTTTAGTTTTCCAAATATATTTCTCCTTCGTGCGTGCAAACTCCCAATGCATTTTGTATTGAATTACCTTTTTATTTTTTTATATGATAAAGTTTAAAAATTATGTATTTTTTTGTACCGGCTGTCAACGAGCTGTTGATTCCATGTAGACGTTTCAAACACAAGGGATAAACTTTCGTTTAGCTCAATAATTGAACCGTATAACACATAAATTTAGACCTTACATGGTTAAATTATGGGGACTATAAATCAAATTCGGTAATGAAATAAAGTTTAATATCCTGAATTACAGATGGAGGATTCTTTCAGTTTCTGGCTAAAAAATAGTTTTTTTTATTTATTCTTAAATAAATTTTTTACGCTGTCAGCTCAACACCGCATGCTTGTACAGCATCTGCTATTCTTGTGAAAGTAATTTAGCTCATATTAGTGTTATCATGCGAATGATTCGATTCTAATACAATGGCGACTTTCCTTTGAATCGATGTTATTGAAAGACTGGGTAAATGGGTAGTCCATTTTATATATGGACATGACGCTTGTACTCATATAAAGAAAGATAATTATCGCTATATAGGATTTCATTTCATCTTTTTTTGCGTAATCGTTGATTATTCTTAATAGTAGTAGTTTCAGTATTGGAAGCCGGAGTGGTATTTATAAAAAAAAATACTTGTTTTATCATTGCAGCTCTGGAAATGGTTGCACAGCTAGATAATAGCACACACACGCACCCATATATCTATATATATATATATATATATATATATATATATATATATATATATATATATATATATATATATATATATATATATATATATATATATATATATATATATGTATATATATATATATATATGTATATATATACTGTATATATATATATATATATATATATATATATATATATATATATATATATATATATATATATATATATATATATATATATATATATATATATATATATATATATATATATATATATATAATTATATATATATATATATATATATATATATATATATATATATATATATATATATATATATATATATATATATATATATATATATATATATATATATATATATATATATATATATATATATACATATATATATATATATATATATATATATATATATATATATATATATATATATATATATATATATATATATATATATATATATATTTATATATATATATGTACATATATATATATATATATATATATATATATATATATATATATATATATATATATATATATATATATATATATATATATATATATATAAATATATATATATATATATATATATATATATATATATATATATATATATATATACATATGCATATATCTACTAATGCATATGTGGCATCCTTTATTTTTGGGCAATGCTTTCAAAATTTTAGCTACTATGCTCTTAATATCATCTAATATTTTTCTGACGACTGTTTCAGATAATAATAACTTATAGCTATCATCAAGGCTATACTAAATCAGTAAAAAAAGATAAATAAACAGAGACAGGAATCCAAAGAAAAAAAAGTTAAAATATGAATTTCACATATCTGAAAATGTGAAGTTTAACAAACCTTCACAGACTAGGAAGGTTCTTCATGAAGCTTCACAAGGTTCGATTATCCGGCCCTGATGAGTCTCAGCTGCGCTCACTTACAGGGTGACTTCGGTTTTACCCCATTAGGTATCTTGTGTATTACTTGCAACTGTGTGTCCTTCTATTTTGATACACGTAATCTTAAAGTACTGCAATATATATCATTCATTCATTTAAAAGACGATTCACTCCGTATAGAAAGAGTGAGAATCAAGCTCTACATAAAAGTTCATATTCCGTCACCGACGATTATTCTTCGTAAGGAAAATGTGTTGCCAAATACTTAATGACCAAAGGTGACTCCATTTTTCATAATTCTCTCTCTCTCTCTCTCTCTCTCTCTCTCTCTCTCTCTCTCTCTCTCTCTCTCTCTCTCTCTCTCTCTCTCTTCACAGACTTGAATTGCATCGAACTATTTCACGCTCCGCCTCTCACATCAAAAGGCTGAGGTGATAAATATAAGGACGTACAAGCCTTCCACGTAAAACCGAATGAACGGTAGAAAAAGTCTTTATATCAGGTAACGGATGAGTTGAGGCTTTCGGAAAGAAGGCCAAGAAAACACGAGATAAATCTTGGCGGTGCAAATCTCCGAATCCACATTTGATTTTTTTCTTTGCCAGCTTGTCGGATTTGGTTTCACTATTTCATTTCGGGCTTCGCGAGACGAATTTTTCATATGATTTTATATGACGTTTTGTCTCTATGTTAGAGGAACGTCACACATTTTCTTTTGGTTCTTTTATTGTCAGTTTCTGATCATTCATATTTCTTTCATTTCCTCTTCTGGGGATGTGGATGTCGAAGAGTTGGTAATATTGGTGCTTGTGGAATTTAGAATTTTTTGTTTCTCTTAATGCTTTTATATGTGTCGTCAATATCTTCAATAGTTTAGATGGAATAGTGATTCAAATGGATATCTCTAATAGTCAATGGCATCAGAACAAAGAGAGAGAGAGAGAGAGAGAGAGAGAGAGAGAGAGAGAGAGAGAGGAGAGAGAGAGAGAGAGAACAGTTCTCCTACACAATATATTTACAATGATATTCATACTCAGAATAATCAAGTAAAAAATGCGCCGAAGTATCTTCGGCACAATCGAGTTTTCTGTATAGCCGCTACAGCGTATAATCAAGGCCACCGAACATAGAAATATCTTTCGGTGGTCACGATGTAATGCTGCATAAGCCGCGGCCCATGAAACTTTAACCATGGCCCGGTGGCGGTCTATTCTATATCGCTGCAGTAGCTCGATTATGGCTGAGTTTAACCTTCAAAGAATAAAAACTTCTAAGGCTAGAGGGCTGCAATTTGGGATCTGTGAAGATTGGAGGGTGGATGATCTTCATACCAATTTGCAGCCCTCTAGCCTCAGTAGTTTTTTAAGACCTGAGGGCGGACAGTATAACGTGCGGACGGACACACAAAGCCGGCACAATAGTTTTCTTTTACAGGAAACTAAAAAGGTTTAAGCTAACAAATGAAAGCAAATTAAAATGAATATTTATATTCTGATCATTTTCAGCATCATTTATCGCACAACATCTAAGTCGGAAAGTTATGAAATCCCTCTAACATCTTTTATTTTCGTAGCACATTCAGCGTCACACTCACAGAGAGAGAGAGAGAGAGAGAGAGAGAGAGAGAGAGAGAGAGAGAGAGAGAGAGAGAGAGAGAGAGAGAGAGAGAGAATAAAATTTCCATGCTTAATTGAAGAACTGATGAATAATTTTACATGTACCAAAAAATGGGCCTCCAACATCTTACTAGTATTATTTGATTCCTATTCCTTCTTCAAGATCGAAATAATACCAAGTTATATATACAGTTATTCTGATACCTTTTAACCATCAATTTTCCGTCAAACAGAAATTCTAACATTTTTTTTATTGAAAAAGAATATTATTTTTCGAATCCTTTGGAGCTGCAGAAAACTAATTTTCAGAGGACTTTTACAGAAATGTGCAAATTATTCTTTGTGAAAATTCCTGCAGAAGTTTAATGGAATGGGACTGAAGTATTTCATTAATTCATCTTTTGAAACATTTACCGAAATTCAAAATGAGAAGTGCTTAATTTTGGGTGTTATAGGTTTTTCCTCAGTCAGTCGCTCAAATATCAACGTAAATAAATTTTGTTTATAGGATCTTAAAGAATATCGTAAAATATTGCTGGGCATTAAGGATATGCAGCCCGGAATTCTTAGACTCGGAATTTTGTAAAATTTACGACGTAGGAATTATGTTAAAATACCCAAAGTTTTTAATCGACAAATCTTTACAGAAAGCTAGAAACATTTTTTATTCCAATAACAATAGGGAGCCTTTGGTGAGAGAAAATATTTTGACACTTCCATATAACGTAAATCTTTGTTTCATTAAAAAATTACTGAAAATTTTCAAGATAACTGTTGTTTACAAGAATTCAGGGACACTTCAGAATATCATTGTTCGTAACTCCCCAAAACAAATTATTGGCTGTATTTACACGATTCCTTGTGCTGGGTGTAGTAATAAATACCTTGGTCAAACTGGTAAAGAACTCGATTATCGTCTAAAACAGCATCGTTACGCAGTTCGAACAGGCCAATTGACAAGTGCTTTATTTGTACATATGAATGATTTTAACCATTGTATAGACTGGAAAAATTCATCTGAGATAATTTTTTGTAACCACATTGTTAAGAGAAATATAATTGAATCTGCCTTTATTAAGCAGTTTAACAATCAACTTATGAATATTAGTTCGGGTCATTTTAAATTAGATAGTTACCTTGTTCATAAAATTGTAGGGAAGTACAATGTTACCTTTTAGCAATAGCCTGTTCTAACTGTAGTTTCAGTTCTTAAGTATTTTTAAAGTATTTATTTGTTTGGTATGTGACAATTTGACTTCAAACTAGTGATTGCATTCAGTAATGATGTTTGGCTTGTTAGTGGCTTTGATCTTTGTTTTGTGAAGTTTCTTTGTTTATGTCTCTATTTATTTATTTTACTTTGTACCCCGAAGAAGCTGTACGCAATACACGAAAGCGCTTGGTGCTTGGTCTTTAATTTTCACCTTTCATGTGGTCATCTACGTATATATTTGTCACGTGCAGTTTGGTGACTTATTGCTGATATATATATATATATATATATATATATATATATATATATATATATATATATATATATATATATATATATATATATATATATATATATATATATATATATATATATTTGTGTGTGTATGTATATGTACTGTATATATACATATACTTCCTTCATGATACCAAGAGAGACCTTTCCCAGAAAGCAGACGCAAGAACCTTCATTTCACGATTATTTTTGTTATTGGTGAATATGATATAAACAAATTCACGTATCTGACGCTGAAGAAGAATAAGAAGATGAAGGGCCAATATCAAGCCGCAGGACCAGAGTCCCCTACAAAACCAGCAGAGTTCATAAGTTCCTCCGAACCATTTGCCACACACACACACACACACACACACACACACACATTATACACACACACACACACACGCCCACACAAACCTATCCAATTTCATTTCCCTTTCGTTAATCACGAGGATATGAGCTATCTTCGCTTCATAACACTTTCGCGCAATTACGTCCCTGGTGAAAACAACGCTCTTAAAAATACGACGTTGGCGTCCAAAAGCAGGGACTAATTCTTTCAGCAAAGACAAAGGGAAGCAGAACGGTCATTAAGGACCACACTGTCGCCTCATCGACTCTGGATGAAGTTTACCTCTTGTCGTTACAGAAAAAGTTTTCAGTTTTCTGTAATAGAAAACTATTGAGATGGCTATTTGTCTGTCCGTCCACACTTTGTCTGTCCGCCATCAGATCATAAAAAATACTGAGGCCAGAGGGCTGCAAAGTAACAGGTTGATCATCCACCCGCCAATTACCAAACATGCCAAATTGCAGCCCTCAGTAGTTTTTTTTTATTTAAGGTTAAAGTTGTCCATGATCGTTCGTCTGGCACCGCTATAGGTGCCAACCACACGTGCCACCACCGGGCCGTGGCTGAAAGTTTCATGGGCCACGGCTGGGAGTTTCATGGGCTATACGCTTTACAGAAAACTCGATTGCGACGAAGACACTTCGGAGCAATTTTTTTTTTATCGACATTGAGATTGGGAATTCGGCTTTCTAAGTAGCAATCGGAACCAGTGCTGCGAAAAATCTGCAAGCGAACAACGTTACTCGGCTATTTTCGAAACGAAATAGGAAACACAGCAAATAACTTTAAGTTGATTTTTAGAAGTAAAATTATTTTTTAAAATCTCCGTAGCTCAGATACGCACTTTCACAATTGAACTAATGTTATTTTTTTTCTTTGCTATAGCAAAAAGCAAATCAAATGTGAATTAACCAATATTGCATGATGAAAGCAAACACCATTTTCTCAATTAATTACCAAGCAATGATGAGGAACAAAAAGAATAAATTCACGTTACCGAAAGAGCCAGGTATGAAATTTCTTTGGCGCAGATAATTGACAATTAATGAGGGGGGAATGAATTTAAAAAGCCACGAGGGAATATGGCGATGCATGATGCGAGGAAACGGTCTATAAGAGATATCCATGATCTAATTATTTCTGTTG
>JANJGK010000005.1:18321013-18328513 GCA_039081455.1 Macrobrachium rosenbergii | reverse complement strand
AATTAATGGGATACAAACAGGCCTCTGTTTCAATGGCTTATTTACCGTTGGTCGGTCATCGTCATTAGCATTAGGAAATTGGCCATGGTTACCATAGCAACGGCGGCAGACGACGACAACAGTAACGGCAATGATAATGGTAAGATATTATTTCTGTTACTATCATAATGTTCCGTTGCTATTAAACTAATAACAACAATAATAGATTTAGGTACTGTTATTGTTTCCGACAAAGTAACTTGGGCCATTGTAGTTACTTAATGCACAACAAAAAGTACAACATGAATAATCACCTTAATCGTATTATTATTATTATTATTATTATTATTATTATTATTATTATTAATAATATTATTATTATTATTATTATTATTATTATTATCAGTAGCGGCAGTAAAAAGAGAGTAACACTGAAAAAGGAAACTAATGATAGAAATGTTGCATTATTTCAAATTCCTGGGGCGCTAATAGCTTGAAATTGTAAGATCGAAAAGGTTATATAAATGAGAATTCCAAGAATCTCATGGTGTTTTGTTGTTTTTTTTTGTACCGAAAGATAAAAAAAAAGAGAAAACCGGAACGACCAAGAGATAAGATTTCACTAATTCATGCCTGACTAAAGCTCCTGACCCTGCGAAAGTTCATTAATAATTTACATTTCGACTTCATGCGACAGTACAAGTAATCAGCTCTGTGAGAAAATATTTTTTGAAGATTATGCTCCATTTCAAGAAGGCTGCCTTTGTTCTAATATTCTTTTCATGGTCATTCACCGATGCACTTCTTTTGCTCAATCATTTCTTTTATTATAGTTTCCTTCATCTTTGTGATCTCTTCTACGCTTAATTATTGGCTGTTTATTTCATTATATTTATCGATCTTGATTCTATAAGTGTTTATTATGTCCTTTTCCTTTCAAAGCCGTCTCTGTTAATTTTTCGTTAATTGCTCGTCTACTGCTTATTTATTTCTATCCACAGCCCTCGTGGTCCCCCCAAAAAAGGGGATATTACAGATATAATAGGCAAAGGAAATGCAATACTCTTTGGAAATAATTTAACTTCCAACATCCATGGCCGAGTCAAAATATTAACATGGCTAGAACATCAGCTCTGCTACACGTCTACTCGCCAAACACAATGCTATGCGTCACGATGCGGTGATTAGTGGCTGAACTTAAGCTGTAGCTGTGGTACTGTTATGCCTGAGCAAATGCCTGGAGTTAGTGTAGAGCAGTCTCTCTCTCTCTCTCTCTCTCTCTCTCTCTCTCTCTCTCTCTCTCTCTCTCTCTCTCTCTCTCTCTCCTCTCTCTCTCTCCCTGAGTTTAGCTTTCTAACATTCCGATTCTACATTATTCCGCTTGTGCTGTGCTTGTAGTGGGAGAAAGCAGTGTAAGCAGTATCCGAACAGTGATAGCACTGGGACTCATTATCTCATGGTAATAAAAATAATTGCTATAATTCTTACCATCGTCATCATGATCATTATCATATTTTCCATTGCCGTTTCCACAGCTCTGATGCTGATGCTTGATCAGTTGTCATAACAACAACTGATTACCTGAGAGAGAGAGAGAGAGAGAGAGAGAGAGAGAGAGAGAGAGAAGAGAGAGAGAGAGAGAGAGAGAGAATGCCAAGGATCCGGATAACAGGTCCATAAACTTGCTCGCCACATTTTACGACACATAATATTCGCCCTATGAAACGTAAACAAAGCCTCATAATACGACATTTTTTAATTTTTTTTTTTTGGATATTACATGGCCGAAGACTTTTGGATTAACTGATTCGTGACGCTGATGTGAACCAGTTCACAGTTTTACAGTGGAAAGAATATGTGGCACTTGCGCCGGGATGTTCAAGAGCATGACATCAAAACAAAATCGATGCTGTTCACTGAAAAATAGATTTAGGAAATGTAGATTGGTCAACTCAAGCACTGGGGCACTTCAGACACTCCGGTGCTTAAGGACGGAGTTGGAACGGTCGGACAGCAAGATAGAGACCCAGAAAATTGAGGAGATGGAACTGGAAGAAAACCCCATAGTTACACAGGAAGTAATTTTAGAAGGTTGGACAGCATGGCTGGTGAAGGAAGCTGAAGTGGAGGTAAAGTAAAAGGCTAAAAAGTGGGCACTGCTACGGGCTGATGGGACGCTGCAAAAACCTTCAGTAATGCCTGCAGTGAACCTCACGAAGTGTACTGACGGCAATAACCCCCTTAAAGGGATACTTCATAGCAGGTTATAGCAGAAGTTCTGTTTGAAATAAATATAACAGAAGATAGTAAATCAGAAAGCAGCAAATGGTGTTTCTCTTAAATTTTGTCGTCCGGAGTAAAGAGAACGACGTTTGGATAGCAAAACTCTTACTTGTATAATAGTTCAGTTGACATCTAGACGAGAGAGAAACGCAGTTGTCGTATGAAAGATCCAGTGGGAGCGACATGTAACCACATCTCATTAGATTTGAAATCCTTCGGATAATTCTTAGCTTTTAATCACCCTACGTTGATATATTTTGAACATTTTTTTTTTATTAACATTCAGAATGATTAAGTATAGTGTGACCGGCGAATAATGCGATGCAGATTGGCAGCATTATATAATATAGGTTAATAAATATTTTGAAATTGCTAGGAGTTGTTATCATAAAAAAAAGTCAAAATGCGCCGAAGTTTCTTCGGAGCAATCAGGTTTTCTGTGCAGCGTATAATGCTGCATGAAACTCTCAGTCACGGCCCATGAAACTCTCAGCCGAGGCCAATGAAACAATCAGCCACGGGCCGGTTGTGGCCTGTGCTGTTGGTACCTACAGCGGTGCTAGACGCACGATCATATCTAAATTTAACCTAAAATAAAATAAAAAACTACTGAGGCTAGATGGCGGGATTTTGGTATATTTGATGACTGGAGGGTGGATGATCAACATACAGTTTGCAGCCCTCTAGCCTCTGTAGTTTTTAAGATCTGGGGGGCGGACGTACGGACAAAAAGCCATCTCAATAGCTTTCATTTACTGAAAACTCATTAGAAAAAAAAAGATAGGTTACAGATATCTCACGAAACTTGAAGTCATTAGGTTCTGCAGGATTGAGGAATGAATCATTGTAGTGTGAGTTGTATTATTTGTACATCATATTCATTTTCATTGCTAGCAATCAGGAAGTAAGCTTTCACCATGCCCAGTGAATATATTGAATACAATATCTTTACGTCCAGAAATGGGCTTACAAAGAAGTCTCAAAGAACAAGCATGTGACCTTCTTGATACACGAGAGCAAGAGACCGAGAAAATAACATAATACTAGATCTACTTCCGGTTATTATACACGTTTACGATGACAGCTGCACAGTAACGCTAACACGTGCATGCTCAACGCGATGAGGAAAGAATTCGTGAGAAACCTTTTATCGTAATAGGGTGCTGGTTGTCACACGATTTTCCTGAGAGGGATATGAGTATCAATTGGGCGTTTGTTTCACGAAAACATTTGTTTCCTTACGAGAAAAAGGAATAAAGTGTCGCTTGTTTAACCTTTGTGTAACTGCTAGTTCCATTTCAGCACCTCTTGATTTGCAAAATCTCTTTTATGAAATATTTTTGTTTCTATTATAGGTCGGCAATAACTTATCCCCTTGAATTAGAAGAGGGATACGAGAGGAAGACCAGAAGCTTTGTCTAAATCCTTTGCCGATGCATTATGGGAAGTATCACTCGGCTGAGCTTCAACCACCTAGATATGTGAGGTTTATTTTTTTTTTTCGTCAAGGCTTTAAGGTTATTCATGTTTTGCTCTGTTATGAATTATTCTTTGCACTGATGCTTTACTTTTTATTTAGGGTTCAAAGAGAACTTCAAGTAAGGTATCGTTTTAAAAAAGGAAAATGATGATCAATACCGAAATACTTATTCCACTCGGCGTTCATGGTTACATCAACACAATTATTATTCTAAATCGCACCTGTTGATCACAAGCGATGTGATTCATCCGTAAGCATCAATATTATCGTTTGAACTCAAACCTGCCACTACGCCACTCATCCCAAACGGCGATTTTAAAAATTGCTGGCCATCCTGTTGCATTTGGGACCTCAAAAGATAAAGTAACTCTCTTACGAGGGGACGACTTCACTTGCACTGAGCTCTGTCTGCAAATGAGGCTAAATATATATTAATGATCAACCCTTCAAAGGCAAGTCAAGACCTCAGATGCATCACGAATCAAAGCCTTTGTAACTTTTCATTGAAAAAACATGTTCTGAAATTTTGATCGGAGGCCGTAAACAAACGTTACTAATTCTGACCTATATTAAAGGCAGGATGAGGACCAGGGTTCCTACAGCGGCATGACATTAGATAAATTTCATGTAAAGCAAAACGAGAAGGCAAAATCGTTACGCTATCAGTTCTCTCTCTCTCTTTTTTTTAAGGATAACAACTGATTCGCTAATAGTAGCAGAGGGAAGGCTTGTTCTATTTGTCATACATCAACTCATATTTTTCTTCCTGTGAAGCAGGGGCCTTGGGAGACACTGAATTTCAATCTAGACGGTTTGCAGGCATTACAACTTTAAGTAGTGCTTTTAGTTTTCTGTAAAAGGAAACTATTGTGAAGTCTTTGTCTGTATGTTCGAACTTTTTCTGTCCGCCCTCAGATCTTAAAAACTACTAAGGCTAGAGGGCTGCAAATTGGTATGTTGATCATCCACCCTCCAATCATCAAACATACCAAATTGCAGCCCTCTAGCCTCAGCGGTTTTGATATTATTTAAGGTTAAAGTTAGCTATGATCGTGCGTCTGGCAACGCTATAGGACAGGCCTCAACCGGGCCGCGGCTCATACAGCATTATACGCTGTACAGAAAACTCGATTGCGCCGAAGAAACTTCGGCGCATATTTTACTTGTTTTTCTCTTAGTTATCTCAGCTACTCGGGCTTTTAAAATTACCTAACCGAATTCGTAGTTGACACATGATTCCTCATTGGACGGGTGGGTATCGTTCTCAGCTAGCACTCTGCTGGGCCCGCGTTCGATTCTCCGACCGGCCAACGAAGAATTAGAGGAATTTATTTCTGGTGATAGAAATTAATTTCTCGTTATAATGTGGTTCGGATTCCACAGTAAGCTGTAGGTCCCGTTGCTAGGTAACCAATTGGTTCTTCGCCACGTAAAATCAATCTAATCCTTCGGGCCAGCCTTAGGAGAGCTGTTAATCAGCTCAGTGGTCTGGTTAAACTAAGGTATACTTAACTTAACTTAGTTGACACATAAGGAACCTAGCGAAAGTCGTTTTCTCTCTCATTTAGGTCCATAGTTGGGGCTATTTGTCCAAAGCCTAAGCCTCACATCGGTAACTAAAGGGCTGTGTTCTCAACTTCCATGGCGAAAGTATGTTATAATAATAATAATAATAATAATAATAATAATAATAATAATAATAATAATAATAATAATAATAATAATAATATAATAATAATAATAATAATAATATCTATTGTTATTATTATCATAACTTCAAGATAATAACAACAAAAGGGTAAATTGTTATTGTTCGCGTAAATCTTAATAATCTCCCAATTCTAATCATAGGCTATCTTGGCAACGCGTTATCACAGTGACGGGGAAAAAATAACTAATGAGTTACACAACCCTATCTAGGTCACTGCAGCGCCTTCCACACAATAAAATCATTGAATACATGAAGAATATTGCGGGGTATCAATAACCACCAAAGTGTTTGCTGTCAAATAAGTTTTTGATATTCCAGGTCATTCTGGGTGAGGGGATATCGTTTCGTTCGTTAGCATAATTATTTCCGGTATTTTAATCAGGGACTAGTTAATTATATTCCAAAGTGTTTGGAATTTTTTTCTTAACGCTATAAGTCTGCCAAATAAGAATTGGATTTATGTTTGAGTTCATGTCAATATTAATTTTATTCCAAGATTCCCCTTTTTTTATCATTTCATTATTGTCATTTGTGTCGAATTTGGGTGCTTGATGTAGTTATAATAGTAGTATAGGGGTAAAGTTATAATAGTAGTAATGTATGTTTCTGAGAGAGAGAGAGAGAGAGAGAGAGAGAGAGAGAGAGAGAGAGAGAGAGAGAGAGAGAGAGAGAAAGTCAGTGGATAACAGATAAGCTCAGAAAACCTTGGTCGTCATATTCTAGGATACAATATTTTACTTTCATGAAACGCAAGCAAGGCAGCATAACTGGAGGCTGCATTACTGAAATCCAGCGATTTAATAGATTCCTACTTGTCCGTACTCGAAAATATAAGCAAAATTACATGCAAATTCGACGATAACATCATGATGAAAATATTCTTTCATGTACGGAGTCCAGTCATATCTTCGAGTGGGTTATCGGGCCATAAAATTGGATGCCCGTAATGAAAAAGATGAGGAGACTTTATAACGGATGGAGAAGCGTGTTACCTGAAAATATGATAATATGGCGCACTATTGACCTTCAGGAAATGCCTACCTCTCGCGCCATCATCGTGAATTTTGATGAAGATGATTTTTAAAGGAATATTACTTCCTCTCTTGAAGTGCGTATGTATGCCATTGGCATGCCATATTATCTCCTTTGCTAAAATGAGCTTTCAGGAATAAACAGATCATGCACAACCTTTGTTAAGCAATTCCGCTAACTTACTACTTATATCTGCTTCTCGCAAACTTTATGATAAAGAAATACTATCATAAGTGTGTACTTGAATCTGGTGATGGAAAGGAAATATCAATTAATACATAGTGGCAAAAATATTACATATATACGAAGAATCTGCACAGAAGTCTAATAAACAACACCTTGATCCTATGGCGATATGAGAAACATCTCGATAACTTAAGCAAGAGTGGATGAGCCTCGTTAAATCATCAATCATCAGGTACGTAATGAAATATAGGTGCAAGCTTTGTAAAGGGTAAAATCTTCTCCTTTGTCTTACATTTCCACACTGGTATTAACAAAGAACATTACTTTGAAAATATCCGTTAAATATAGTAAATCTTTTTGCACCGCGTAACAACAAAAGAGTAATAATGCAGCTGTTTCCAATCACCTTCCAATTATCATGTATCAGATATTCAAAATGCGTCCTTTAGAAGGTGTAATAAAATTGTTTGAATGAATAACTATCTTATGTATATGTATTGACTTTA
Source organism: Macrobrachium rosenbergii (assembly GCA_039081455.1). Lineage (NCBI taxonomy): Eukaryota > Metazoa > Arthropoda > Malacostraca > Decapoda > Palaemonidae > Macrobrachium > Macrobrachium rosenbergii. The sequence goes on along the minus strand of JANJGK010000005.1, from coordinate 18,321,336 downwards.
CAGCAACAAAGTGTGTGCATAGTGAACAAAGCATAACACTCCCAGCAACGCCCATTTGCGCTAGCAACTCCCAACAGCTAATTCGTTTACCTTTTAGTCCTACCAGGAAAAACTGCTCTGGAATTTCCATAACTGGCGGAGGTTTAGGATTAGAATTTGTAAAGGCCACTGTAAGTTTTGCATGAAGTGTACGTTCAAAAGTTAATCACCGGGTCTGTCGGATAAAACCGTATTCTTTCTCTCTCTCTCTCTCTCTCTCTCTCTCTCTCTCTCTCTCTCTCTCTCTCTTTGATGTCACAGCTTTTTCATTCAACTTAGAAATG
>JANJGK010000005.1:18298513-18316013 GCA_039081455.1 Macrobrachium rosenbergii | reverse complement strand
AATGAAACAGAAACTCAAAGTTTCTAGTTAACTTAAATAGCATTGGCATCCTCAGTCCTTCAAGCATATTTGCAATACTTTCTTGATCTGACCTTTCTTGGGTTCACGCAGCCCTTAGCCAAATTGCGTTGAACCTTCCCGGAAATAATGCAGTTTCTCGACATTGATGGAGAGCAGCAATAAACTTCGCCCGCTCCGAGTTAGTAGTGTTAGGCTCCACGAGTGTTTGATATAATCACCCATTCTCTCTCTCTCTCTCTCTCTCTCTCTCTCTCTCTCTCTCTCTCTCTCTCTCTCTCTCTCTATATATATATATATATATATATATATATATATATATATATATATATATATATATATATATATATATATATGTGTGTGTGTGTATGTATGAATGCATGTGTGAATGCATGTGTGTTCGAATAATGTATATATGTTTGCAGAGAGACTGATAGACATTAACATATTTTTCGCCACCGGCAGACGATAATGAAGATAATTATTATTTTAACATTGCTATTGCTGGTTCGATTTTTCTCACTACTTAAAAATTGAGTTTCTACCTTGGGAAAAAGTTGTTTTAAAAAGTTGTTTTCTTTTAAGTTAACGATATACTTGTGGAGAAAAAGAAAGCATCCCCTTGATCTGCTGGAAAAATCAGAGTTCTTGTTCAGGAAACTGAATTAGAAAAACTTCCCGCTTTCCAGAATGAACGGTTTTCCAGATACTCTTCCGCCTAAAAAAGTTTACAAATCGGATGTTTTACTTGCTCGAATTTTGCACCGTATTCATAGATATTGCTCGTTCATTGAGATTATGCTTCTAGTCCTTATTATTTTGTTTTGTTATGTTTACATGCATACTTGGGTAATGATAATTATTATCCTTAAACCCACTGAGACGATTATGCTTTTGGTTCAGTGTGTCTTTATACGACATGAACAGATTTTTGTGATCTTATAAAAATTATATTTAGGGAACAACTGGTTACATGTTCGTGCTGGCTCGCACCGATTTGAATCCGGATTTATGGTATATTTTTTTTCTGTAAAAAAGGAAACGTATATTAAAAGAAAGCAATATGTTCCGGGTCTTCAAGAATGTGTTGGTAAATATTCTAATCTGCCAAACTGGAATCTGTTGCATTCTTTACTTCAACTAACGCTAACAAAATTCATAAGTACCTCATGAACGGTACAGTAGTAACTTATTAGAAGGAACGAAAATATTTTTGGATTAAGGAAGACACAATAGGCTTTGTAAGTAAACGAAAACCACCACCAGGAAATCTCCTAACAACAAGGACCTCTTCGAACGTTTACAGTATTTGTAATAAATCCTTTCTCTGAGGTTCGGGTCAGGAAGCACAGGATTTAGTATTCATAATGCAAGCACAGCCAATCTCAAAATGACATGACACAGTTTTTTCCGGTCATGAACAACATATCAAAAACAAAAAACTTTCACTTGAAAACTTAGGTGACTCTGAGGAAAATTCTATTTCAATAGAAGCAAAGAGGAAAAACATTTTGCATATTGACTTTAGCGACAATATAATGTAGTTCGTAATGAAGGATCCCTTCAACAAAAGGGGTCGCAGTGAGAGAGCCCTTTAATAACGTTTGAATAGCCAGTGAAAATATCTCCATAACATGAGAGTACTTTGAGTAATAAAGGAACAAAAAATAAAAAAGCCTAAAATAGACGATGGAAACTTCAGAACAGTGAAATGACGCGTACAGTGTAATGTGCAAAATTTGCAGTCTCTTAAAACTACTAAAAAAAAGTTCGTTTACATTACGGGAATTTCAGAGTGGCACTAAAATAGCTAGAAAAATGGCAGATTCTTGTTGCACACACATAAACACGCACACACACACGCACATACACACACACACACACACACACACACACACATATATATATATATATATATATATATATATTATATATATATATATATATATATATATATATATATATATATATATATATATATGCGTGTGTGTGTGCGTGTATGTTTGTGTGTATCTGTATGTGCATATCCAGAATCACAGTAATTAAGTTATGCTAGATAAAAAAAAAATCATTGTTGATTTTGGAGTTACTGCAAGAAGAGATTTTGGTCTCATTCATCTACACTGGCTACCTTAGAAAAGAAAAAATACACTCCCCTCTTTCCATTTTCTTTTTTTGCCTCATTCATTGTGATTAATCCGCCTGGCATTCCCCTGGGTAAGAATACGCAACCCCTGTTATTATTATTATTATTATTATTATTATTATTATTATTATTATTATTATTATTATTATTATTATTATTATTCGGAAGATGAACCCCATTCATATGGAACAATTCCGCAGGGGCCATTGACTTGAAATTCAAGCTTCCAAAGAATATGGTGTTCATTGGAAAGAAGTAACAGAAGATAATTGGAAATACAGAAAGAAGAGATCAATTATTAAAAAAGAAAAATATGAATTAACAAATTAATAAATAAACAGTGAAAACAACTTTACTTTTAGAATAATGTTACATCATACCTATCCTCTGAGAGCTTCTGTAAAACCAGGTATACTCCATATGTCATTCGTTTGCAGGAATTTTCGACATGACACCCACCAGCAAATATGATAAGCCTGAGCCAGATTAGAACGGAAACACGAATAGCAAAGTCATAGGAATTATAACAGCGACAGTTACAAAAAAAATGAAATCCATTACCCCCTCAAAAATGTGTAATGGAATGTATATTGGAATGAATTATGTACCGGCGGGTTCTACATGACAGGGTTCGAATGAAGAGAGACAGGGACGGGGAAGGACAAGATGGGAAGAGAGAGAGAGAGAGAGAGAGAGAGAGAGAGAGAGAGAGAGAGAGAGAGAGAGAGAGTCTGATTTTTTATCCGTTTTTGTAATATGGTGTTTGAACTACTACAGTATGGTAATACAATTTTATTTGATTTTTACATTAAAAGAGACATACGCAATAGCAGTAAAATTCAGTCACATTTATTATGTATACATTAATTACAGATACTTTGACATTCTCAATCTTAAAATTATACATGAGAAAAAATATAAGATTCAGCCTTTGAAGGAAGTCGTTGTAACTAACTACATAAGTTCATTACCTTTGTATACTACAGGACAGAATGTAGTTGCGTTAAAGACATGCCGCCTAACCCTTAAGGTTACCTACGACGCGCTGATGTGTCATCCCAGTTCCAAAACTAATGTAGCCAATTAACCCACAACCTGTAGACTTCTACACAGTGTGTATATGTTTGTCAGAATGCATGTGTTAAGAGAGGTGTTTTTCGTGTGCAAAGAGGAGAGGAAATGGCTCTCTTCATCAATGGTTTAACCGTAAATACTTTTTATACGGAAAAAAATTGCTCATGGAATATATTCAAATTTTTACTTTCCATTTTTCGGTTGATTTAACACCTAAACACAAAAATGCCATTACAGTCAAGTAGACACTGACTTTGCTTACCATCGTTGTTTTTCCCAAGTTAGAAAATACACAGTTGTCTTGATAAAGTGGATTTATTATTATTATTATTATTATTATTATTATTATTATTATTATTATTATTATTATTATTATTATTATTATTATATCTGGCATTAAATATGCAGTACACTATCTTTTAGTTTGAACAGTAGCAGCTGAACAAGGAAAAACTCAGAAGTGAGTTCAGTCTTAAAAATGAGTGTTTCTTGCTCCTTTCTGTGTATACATGTTTGATTGCATGTGTCTCTGTCTGTGTCTTTGTGTCTGTCTATGTGCATGTCTGAATTTTATTGGGCCAAACATTCACAATGTAAAACATAAAAAGGGGAGTATAGAAAAAATAATGCTGCTCTCTCCGGCAGTTTTATTAGATTTTATTATATTTTAATTCTCTCTCTCTCTCTCTCTCTCTCTCTCTCTCTCTCTCCTCTCTCTCTCTCTCTCTCTCTCTCTCTCATGGCCAGTCAAAGAATGATTTCCGTGATATCTACGAACAAATGGCGCACTTTCTGGCTTTGGGCTGTTTTTTGCTGTTGTTGCTGGTATAACGAGAGCAGAGGAATTCTTAAGTGGTAGTTACATCTGAAGAGATACATCTTAAGTATTGCTTATGTTTCATACTTATGGCATTTGTGTTGCTGTTGGCAGTTGGAAATGACATGGGTGCACTTGGAGGTTTATTTCGCCTTCTTTCATAAGAGCGAGTATGAAAGCCGTTGGATCTGAAGCGTGTAATTTTGTACTGCGTGTTTCGGGAAAAAATGCCGCTCTTTATTAAAAACGACAACTCACTATGTTTTACTTTCTCCGTTCTTCCAAGCTAACCGCAACATTTCTAAACCCTCCATGCTTAAACCAAGACTTTTTTCGTCTAAAATGCTTCACTTCTCTAAGTGGTGTTCAGAAAGGCACGGAGCTGCATTCTGTTACCATCATTTAAGCTGTAGGTCCCGTTGCTAGGTAACCAGTTAGTTCTTAGCCACGTAAAATGAGTCTAACCCTTCGGGACAGCCCTAGGAGAGTTTGTTAATCAGCTCAATGGTCTGGTTAAACTATGGTACACTTAACTTATTTAACCAGGATGAACTTCCCTCATCCGTTATTTCCTAATATCATCGGTAATATTCTGACCTGGTAAAACCTCAACTTTGGTAGATGCACGAAAGCCACAGGATCGATACAGATCTATCAGCTTAGAATTCACGAACCCACACCACTGGTGTCTTATTAAGGAACGTTATGACCACTGAATGACAGACGTCTTCGGTAATTTAAGAGCCGTGGCAGCTGCTGAAACCTCACACAAACCCTCGAAGTTGAATGTCTGAAGGGAAAACAATCGATACGGCCTTCTTCACATGGTCTACCCCGTTGGGGGTTAGTGCCGTTAGTGCACCTCATGCGGTGCACCGCAGGCATTACTTAAGGTTCTTTGCAGCGTGCCTTCGGCCTCTAGTTGCAAACCCCTTTTGTTCCCTTTACTGTACCTCCTCTCATATTCTCTTTCTTCTATTTTACTTTCCATCCTTTCCTAATAATTGATTCAGTGCAACTGCGAGGTTTTCCTCCTGTTACACCTTCCAATCTTATACTGTCAATTTCCGTTTCAGTGTTGAATGACCTCATAGGTCCCAATACTTGGCCTTTGGGCTCAATTTCTATATTTAGTTCAATTCACTTGGTCTAGTTTTGGTATTTTCCAAGGCTAAATAAGGATTTTTACTGTTACGTATTGAAAACGAGTACATAACAGATTCTTACGTCCATCAACAGAGAAATTTGGCGTTGATGACTGAAAGTTATTAAAGCAATATTGACTACCGATTTCGTTCCCGTCCGTGACGGAGAAGCAAGAGCGATAACAATAATTTCCGTCCCCTCCTTAAATTCCAGAGCAGCTTACTCAGTCAAAAATTTGTTCGTCTTTTCGTATAACTTTTCATAAAACATCGATTGGGACGCCAGTCGAATTATGTTTATGTTAAATTTTCCAGCTTAAAACGAGGTAAATACGTTTCCTTCTTCCAGTCACAAGCCCACCCAGAAGAATATGCTATAAGTTTTTAATATCATGAAATATTTTGATAAGGGGTTGCATTCTTAACAAACGTTCAACTGTCATTGGTTATTCTGCCCAACAGAACATTTTTCATTTGCAAGAAATCAGAATAAAATAATATATAATTTCGTGATCATCTGAGTTGTTTTTCGTTATCGCTTTATCCTTTACTGAGGATTATTTCTCTTATACTGTAGTCTATTGAGTTTCCCTCCAAATGAGACAATGCGTACAGAGATTTTGAGAATGTACGGAAAATGTAGAGTTCAGACAACCCTGAAGGCATTTGCTCTTCCGTTATATATAAGTGATTGCTGAAGGCTTTCGGAACGATGGCCCTTAGCATGACATCCAAGAGCAGAAGGCTGCTTTTGGTGCAGCCACGATAATTAATGCTTAACCTGGAGTTTTAACGAATGGTTGCCTCTGTTCCGAAAGTTAATTGACATTCCCTCGTATCAAGAAGATATCATCCATAAACCTGCATCAAATTAGGCAAACGTTAAATACTGTGAATATAAGCAAAGGTCTCATTTTAACATAAATGTCACATAAAGACATGGGCATAATACAATTGTTTTCAGCGAAAATAATATCCTGTATCTGTTTTTTTTTTTTTTTTTTTTTTTTTTTTGCTCGACGTGTTTGCAGCTTCCCTTATCAGCTAGTAAAATTCTAGTTTATGGTGCAGGAATCATGAAAAATTCATGAAAATGGAGGTGTAATGACTCCTGCATTTAGCAAACTTTTCTCTCTCTCTCTCTCTCTCTCTCTCTCTCTCTCTCTCTCTCTCTCTCTCTCTCTCTCTCTCTCTCTCTCTATTGATGATGCTCTAGTGTTAGATGTACTAAAGATATTTTGCAACACTAATACCAATGAATTATTATTCCATTAAAGTCAATGAAGTATCGTTGGTAATTTTCACAGCAATCAGGCTAATCCTATCTCATCAAGTTTACATGTGATGAAAAATAAAAGAAGTTTTATTAAGCCCTGACGTTTTAGAAAATGTGACATTTTATCTGTGAAATACGGGCGTTCTGATATTTTTTTTGTTACTTTGACAAATCTGACTTCATTACCTTACTAGGATAGAAATTTAAAATATAGGCCAAAGTCTAAGTGCTGGAACCTATGAGGTCATTCAGCGCTGAAAGGGAATTCGAGACTAAAGGTTTTAGAGGTGTAATAAGAGGAAAACCTCGCAGTTACACTATAAAACAATTATTGCAGGAGAGAGTTGAAATTGAGATGGAAGAAAAAGACTATGAACGGAGGTACAGTAAAAGAAATGAGAGAGTTTGCACTTATGGGCCGAAGGGACACTGCGAAGAACTTTAACGCTTTCATTGCACTGCGTAAGGTACACTGACGACACTATTTCCCTATGGGGAGACGCTTAATGTTTAACCAGAAACAGGAGATCACAAAAGATAAAAGAAATTGCGTCTGAGAGAGAGAGAGAGAGAGAGAGAGAGAGAGAGAGAGAGAGAGAGAGAGAGAGAGAGAGAGAGAGATTTTAGGTAAACAAACCAAACGAAATTTTTCACCTATAAGAAAAAAAGAAATTAAAACCATCGTATCACAACTTTGTCTTCCATTTCCATTAAGATTTCCATAATAAACAAGTTTCACCATTGAATTCCTATAATCAACAGCAGAATTCCTATAATTAACAGCAGATATTTTTTCTCCTAGCATTTATGCATTGGGTTTAATGATCAGTTATCAATTTCAGATTTCATTTTCTATCGATGAAGGCGGTATGTAATTCAGCATTAATGGCAACGAGACTAATATTCGTAGTCATATTAGACCATCGCGTCGGGGTGAAATAGAGCGATAAATATAAAGAGAATGAGGTCAAGATCGGATGTCATTCCGGAATCTATTTCCTTAATCGTTGTACTTTATGGAATGGCCGTGGAGGGATTTACGGAATAGAGGGTATTAGTTGTGGAATCTGGCGATTTCACATTACTTGGAGGAGAAGGCGTGTCATTGGATTCTGAAAATCTCTATTTTTCCTATTATCAATACGTACCAAGATTCACTATCCACAGCTTTTCATAGAAAAGGAAAAGAGAATTTAAGGAAATTAAAAGGACATGGATGTTTGATAGATTTCATATAACCCTTATATTCTGACGTCCTCTTTAAGTCTTTAAGAAATTGAAATATCAATTCAATAAAATTTTCATAGTCTGCTTTACCCACAAAATACAATCGTATTAGAAACCTGTAACGCAATGTAACTTCAAGGTAAGACAGTCTTATAAGTGTTTTGATTATTTTTAACGTAGTAATGTTATCATTGTTCACAAAAGGAAATACAATTCAAATCGCAAACAAGCAGGGAATACGTTATTAATAAAATAAATTTGTTTATGAGCAATCTGGAAAGGACGTATGCATAGATGTGTATGTATATATGTGGCATTTTTCTTGATAGAACGAACTGATACAAAACAATCTCAGTGCATATTTTTTTCATCACCGAAATAATAATAATGAAAATACAAACAGTAATAATAATAACAGTAATAAAAAAGTTTCAAGAATTCACGGTAAAGTGTGTAATTAATATGTATAAAATTTATAGTACATATATATATATATATATATATATATATATATATATATATATATATATATATATATATATATATATATATATATATATATATATGTATATGTGTGTGTGTGTGTGTGTGTGTGTGTGTGTGTGTGTGTGTTACATTAAATTTCATATTCCTATTATAGTTACCTGATGAGTTTATATTTTTAGACATGTTTTGGACATAATTTTCATCTGTTAAAATTTCTAGGTACTGTTACTTTGCAAGCAAAATATTCCTGTCATCCGTAGCGTTTTTCATTTGTTTAGTTTTTACGACTGAATGTTAAGTAAAATTTGCTCGGTTATCAAAATCAATATGTGTAATAGCCTGGCGTTTTGATGAAATAAAAACATATGCTGATTACTAAATAAAAGCAGCAAATGAAACACAAAAAGCGCCGTAGTCCTTTATGCTTTTTGTGTTTCATTTGTCATTGTAGACCATTACATCAGCATCCATAAGCGTTCCAGTTTCATTTTTAAATATAATCCATTCCTTATACCAAACACGGTTTTATGCTCAGAAAAGTCAGTTTATTATTTACAAAACAGTTATCCTTTCACTGAAACAGAATGAACGTTTAAATCTTTATTTTTCAGAATATCGCAAATGAAGCTGGTTAGAAGGCTTCGTTAGCGAGCTACAAGCGAATATTGAATCCAAATTCATTCAGATATATAATGGAAAATGATAAATGTAGATGGTTCCATTCATTGCAAGATATAGCATTTGGTATTCAAACGACGTATATTCCGATTCCTAGTCGCTGTAAATGAATATCTAAGCCTTTTTCTAGGGTAGGCTGGTATATTTCTTGCGGGCCAGTCATGAGTAACTAAAATTCCGCCCTCGGTTAAGACATTCTTCTTGCAGTTTATATATATATATATATATATATATATATATATATATATATATATATATATATATATATATATATATAATGTGATAAAATGAGGTCCTTTAAGATACTGCTGCTTTTATTTAGTAATCAGCATATGTTTGCATTTTATCAAAACACCAGACTATCATACATATTGATCTTATTCATAATATACATAAACATTACATATTGATCTTATTCATAATATACATAAACATTATTGTTTCTTCCATCAGACTGCAGTTCAATCCCCAGATTTTAATTCGTGAATTTCCCTCATATCTTCTTTGTTTAGAACTAAGAGAGTATTATCTTGTATATCTCACGATAAAAATGACATAAACACAATGAACATGTAAAATTAGAGGAGACATTCAGTCTGACTCATGTAACCTATTTAACAATAGTAAAAGCATCGGGAGAACATTTCCCTTGTGCAAGGAAATGTAAACAATCCAAGGAAGACAAAACTAGATGAAGGAACGAACTATTCAGGCCACCATGTTTTTCTCATGCCTGTGTTCAGATCGGATATCATACAAGCGATGTTCTTTTTTTTCAAAGGACATCTCAAATAGAAATGTCACGAGTATATAAGGAACGAGCAAATTATTTCTGAAACGTTAGCGAAAAATATTGCGTATTAGAAACGGGAAACAGTATACCGTTTGTCTCTTTACAAAAGGTTTGTTGTATCATCTTTTTAGTTAATTTGCACAGATAATGAAAATAATAACAGCAAAAGCAAGAAGGAAAATATTTCGCAACGAATGAAAAAGCAAAAACAAAATAATTACACATTCTCAGACCATTACAAAAGGATTGAACAATATGAGTATCGTGCAATGTGCAAGAAATTATTTTTTCCATTCAGGTACAAATATAAAGGAGAACATCAAATAAATGATTCTATCTTGGCTTCGAATATCCAAATAATAGATACATATTAATGGAGATTCGGTTTTCAAAATGGCCCAAGCGTTTTCCTTATGTGGTACCTTTTCATTGAGTCCATATGTTACTTTATTCATCTAAATATTTTTTCTTTTAAAAATTTTATTTCCGTGATTTTGTTTCCTTATCAGTGTAAATTTACCTCATGCTTTTAACCTCATATAGCTTTGTCATTTTTTGCAGTATTATTTGAATCGTTACATTGTAAACACTATTGTTTACTGTATTGGGCTCAATGTTTCCCCTTTTATTGCTGATATTTAGAAGCGAATTCACCTTTCAAATTCTATTAATTTCCCGCCTGGTCAGAATCCTATAACAATTAGTGGAAGCCCTTTTTGTTAGCGTTCTTAATCGGTTCTATATTACACACTATTGTATATTTATAGAAATATTCCTATTTCGTGAGTTCCCTTGAATCCGCCTTTTAACAAAAAACCATTTCGCCATGTGTCTAATATCATTTTGAATGCTATCTATTTTTTATAATCTGCATTGTTTGCCATGTTACTTTCTGCATGGTCGTCACATCCCAGTATTCTATATCATATTCTTAAAAATAGTTATTTGTATTTTCGCTTTCCTTTCATTCATTGCGCACTGTCTTTTAGAGAGAATTCTATCCCGAAATGCGTAAGTTCACCTTATACCTTTACTTTTATGGTCTCCGTTACACAAGGTTTGAAGGATCTTTCCTAGATAGTGACCCCCATGAGAAAGAGAGAGAGAGAGAGATAGAGAGAGAGAGAGTTCTCTGAATATCCTTTAAACCCAAATCCTTTCTGCATCATACGTTTAGCAAAAATTCTCTCCTTTTTTCCCACAGTGGAATCGACATGTGGCCACACCTTGCGGAGATAAAAGTGGCGCATGAGAGGAAAAAAAGCGTCTAAACTATTTGTTCTCGAACACCGTTTATCTGACTCCACCGTAGGATGGTATTGTCGTGTTTCTTTTTCCATTTTCCTGAAGCCCTGTCCTCAACTGATAGAGCTATGTTCTGACATTTATTTTTTTATATTTATATTATATATTTATATCAAAAATTTTTCTTTAGGATTTTCAATCCGCAAGACTCTACCATTATGAAATCACATAGTGTGAAACACATAGATATTTCTGCATGTGCTTGCCGTTATTTTATGCTATTATATTAATGAAGAGAGAGAGAGAGAGAGAGAGAGAGAGAGAGAGAGAGAGAGAGAGAGAGAGAGAGAGAGAGAGAGAGAGAGAGAGTTGAATTCACATAGGACATGGTCATGAAAACGCGCAGAAAGATACAATAGATGAAATGGACTTGGAATAATAAGTCTCCGATTAAGGAACGACCGATAACAAATGGCAGAGGACGGGAGGTCCAAGGAAACAGATGTACTGTACAATGACAGGAAGTGGAAAACAACAGATGATTCTATCAAGCCCACAAGAACACAGCTCTCTGAGAAAATGCTTCCTCCACACAAGTGTAAGTCAAGGGTCAGCCAACAGCACATACTCTATCCTGTGTGGCACTGTTCGGACTTTCAGCATTATTCCAGTAAAGAATTTTAAAGAAGTGAATGAACGAATTAATATATAATCACAGTAAGATGCCTTGGATCTTTAGAAATTTAAACCATTTTATAGTGCTTAAGAAATATCCTAATAAAGAAGAAAAGAGGTAACTTATATACACAGCCACTGGATGCAAAATGGGAGATAAGAAACAAATATAAGGCGTATAAGTACTGAAGTTTAAAGATTTAATAGCAATTACCAGAGATGTGTCACACCTCACATGACTGGCGGTTCATAGGTCTCTCCCCTTCTGGCGAGACCTCTCCTTTTTGGAAAAGCCAACCTGGCCTAAAAGGCCTCAAAATACAGTCTCTTTTGGCCATCATCCCACAGTTAAGATTGTTTTTCTGAAGCTCTAATGCATTTCACTTATATTGTAAACTATCGTTAATTTAAAGAGAGAGAGAGAGAGAGAGAGAGAGAGAGAGAGAGAGATCCATGTTATAATCAACCAGAAAGCAAGATTCAAGTTTAAATACAACGGAAACTTCATCAACATTTGGATACAAGAACGAGTATATGAGAACCATTCGAAAATATCTTGCCATTATCCAAGAGACGCCGTAGGGGAAAAAAATTCCCCGCCTAACTTTAGTAGAAGTGAACCACTGACGTTACGTGTTTTCATCCCATTGCAGAAAGAGGCCACTTCTGTGTCTCTAAATACTCATTATTCTTACACAACACACACACACACACACACACACACACACACACACATACACACTCACGTTTACGGTCTGAGCTACAAAAACAGAAGGCAAAAGTACATGTTGCATCAACCACAGCCACTGGTGCATTATTCTGAAACAGCAGACATTCACAGTTCTTCCCAGGTTTTCACTTTCCTTGCTTTCTTCATCTGTCTGTCCTACTTCTAATATGCAATACTACTCATTTGATGGCCTGACTCTTCTCCTATTAGTTCCAAAATGAGGACATGACATTCCTAACAGACGCTTGTCGAATTTTTCTGGGAGATGGCAAACTATGGTTCATCACTCTTGTTTGGAAGCAAATCAAAAGTGACCTGACATTTTCCACTCCTTGGCCATTTTTTGTTCTGGCATCATCACTCCCGGCATCAATCTTGCAGGTCGATAATTTATCCCAAAAATGTCAGTAAAATATTGGTGACTGAACCAGTGCTGATGTGCGTTGTGTCAGCTATCTGATCTGTTACCTAAAATGATTCCATGAATGGTATCGCAGTGTTACGCGGCACTCCTGCATTTGGTTACGGCTGCCCATTTCTCAGCGGTGAAATAGAAAAGGGGGATCTCCCAGCATGATGATCTTTTTTATGAATTTCCTTTTGTGGCCTCATACTTCCTCTCCAGGGAGGTAATCATGGGACATCGTTCACTTTTGTCCTTGATAATTATTTCCATGGTATTTACAAGTATGTTCACGAAATATGAAAAGTAATCAGGAAGGTAGTTTTCTATATTTTCGATAGCCTTTACATCTGATGTCTGCGAATAACCGGGAGAATTAAACACTGCATATACCATTCGTTTCAGAAGCAAATTACTAAAAATAGGATGCAAATGAATTTGCAATTTAGACACATGTTGGACGAGTGAAAAAGAAAACAGAAGCAGAAATGTGAAAAAAAATGTCTTACATACAAGAGACTTACATGCATATACAGCATTATTCAAAAGATAGCGGTGAACCAAAGAGAGGTCATACAGCATAAAGTATTGAATGGGAAGAGCATACATGATATGGTACTTCGCTATTTACCCATGTATACTGGGAAACAAAACTTTACTACGTTAGTCTAAATGGAGAAAAAAACTAGGTCACCATAAAACTCCTATCCAACCCCCTCCCCAAACCAAAAAAGAACTACCCGGAATAAACCTGATTAATTATCAGAAACTCCTGCAAAAACAAGACCGGAATAGAATGGATCTTGCAAATCATCTGAGAAATGTAGGTAAAATTCTTCTCTCAGAAGGCGATAAATATCGCGTCACATGTATCGATCCTCGACCATTGGTATCGCTCTGCCTTGAATTGCCGACATTCCTTATCAAGTGGCGTAGTCTTCCGTGAAATGATGTTGTGCTCAGCCAGCGTCACTTCCTCCAGTCTTGGAAAAAGGAGCGACGATGCTTTCAGGAAAATATTATGCAACGCTGATGAGTTATGATCATGTGTTGCTTTGGCTACGCAGTCTTTCTCCTAAAGAAGAATCTGGGGTTACCATATCTTGGCAATGTCCTGACCAAGACTACACTGGACATACTTTAAATTTAGAAATGTTTTATATTTGATAATATTCATGAAAGATAAAAATTACAAATTTTATGAAAGCAAAAATTGTTTCAAGGACAATATAGTAGGATCGGAATACAGTTTCTTATTCTGCTCCATTATTTTGCATTTTAAAACAACAAAATCTACACAATTTCCAAAACTGGACTTACTTTAAATTTATAAATGTTTTATGTTTAATAATTTTCATGAAAGATAAAATTACAAATTTTTATGAAAGCAAAAATTGTTTCAAGGACAATATAGTAGGATCGGAATACAATTTCTTATTCTGGTCCATTATTTTGCATTTTAAAGCAACAAAATCTACACAATTTCCAAAACTTCAGAAATTTTCGGTAATATTTTTGAAAGTTTATATCTTTAATTGAATAGGCCCCTGCCGATGCCTTTTAAATTTGTATATATGTCTCGAGTTTGTAATGGGTCAGATGAATGGATTAGATTACCATAAGTTGGTCGGTTTATAAACTTTTCTTATCTCCTGATCCACTGAGACTGAAGGTAATTTGATGAGGAAATAAGATTATCATCACCAAAAGCACTGATCGACGGGGCACCGTGTTTAAAAAAATAAAAATACAACAAGGGTCAAACAAATATGCAGGACAACACCAAGGTGTTTGTTTTACGTCGAATGCATATTCTGTTCACTTTAAGATCTCATTGTGGTGTTATGAAAGGGCCGAAGGCAGATCTAATTTTAGCGAGAGAGAGAGAGAGAGAGAGAGAGAGAGAGAGAGAGAGAGAGAGAGAGAGAGAGAGAGAGAGAGAGAGAGAGAATATTTGTTCTAATCTCTTGCCGTTGGTGTAGTTCCTGATCCCTAATAATAATTTAGGATTACGGATTTCTGAAAGTGGTGCAATATAAAGAATTTTAAGCAACTTAATTTATAATTGTAAATTAGGTGATTTCTTTCTCCGGCATATGGTGCAGTAGACACTGACCAAAGAAATCCAGCAAAAAAATAAATAGATAAATAAAAAAGAATAAAAATTCTGAATGCAACCATATCAAAACAACTACTATGATATCCATAAGGCTCATTCTAAAATCCTACTGAATTCATCGTGGCTCTCTGAAACACAATCCCCATACTTGTTCTCAAACCGACTGTACGAAAAAGTCGTTTATATTCAGAGCTATTCCAGAGTGATTAAAACTCCGTAAGGTAGATTTGCCAAAGCTTTTAACGACTCAACTCACAAATCTGAGCTTAATCCTCTGTAGTACTAACGCATTTCTAGTGAATTTTTTGGTAGTCTGTAATCGTTACAAAGACGGGGACGAGTCCGCCTTATGTCTAAGGAGATTAAGTGCCAAACTTTTCATCGGGATAGAAACTCTCATCCAAATGGAAATTTTCTTTTAAAATATATCTGTCTGGTAATGATGATTAAGACAGTCATTATAAAAACTTAAAGTTAATCTAGAAGTTTCTTGCTTTTCTGTATTCTCTGATTAAATACAGAAAGTCTGACGCAAGCTGAAGACCCAGATGGTCTAAGAGCTCTGAGTATAGTGGGGGAATTTAATACACATACAGTATTGAATAGTGGAGCAAATACCTGAAGTAGAAGACAATAACAGACATACCTAGGTTCGACCCGCCATAGTCGACTGAGGTAAGTACAGAATTCACTGTATAATTAAACAGAAGCACAAAAGGGAATTTAACGGAGAAATCCAAAAAAAAAAACGTTCTGCCAAGTTTTGGAACTGAAGTTGAGACTTATTATTAAAGAGAGAGAGAGAGAGAGAGAGAGAGAGAGAGAGAGAGAGAGAGAGAGAGAGAGAGAGAGAGAGAGAGAGAGATGTGTGTATATGCCTGTGCAGTAACTTTTGTCCTGAGAAGGTTTGAAACAACTGTTTATTTTTTTTAATGTTCCTATATTTTCCGCCAACTCAAAGATCTATTCCAGTTTTAGATGCCAGGTCTGGAAATACTCTTTACTGTTCCAGACCCAGTGCGTCTTGTTTCATTACATTGTTAATGAGTACTAAAAGTTTTTGTTGTTAGCAATCAATCCTCCAGCGGCTTTAAGAGCAAGAAACCCAAATAAAGATTGAGGGAAATTGCCGTTTAGGCCACCGAAGTAGAGATTACAAGGAGTTTATGGACTAGCTGAGGATAGGAAGGCCCATGGAGGAAAGTTCATTGAGGTTAAGGGAGGCAAGATTCATGGCCAGTCATCTATCAGAGTCTGGGGAACGTACAATTTTGTTAACTGCTACAAGGGAAGGGTATGGTCTGCAATCTATTACCAGAAAGCTAGAAATTTCCCTTATTTGCCTTAATTATTTATAATTTCTAAATTTTTAATGCGATTTCTCTTCTGTGCAATATTCGTTTATATTATAACCACATAAAAGATTTCTTTCCTTTTCCCTTCGACTATCTAAATTTACAGACTATATATATATATATATATATATATATATATATATATATATATATATATATATATATATATATATATATATATATATATGTGTGTGTGTGTGTGTGTGTGTGTGTGTGTGTGTGTGTGTGTGTGTGTGTGTGTGTGTGTGTGTGTGATTTTATGAGATTTAGGCTGCTGCCAAGCACTGGGGTACTTTCGATCATTCAGCGATGAATACAGCGAAAAGAGGGAGTTAGAATGGCCGGACAGCAAGATAAAAAGATACAGAAAATTAATGAGAAGAATTGCAAGGATCTAATGGTGGAACTGGGAAAATCTCGTAGTTCCACTACGATGCAATAGTTAGAGAGGTTGGGTAACGAGATGTAAGATATGAAGCGGGGAGTAGAACCCAAGTGAAAGGCTAAAAAGTGGGTGCAGCTTTGGCTAACAAAAAACTTTATTAGGCCTATACCTTCTTTTAGAGTCAGTAGGAACCGCCCCATTTTCTTCACATACAGATCAGTGACAATATCAATAAACAAAGCAAACAAGCAAGTCCTAGGATCCACTCCTAAATTTATTTCATTATGTTCCATAGAACATTCATAAAAAAAAATATAATAACATATATACACTTTATAGAGGGGACAGACAGAAAACACGATAGGAGCTAACTTTGCTTGAATGTGTCCACGCTTTTAGCAGCATTAACCCGTAAATGTTTTATTGCTTCTAGCTTTGGAAGGCTTGTTACTTCTATTAAATGACTCTTTTAGTTATGCTTTCTGCAAAAATAAATCCTAAACCTTTATTTCTTTTTGTTTCAAGAGTTTTTGTGCCAGGAAATGACATTAAAAATGCAATATTCGTCTTTTTATGATTATTTTGGCGCGTTCATGTTTTATGAATTTACCTGTGTTCTGCAAAACATTGCTTTTCACATTCCAAAATGTCTACTATTATATTTTTTTCTTAAGGCATGGGAAAGCTGTTGACTTATTCAATTTTATGCCATCTTTATTAGGTTAACTTTGTGAAAAAAGTAAAAATTAATATGCATGTCAGTTAAAATAAATAGGTACAAAAGTCCTTACTTTATTTTTGAGCAGTAACTCAAACTCGCTCTTTCTCTGTAAGGGTAAAATTCATCGAAATAAAACCCATGACTTGAGCTAACAAACGTAACGAAAGTTATATATAAAATGTTTGCAATACAACTTCACAATCTGTT
>JANJGK010000005.1:18266172-18288413 GCA_039081455.1 Macrobrachium rosenbergii | reverse complement strand
GTTATTATTATTACTGTTTGTATTTTCATTATTATTATTTCGGTGATGAAAAAAATATGCACTGAGATTGTTTTGTATTAGTTCGTTCTATCAAGAAAAATGCCACATATATACATACACATCTATGCATACGTCCTTTCCAGATTGCTCATAAACAAATTTATTTTATTAATAACGTATTCCCTGCTTGTTTGCGATTTGAATTGTATTTCCTTTTGTGAACAATGATAACATTACTACTTTAAAAATAATCAAAACACTTATAAGACTGTCTTACCTTGAAGGTACATTGCGTTACAAGTTTCTAATACGATTGTATTTTGTGGGTAAAGCAGACTATGAAAATTTTATTGAATTGATATTTCAATTTCTTAAAGACTTAAAGAAGACGTCAGAATATAAGGGTTATATGAAATCTATCAAACATCCATGTCCTTTTAATTTCCTTAAATTCTCTTTTCCTTTTCTATGAAAAGCTGTAGATAGTGAATCTTGGTACGTATTGATAATAGGAAAAAATAGAGATTTTCAGAATCCAATGACACGCCTTCTCCTCCAAGTAATGTGAAATCGCCAGATTCCACAACTATTACCCTCTATTCCGTAAATCCCTCTACGGCCATTCCATAAAGTACAACGATTAAGGAAATAGATTCCGGAATGACGTCCGATCTTGACCTCATTCTCTTTATATTTATCGCTCTATTTCACCCCCGACGCGATGGTCTAATATGACTACGAATATTAGTCTCGTTGCCATTAATGCTGAATTACATACCGCCTTCATCGATAGAAAATGAAGTCTGAAATTGATAAGTGATCATTAAACCCAATGCATAAATGCTAGGAGACAAAAATCTGCTGTTAATTATAGGAATTCTGCTGTTGATCATAGGAATTCAATGGTGAAACTTTATTGTGGAAATCTTAATGGAAATGGAAGAAAAAGTTGTGAGACGATGTTTTTATTTTTTTTTTTCTTATAGGTGAAAAATTTCGTTTGGTTGTTGTTTACCTAAAATCTCTCTCTCTCTCTCTCTCTCTCTCTTCTCTCTTCTCTCTCTCTCTCTCTCTCTACTCTCTCTCAGACACAATTTCTTTTTTCTTTTGTGATCTCCTGTTTCTGGTTAAACATTAAGCGTCTCCCCATTAGGGAAATAGTGTCGTCAGTGTACCTTACACGGTGCAATGAAAGCATTAAAGTTCTTCGCAGTGTCCCTTCGGCCCATAAGTGCAAACCCTCTCATTCCTTTTACTGTACCCCCGTTCATAGTCTTTTTCTTCCATCTCAATTTCAACTCTCTCCTGCAATAATTGTTTTATAGTGTAACTGCGAGGTTTTCCTCTTATTACACCTCTAAAACCTTTAGTCTGAATTCCTTTCAGCGCTGAATGACCTCATAGGTCCGCAGCACTTAGACTTTGGCCTATATTTAAAATTTCTATCCTAGTAAGGTAATTTGTCAGAGTAACAAAAAAATATCAGAACGCCCCTATTTCACAGATAAAATGTCACATTTTCTAAAACGTCAGGGATTGATAAAACTTCTTTTATTTTTCATCACATGTAAACTTGATGAGATGACTAATTAAGGTTGAACCTGATTGCTGTGAAAATTACTAACGATACTTCATCGACTTTAATGAAATAATAATTCATTTGTATTATTGTTGCAAAATATCTTTAGTACATCAACAAACTAGAGCATCAGCAATAGAGAGAGAGAGAGAGAGAGAGAGAGAGAGAGAGAGAGAGAGAGAGAGAGAGAGAGAGGAGAGAGAGAGAGAGAGAGAGAAGTTTGCTAAATGCAGGGAGTCATTACACCTCCAGTTTCATGAATTTTTCATGGTTCCTGCACCATAAACTAGAATTTTACTAGCTGATAAGGGAAGCTGCAAACACGTCGAGCAAAAACATAGATACAGGATATTATTTTCGCTGAAAACATTTGTATTATGCTCATGTCTTTATGGTGACATTTATGTTAAAATGAGACCTTTGCTTCCATCACAGTTTTTTACGTTTGCCTAATTTGATGCAGGTTTATGTATGATATCTTCATGTATAACGGAATGTCAAATGACTTTCGGAACAGAGGCAACCATTCGTTAAAACCCCAGGTTAAGCATTAATTATCGTGGATGCAACCAAAAACAGCCTTCTGTTCTTGGATGTCATGCTAAGGGCCATCTTTCCGAAGGCCTTTAGCAATCACTTACATATAACGGAAGAGCAAATGCCATCAGGGTGTCTGAACTCTACATTTTCCGTATATTCTCAAAATCTCTGTACGCATTGTTCCATTTGGAGGGTAACTCCATAGACTACAGTATAAGATAAATAATCCTCAGTAAAGGATAAAGCGATAACGAAAAACAACTCAGTTGATCACGAAATTATATATTATTTTATTCTGATTTCTTGCAAATGAAAAAGTGTTCTGTTGGGCAGAATAACCAATGACAGTTGAACGTTTGTTAAGAATACAACCCCTTATCAAAATATTTTCATGATATTAAAAACTTATAGCCTATTCTCTGGGTGGGCTTGTGACTGGAAGAAGGAAACGTATTTACCCTCGTTTTAAGCTGGAAAATTTAACATAAACATAATTCGACTGGCGTCCCAATCGATGTTTTATGAAAATTTATACGAAAAGACGAAAAAATTTTTGACTGAGTAAGCTGCTCTGGCATTTAAGGAGGGGATGGAAACTATTCTGTTATCGCTCTTGCTTCTCCGTCACGGGACGGGACCGAAAATCTGTAGTCAATATTGCTTTAATAACTTTCAGTTATCAACGCCCAATTTCTCTGTTGATGGACGGTAAGAATCTGTTATGTACTCATTTTCAATATGTAACAGTAAAAATCCTTATTTAGCCTTGAAAGATACCAAAACAAGACCAAGTGAGTTGAATTGAATATAGAATTTATGCCAAAGGCCAAGCACTGGGACCTATGAGGTCATTCAGCACTGAAACGGAAATTGACAGTAAAAGGATTGAAAGGTGTAACAGGAGGAAAACCTTGCAGTTGCACTGAATCAATTATTAGGAGAGGGGTGGAAAGTAAGATAGAAGAAAGAGAGTATGAGAGGAAGTACAGTAAAGGGAACAAAAGGGGTTGCAACTAGAGGCCGAAGGCACGCTGCAAAGAACCTTAAGTAATGCCTACGGTGCACCGCATGAGGTGCACTAATGGCACTAACCCCCAACGGGGTAGACCATGTGAAGAACGCCGTATCGATCGATTTCCCCAGACACTTAACTTCGAGGGTTTATCTGAGGTTTCGGCAACTGCCACGGCTCCTTAATTACCGAAGACGTCTGTCATTCAGTGGTTATAACGTTCCTTAATAAGACACCATGGCGTGGGTTCGTGAATTCTAAGCTGATAGATCTGTATCGCTCCCGTGGCTTTCGTGCATCTACCAAAGTTGAGGCTTTACCAGGTCAGAATATTACCGATAATATTAGGAAATACCGGATGAGCGAAGTACATCATAATTTATCCTGGTTAAATAAATTAAGTGTACCTTAGTATTTAACCAGACCACTGAGCTGATTAACAACTCTCCTAGGGCTGGCCCGAAGGGTTAGACTTATTTTACGTGGCTAAGAACCAATTTGTTACCTAGCAACGGGACCTACAGCTTAAATGATGGTACCAGAATGCAGCTCCGTGCCTTTCTGAACACCGCTTAGAGAAGTGAAGCATTTTAGACGAAAAAAGTCTTGGTTTAAGCATGGAGGGTTTAGAAATGTTGCGGTTAGCTTCGAAGAACGGAGAAAGTAAAACATAGTGAGTTGTCGTTTTTAATAAAGAGCGGCATTTTTTCCCGAAACACGTAGTACGAAATTGCGCGTTTCAGATCCAACGGCTTTCATACTCGCTCTTATGAAAGAAGGCGAAATAAGCCTTCAAGTGCACCCGTGTCATGTCCAACTGCCAACAGCAACACAAATGCCGTAAGTATGAAACATAAGCAATACTTAAGATGTTTCTCTTCAGATGTAACTACCACTTAAGAATTCCTCTGCTCTCGTTATACCAGCAACAACTGCAAAAAACAGCCCAAAGCCAGAAAGTGCGCGCCATTTGTTCGTAGATATCACGGAAATCATTCTTTGACTGGCCATGAGAGAGAGAGAGAGAGAGAGAGAGAGAGAGATGAGAGAGAGAGATGAGAGAGAGAGAGAGAGAGAGAGAGAGAGAGAATTAAAATATAATAAAATCTAATAAAACTGCCGGAGAGAGCAGCATTATTTTTTCTATACTCCCCTTTTTATGTTTTACATTGTGAATGTTTGGCCCAATAAAATTCAGATATGCACACAGACAGACACAAAGACAGAGACAGAGACACATGCAAGCAAACATGTATACACAGAAAGGAGCAAGAAACACTCATGTTTAAGACTGAACTCACTACTGAGTTTTTCCTTGTGCAGTTGCTACTGTTCAAACAAAAAGATAGTGTACTGTATATTTAATGCCAGATCATTAAAAAAATAAATCCACTTTATCAAGACAGCTGAATATTTTCTAACTTAGGAAAAACAACGATGGTAAGCAAAGTCAGTGTCTACTTGACTGTAATGGCATTTTTGTGTTTTGGTGTTAAATCAACCCAAAAATGGAAAGTAAAAATTTGAATATATTCCATGAGCAATTTTTTTCCGTATAAAAAGTATTTACGGTTAAACCATAGATGAAGAGAGCCATTTCCTCTCCCTCTTTGCACACGAAAAACACCTCTCTTAACACATGCATTCTGACAAACATATAAACATTATGTAGAAGTCTACTGCTTGTGGGTTAATTGCCTACATTAGTTTTGGAACTGGGATGACACATCAGCGCGTCGTAGGGTAACCTTAAGGGTTAAGCGGCATGTCTTTAAAGCAACTACATTCTATCCTGTAGTATACAAAGTAATGAACTAATGTAGTTAGTTACAACGACTTCCTTCAAAGGCTGACTCTTATATTTTTTTTCATGTATAATTTTAAGATGGAGGAAGTCAAAGTATCTGTAATTAATGTATACATAATGAATGTGACTGAATTTTATTGCTATTGCGTATGTCTCTTTTAATAAAAATCAAATCAAATTATATTACCATAATAGTTCAAACACCATACTACAATAAGGATGAAAAATCAGACTCTCTCTCTCTCTCTCTCTCTCTCTCTCTCTCTCTTCCCATCTTGTCCTTCCCTGTCCCTCTCTCTCTTCATTTGAACCCTGTCATGTAGAACCCGCCGGTACATAATTCATTCCAATGTACAATCCATTACACATTTTTGAGGGGGTAATGGATTTCATTTTTTTTAACTGTTGCTGTTATAATTCCTATGACTTTGCTATTTGTGTTTCCGTTCTAATCTGGCTCAGGCTTATCATATTTGCTGGTGGGTGTCATGTCGAAAATTCCTGCAAACGAATGACGTATGAAGCATACCTGGTTTTTACAGAAGCTCTCAGAGGATAGGTGTGATGTAACATTATTCTAAAATAAAAGTAGTTTTCACTATTTATTTATTAATTTGTTAATTCATATTTTTATTTTTTAATAAGTGATCCCTTCTTTCTGTATTTCCAATTATATTCTGTTACTTCTTTCCAATGAACACCATATTCTTTGGAAGCTTGAATTTCAAGTCAATGGCCCCTACGGAATTGTTCCATATGAATGGGGTTCATCTGCCGAATAATAATAATAATAATAATAATAATAATAATAATAATAATAATAATAATAATAATAATAATAATAATAATAATAATAATAATAATAATAATAACAGGGGTTGCGTATTCTTACCCTGGGGAATGCCAGGCAGATTAATCACAATGAATGAGGCAAAAAAAGAAAATGGAAAGAGGGGAGTTTATTTTTTCTTTTCTAAGGTAACCAGTGGTAAATGAATGAGACCAAAATCTCTTCTTGCAGTAACTCCGAAATCAACAATGATTTTTTTTTTATCTAGCATAACTTAATTACTGTGATTCTGGATATGCACAAACAGATACACACAAACATACACACACGCATATGCATATATATATATATATATATATATATATATATATATATATAATATATATATATATATATATATATATATATATATATATATATATATATATATATATATATATATATATATATATATGTGTGTGTGTGTGTGTGTGTGTGTGTGTGTGTGTGTGTGTATGTGTGTGTAACAAGAATATGCCATTTTTCTAACTATTTTAGTGCCACTCTGAAATTCCCGTAATGTAAACGAACTTTTTTTTTTTTAGTAGTTTTAAGAGACTGCAAATTTTGCACATTACACTGTACGCGTCATTTCACTGCTCTGAAGTTTCCATCGTCTATTTTAGGCTTTTTTATTTTTTGTTCCGTTATTACTCAAAGTACTCTCATGTTATGGAGATATTTTACTGGCTATTCAAACGTTATTAAAGGGCTCTCTCATTGAGACCCCTTTTGTTGAAGGGATCCTTCATTACGAACTACATTATATTGTCACTAAAGTCAATATTCAAAATGTTTTTCCTCTTTGCTTCTATTGAAATAGGAATTTCCTCAGAGTCACCTAAGTTTTCAAGTAAAAGTTTTTTTTTTTTTTTTTTTTTGATAAGTTGTTCATGACCAGAAAAACTGTGTCACGTCATTTTGAGACTGGCTGTGCTTGCATTATGAATACTAAATCCAGTGTGCCTCCTGGCCCTAACCTCGGAGAAAGGATTTATTACAAATATTGCAAACACTCGAAGAGGTCCTTGTTGTTAGGAGATTTCCTGGTGGAGGTTTTGGTTTACTTACAAAGCCTATTGTGTCTTCCTTAATCCAAAAATGTTTTCGTTCCTTCTAATAAGTTACTACTGTACCGTTCATGAGCTACTTATGAATTTTGTTAGCGTTACTTGAAGTAAAGAATGCAACAGATTCCAGTTTGGCAGATTAAAATATCTACCAACACATTCTTGAAGACCCGGAACATATTGCTTTCTTTTAATATACGTTTCCTTTTTTAAAGAAAAAATATACCATAAATCCGAATTCAAATCGGTGCCAGCCAGCACCAACATGTAACCAGTTGTTCCTTAAATATAATTTTTATAAGATCGCAAAAATCTGTTCTTATATAAAGACACACTGAAACACTGAACCAAAAGCATAATCCTCTCAATGGGTTTAATGATAATAATTACCATTACTCAAGTATGCATGCAAATGTAACAAAACGAAATTATTAAGGACTAGAAACGTAATCTCAATGCACGAGCAATATTTATGCATGCGGTACAAAATTCCAGCAAGTAAAATAAAATATCCGATTTGTAAACTTTTTAAGGCGAAAGAGCATCTGGAAATCCGTTCATTCTGGAAAGCGGGAAGTTTTTCTAATTCAGTTTGCTGAATAAGAACTCTTTGATTTTTCCAGCAGATCAAGGGGGTGCTTTCTTTTTCTCCACAAGTATATCATTAACTCAAAAGAAAACAACTTTTTCCCAAGGTAGAAACTCAATTTTCAAGTAGAGAGAAAAATCAAACCAGCAATAGCAATGCTAAAATAATAATTATCCTCATTCTCGTCTGCCGGTGGTGAAAAATATGTTAATGTCCATCAGTCTCTCTGTATACATATATACATTATTCAAACACACATGCATTCATATATATATATATATATATATATATATATATATATATATATATATATATATATATATATATATATATAATATATAGAGAGAGAGAGAGAGAGAGAGAGAGAGAGAGAGAGAGAGAGAGAGAGAGAGAGAGAGAGAGAGAGAGAGAATGGGTGATTATATCAAACACTCGTGGAGCCTAACACTAGTAACTCGGAGCGGGCGAAGTTTATTGCTGCTCTCCATCAATGTCGAGAAACTGCATTATTTCCGGGAAGGTTCAACGCAATTTGGCTAAGGGCTGCGTGAACCCAAGAAAGGTCAGATCAAGAAAGTAGCGCAAATATGCTTGAAGGACTGAGGATACCAATGCTATTTAAGTTAACTAGAAACTTTGATTTTCTGTTTCATTTGAATATTTTTCTCATATTCTGTTCGTATGTTTCTCTTGTACTGGTGATTACCACAGACATAGACACACACACACACACACACACACACACACACACACACACACATATATATATATATATATATATATATATATATATATATATATATATATATATATATATATATATATATATATATATATATATATATATATATATATATAGTATATATAATATATTATATATATATATATATATATATATATATATATATATATATATATATATATATATATATATATATATATGTATATATAGCATGTTTCAAACACAATGACTCTTGTCAATTCCATCGAAAATTTTAGGTGAATGTGGCCTAGACCAAGACAGATTGTTAGTAGCGAAGACACCGGTTTCTGAAGCACATTGTGGGCAATAATTTTTTTTTTCAGGCAGTTTTTCCTATAGTTATTTTATATCTTCACCTTCTTTGTCAATCTGCCTTAACCTCTGTCTCGTCGTCTGCGTCCGTCTCTGCATGAAACCTTGAACATTTTATAGCTGCTTAATCTTTATGAGAGGAATCTAAGATTTCCAACTCGACATCGTCAAAAATAAACATAGGAACACAGAGTTATAATGATGTTATTTAATATCCCTCTGCTTTTAGTATACCAGTGATTAAATGTCATTCCATTTATAAACGTCCATTGTGCATGGATGCCGAATTCTTAACGGGATGTGTAAAATCCAAGTCCAAGGAAACCATTAGCTATTCTTCTAATGCAAAGGTATCTTGAATAATCTTCAAGAATTCTATCCGTGCATTGATACAAAAGTCTTAAGCTATACAGAGTATAATCTGTGGACTGCCAATCTTAGCTAAGAAGCAGGATTTTAACGTTTCCATAAACGTAAGCTTAGTGCTCAGTATCCGTGATATACTTGGGATTAACCTTCCTGGTGGAGGTGATGTGATTAAATCTTTTCGAAATAAGCAATCAGAGTACAGCATCTGTTTCCCTGAAACTTCGAGTTCACATAAGCAGGACAGATTACTCGACATTTACTTTTCTCCCGCAAGGGTGGAGGTGATGGAATTAGATTATTTTACGGTTCATATTGAAAGGGATCTACAGTCACAGTTCGCCATGGGTTGAATCTAACCTGAGAATACCTTAGTGCTGGAGCATTAATATTAACATCACCTTCGTTTTCATAGTTTTAATTCGAATCAGCAGCTCTTATGACAAGTGTTACAAACAATTGGACTTTTGTGCATATGCATTCAAACCAAATAATGAAAAAACTAAGCAAATATATAAAACATTCAAAAGAAAAACATTCACTAAAGAAGACCCTTACCACTGTCGCGAAAAAAAAGCAGCATCCCTCCTGTACGTACAAAGCGTCACATGTATCTCGTTGTAACATTGAGTCGTGACGCCATATAAACTACAGTCATTCATTTGGTGTAACATTGTCTTCGCCATTACACCGCTGATCGGTTGAAAACCTATTAGTAACCCTGATGGAGATGATTGAAGGAGAGATGAGAATGGAATGTCATCTCTCTCTCTCTCTCTCTCTCTCTCTCTCTCTCTCTCTCTCTCTCTCTCTCTCTCTCTCTCTCTCTCTCTCTCTCAGGCCTATTTGTTCTCTTTATCAAGTCAAGAAAATTCTTGGGACTATTCCGATTGATAGAACGTGAGACTATGTTCTGGTAGAATGACTTAGTTATCGTAAGTCCCAAAGAAAGTGACACATTTTGCGGTTGTTATTTTTCCTGAAATTGAACTGATAATTATGTATGTATAATAAAGAACGCTTACCCAAAACATTTATGATTCTGGTAATTAATTCGTCCTTTACCTTGCTAGATTTTTTTTTCAAAACATTTGTATGTGGATGAATTCAGTCGCAAATATTTAATTCGAACTTTATTTTCTTGTGTTTAAGCTTACTGTGAAATATTTCAAGTATTTTTATATATGCACATTACGTCTCCATTTCTGTATATATTTCCCCTTTTCATTTCTTTTATTCTCTCTTTAATTTCACAATGACTTGTCAGATTTCCAAACTTACATCATATCGCTATCTTTAACTGTATGTTCCACCATTATCGGTTTCCATGTTCTATGATTATTTACCTAAACAACTTATTAAAAACTATAACCCTACAACTCCAATAATTCAGCTAGTTTGTTCTCTTTATGTTATCCACATCTCTGTGACTGAAATATCGTGCGGGAGGCTATGGTGTTCTTTCTCCGTATCTATGTTACTTGCCTTCTAATCAGTCTTTGAATTGCAGAAATTTTATAATGAAGTCATCCCTAACTTGTGTTGCCATCAATTTTAGTGCAAAACCGTAAAATGGCCTCTCTCTCTCTCTCTCTCTCTCTCTCTCTCTCTCTCTCTCTCTCTCTCTCTCTCTCTCTCTCTCTCTCAGAATTCGCCAGTTCCTCTGGCCCCAGTACTTGGTCTTGCTGCTCTCCATCTTCTTCCATGACCTTATTTCTCTTCGATCGTCTCATGGGAAATTTAGCCCTTATGAATTGATTTTGCAACATTGCAAGAAAGAAAGGGGGCAAAAGAAAGCGAAACAAAATCAGGATAAAACTTCGAATGGAAAATTTATTGAACGGTTCAAATGTCTGCGTTGATTTCCACGCCCATAAGTCTCCCAAAGAAGCTATTTATCTGCTAAGTTCCAACGGATGGTCTCACGGAATGAAAAGAGAGAAAGTCTATTCTTCTTGTGAAGTTGAGTAGGAAAGAACAAAGGAGGTAAAGCTATAAACATATCGGTTAATCTCTTACATATAAGATTGTTTGTCTTTCACAGTAACTGGTCTTTCACACCTAGACCTAGTAGCGGCCGTATTGCCGTCAGTTCTCCTTGAGTGGTGCGGTATAGTCATTACGGTATGTATATATATATATATATATATATATATATATATATATATATATATATATATATATATATATATATATATATATATATATATATATATATATATATATATATATACTGTATATATATATATATATATATATATATATATATATATATATACATATATATACAGGATATACATATACATATCTTTCTTTCTTAAAAAGGCCCATAAAAGAAGCAAAGATACTTAAATAAGACACTATATTCCGCCTAATAGACATTGTCCTTTGTTTGTGTGGGAAATAAAAAAAAAAATGCAACGGAGGTAATATTTATATAGTGTCAAACAGAGCATAGATTCAGCCGGTTTAAGGCGTCACAAAATTTTATGAATACTGTTTCTTTAGCACCTTCTTTCAGTTTCCACCAAAACGAAGCTTTACAGTTGACGTTAATTGCTTACTTTACGGGCTTTTTTTAAGAGCATTAAATTATATACATGTATGTATGTATGCGTGTATGTGTGTGTGTATATATATATATATATATATATATATATATATATATATATATATATATATATATATATATATATATATATATATATATATATATATATATATATATATATATATATATATATATATATATATATATATATATATATATATATATATATATACATATACAATATATATATATATATATATATATATATATATATATATATATATATATATATATATATATATACATATATATATATATATATATATATATATATATATATATATATATATATATATATATATATATATATATATTATAGACTATAGACATATTCCTCTTTTCCAACTTGTACTTTATACAAGTAGAAATTAATCGGAGATCTGAGAAATAAAACTTGTTACATATCGCATTAAAAATTTTGTTCAAATAATGGATGTATAGTACGCAAATATTTTTGTATTAATAATCGTTTTATTTACCGAGAATTCCTATTAATAAATAAATGCTAAAGCAACCTAAGATACCGAACTGGCTCTCAAAGCAGAGAGAGAGAGAGAGAGAGAGAGAGAGAGAGAGAGAGAGAGAGAGAGAGAGAGAGAGAGAGAGACTAATTTAATCAAGGTCCTTTTGTTGCCAGATAGATTATTTCATGTCTCAAATGAGAACGAAACAAAAATTTGTATGTTGAATTTTCTTGGCAAAATAAGGACTTCAATAAAGTGGAATGTTTCTAATTTCATGTATAGTCTTTATATTAATGTTTTATCTAAAATAGTTGACGCATAAATTACTTTTTCAGTTTAACTACCTCAATTTGAATTTTTTTGAGATACTTGCGAATCAGAAGCAAGTGGATATCTAACACTGTTTCACATCGTCATAAATATTCCTGTCATAATTCATTGCATATCTCTTGTAATATGGATGCACCACTCAGCTTCGAAATATAATCCTTTATCAGTTAATGCACTCCCTCTACCAAACCTCACTGCCATTAAAGAATAATTGCAAAATCCTTTGTGTACGATTTAATGCTTTCCTTTCCCGGAATCGTTAATTGAAATCCAACAATCTTTCTTTAAATAAGGTAATTACTTCAGTATTCTTCAATGCAGTCAAAGAGATGATTCTATATTTAGAATTCTCTCTGTACACATACTTCGCAGTTATTAATCTACCAGCACCTAGGCTCTCCTTTTTCAAAATGGAATTTTAAATGCAGTAATTCTCTTCCTAACTTAAAGCTCTGATTTTTTAAATGTCATAGCTACAACAGTTTAAAAATATCAATTTGATACGCTTACATCATAATCCCATAATGGTTATTATAATTATTATCATTCTTCATTATCATCATCATTGCCTCTAACGCTGCGTGACGCAAAGGGTCTGTGAAATTATTGTCATTAGAAGGCTGCAGCATTTTGGGCCCATAAATTTGTAACAGTTGTTAGCGGTACAAACAAGACAGCATTCTATGCTTTAAACGCTGGTCAGTTGCTTACCGTTATAGCTTTGATATTTGTGTTATGGTAGTGTTAGGCAAAGTCTTTCTGATCTTCGGTATACCTTCTCGTGAAATGAGCCGTCAGTAATCCGCTGTTTTATTAACCTATAATTAGGTTACCTGCCAAAAGTACTATGTTTTTCAAAAAACAATCATATAATGGCAGTCAAGAAGAAATTAGTCATTATCGTTGTACCACAGAAAAGATTACGGAGAAAAAAAAATTTAAACAGGATAAACTTCAAAGCGTGCATGCAGGATTCTTGTTAATAACTATTCCACGAAGTATGAATTTAATTATTGTATTAAAACATTTCTAAGTTGAATGAAAAAGCTGTGACATCAAAGAGAGAGAGAGAGAGAGAGAGAGAGAGAGGAGAGAGAGAGAGAGAGAGAGAGAGAGAGAGAATACGGTTTTATCCGACAGACCCGGTGATTAACTTTTGAACGTACACTTCATGCAAAACTTACAGTGGCCTTTACAAATTCTAATCCTAAACCTCCGCCAGTTATGGAAATTCCAGAGCAGTTTTTCCTGGTAGGATTAAAAGGTAAACGAATTAGCTGTTGGGAGTTGCTAGCGCAAATGGGCGTTGCTGGGAGTGTTATGCTTTGTTCACTATGCACACACTTTGTTGCTGTAAAGTCAATACATATACATAAGATAGTTATTCATTCAAACAATTTTATTACACCTTCTAAAGGACGCATTTTGAATATCTGATACATGATAATTGGAAGGTGATTGGAAACAGCTGCATTATTACTCTTTTGTTGTTACGCGGTGCAAAAAGATTTACTATATTTAACGGATATTTTCAAAGTAATGTTCTTTGTTAATACCAGTGTGGAAATGTAAGACAAAGGAGAAGATTTTACCCTTTACAAAGCTTGCACCTATATTTCATTACGTACCTGATGATTGATGACTTAACGAGGCTCATCCACTCTTGCTTAAGTTATCGAGATGTTTCTCATATCGCCATAGGATCAAGGTGTTGTTTATTAGACTTCTGTGCAGATTCTTCGTATATATGTAATATTTATGCCACTATGTATTAATTGATATTTCCTTTCCATCACCAGATTCAAGTACACACTTATGATAGTATTTCTTTATCATAAAGTTTGCGAGAAGCAGATATAAGTAGTAAGTTAGCGGAATTGCTTAACAAAGGTTGTGCATGATCTGTTTATTCCTGAAAGCTCATTTTAGCAAAGGAGATAATATGGCATGCCAATGGCATACATACGCACTTCAAGAGAGGAAGTAATATTCCTTTAAAAATCATCTTCATCAAAATTCACGATGATGGCGCGAGAGGTAGGCATTTCCTGAAGGTCAATAGTGCGCCATATTATCATATTTTCAGGTAACACGCTTCTCCATCCGTTATAAAGTCTCCTCATCTTTTTCATTACGGGCATCCAATTTTATGGCCCGATAACCCACTCGAAGATATGACTGGACTCCGTACATGAAAGAATATTTTCATCATGATGTTATCGTCGAATTTGCATGTAATTTTGCTTATATTTCGAGTACGGACAAGTAGGAATCTATTAAATCGCTGGATTTCAGTAATGCAGCCTCCAGTTATGCTGCCTTGCTTGCGTTTCATGAAAGTAAAATATTGTATCCTAGAATATGACGACCAAGGTTTTCTGAGCTTATCTGTTATCCACTGACTTCTCTCTCTCTCTCTCTCTCTCTCTCTCTCTCTCTCTCTCTCTCCTCTCTCTCTCTCTCTCTCTCTCTCTCTCTCAGAAACATACATTACTACTATTATAACTTTACCCCTATACTACTATTATAACTATATCAAGCACCCAAATTCGACACAAATGACAATAATGAAATGATAAAAAAAGGGGAATCTTGGAATAAAATTAATATTGACATGAACTCAAACATAAATCCAATTCTTATTTGGCAGACTTATAGCGTTAAGAAAAAAATTCCAAACACTTTGGAATATAACTAACTAGTCCCTGATTAAAATACCGGAAATAATTATGCTAACGAACGAAACGATATCCCCTCACCCAGAATGACCTGGAATATCAAAAACTTATTTGACAGCAAACACTTTGGTGGTTATTGATACCCCGCAATATTCTTCATGTATTCAATGATTTTATTGTGTGGAAGGCGCTGCAGTGACCTAGATAGGGTTGTGTAACTCATTAGTTATTTTTTTCCCCGTCACTGTGATAACGCGTTGCCAAGATAGCCTATGATTAGAATTGGGAGATTATTAAGATTTACGCGAACAATAACAATTTACCCTTTTGTTGTTATTATCTTGAAGTTATGATAATAATAACAATAGATATTATTATTATTATTATTATTATTATTATTATTATTATTATTATTATTATTATTATTATTATTATTATTATAACATACTTTCGCCATGGAAGTTGAGAACACAGCCCTTTAGTTACCGATGTGAGGCTTAGGCTTTGGACAAATAGCCCCAACTATGGACCTAAATGAGAGAGAAAACGACTTTCGCTAGGTTCCTTATGTGTCAACTAAGTTAAGTTAAGTATACCTTAGTTTAACCAGACCACTGAGCTGATTAACAGCTCTCCTAAGGCTGGCCCGAAGGATTAGATTGATTTTACGTGGCGAAGAACCAATTGGTTACCTAGCAACGGGACCTACAGCTTACTGTGGAATCCGAACCACATTATAACGAGAAATTAATTTCTATCACCAGAAATAAATTCCTCTAATTCTTCGTTGGCCGGTCGGAGAATCGAACGCGGGCCCAGCAGAGTGCTAGCTGAGAACGATACCCACCCGTCCAATGAGGAATCATGTGTCAACTACGAATTCGGTTAGGTAATTTTAAAAGCCCGAGTAGCTGAGATAGGCTAACTAAGAGAAAAACAAGTAAAATATGCGCCGAAGTTTCTTCGGCGCAATCGAGTTTTCTGTACAGCGTATAATGCTGTATGAGCCGCGGCCCGGTTGAGGCCTGTCCTATAGCGTTGCCAGACGCACGATCATAGCTAACTTTAACCTTAAATAATATCAAAACCGCTGAGGCTAGAGGGCTGCAATTTGGTATGTTTGATGATTGGAGGGTGGATGATCAACATACCAATTTGCAGCCCTCTAGCCTTAGTAGTTTTTAAGATCTGAGGGCGGACAGAAAAAGTTCGAACATACAGACAAAGACTTCACAATAGTTTCCTTTTACAGAAAACTAAAAGCACTACTTAAAGTTGTAATGCCTGCAAACCGTCTAGATTGAAATTCAGTGTCTCCCAAGGCCCCTGCTTCACAGGAAGAAAAATATGAGTTGATGTATGACAAATAGAACAAGCCTTCCCTCTGCTACTATTAGCGAATCAGTTGTTATCCTTAAAAAAAAGAGAGAGAGAGAACTGATAGCGTAACGATTTTGCCTTCTCGTTTTGCTTTACATGAAATTTATCTAATGTCATGCCGCTGTAGGAACCCTGGTCCTCATCCTGCCTTTAATATAGGTCAGAATTAGTAACGTTTGTTTACGGCCTCCGATCAAAATTTCAGAACATGTTTTTTCAATGAAAAGTTACAAAGGCTTTGATTCGTGATGCATCTGAGGTCTTGACTTGCCTTTGAAGGGTTGATCATTAATATATATTTAGCCTCATTTACAGACAGAGCTCAGTGCAAGTGAAGTCGTCCCCTCGTAAGAGAGTTACTTTATCTTTTGAGGTCCCAAATGCAACAGGATGGCCAGCAATTTTTAAAATCGCCGTTTGGGATGAGTGGCGTTGTGGCAGGTTTGAGTTCAAGCGATAATATTGATGCTTACGGATGAATCACATCGCTTGTGATCAACAGGTGCGATTTAGAATAATAATTGTGTTGATGTAACCATGAACGCCGAGTGGAATAAGTATTTCGGTATTGATCATCATTTTCCTTTTTTAAAACGATACCTTACTTGAAGTTCTCTTTGAACCCTAAATAAAAAGTAAAGCATCAGTGCAAAGAATAATTCATAACAGAGCAAAACATGAATAACCTTAAAGCCTTGACGAAAAAAAAAAAATAAACCTCACATATCTAGGTGGTTGAAGCTCAGCCGAGTGATACTTCCCATAATGCATCGGCAAAGGATTTAGACAAAGCTTCTGGTCTTCCTCTCGTATCCCTCTTCTAATTCAAGGGGATAAGTTATTGCCGACCTATAATAGAAACAAAAATATTTCATTAAAGAGATTTTGCAAATCAAGAGGTGCTGAAATGGAACTAGCAGTTACACAAAGGTTAAACAAGCGACACTTTATTCCTTTTTCTCGTAAGGAAACAAATGTTTTCGTGAAACAAACGCCCAATTGATACTCATATCCCTCTCAGGGAAATCGTGTGACAACCAGCACCCTATTACGATAAAAGGTTTCTCACGAATTCTTTCCTCATCGCGTTGAGCATGCACGTGTTAGCGTTACTGTGCAGCTGTCATCGTAAACGTGTATAATAACCGGAAGTAGATCTAGTATTATGTTATTTTCTCGGTCTCTTGCTCTCGTGTATCAAGAAGGTTACATGCTTGTTCTTTGAGACTTCTTTGTAAGCCTATTTCTGGACGTAAAGATATTGTATTCAATATATTCACTGGGCATGGTGAAAGCTTACTTCCTGATTGCTAGCAATGAAAATGAATATGATGTACAAATAATACAACTCACACTACAATGATTCATTCCTCAATCCTGCAGAACCTAATGACTTCAAGTTTCGTGAGATATCTGTAACCTATCTTTTTTTTTCTAATGAGTTTTCAGTAAAAGAAAGCTATTGAGATGGCTTTTTGTCCGTACGTCCGCCCCCCAGATCTTAAAAACTACAGAGGCTAGAGGGCTGCAAACTGGTATGTTGATCATCCACCCTCCAGTCATCAAATATACCAAAATCCCGCCATCTAGCCTCAGTAGTTTTTATTTTATTTTAGGTTAAATTTAGATATGATCGTGCGTCTAGCACCGCTGTAGGTACCAACAGCACAGGCCACAACCGGCCCGTGGCTGATTGTTTCATTGGCCTCGGCTGAGAGTTTCATGGGCCGTGAC
This sequence comes from Macrobrachium rosenbergii, assembly GCA_039081455.1. Taxonomy (NCBI): domain Eukaryota; kingdom Metazoa; phylum Arthropoda; class Malacostraca; order Decapoda; family Palaemonidae; genus Macrobrachium; species Macrobrachium rosenbergii. The sequence goes on along the minus strand of JANJGK010000005.1, from coordinate 18,270,349 downwards.
TGAGAGTTTCATGCAGCATTATACGCTGCACAGAAAACCTGATTGCTCCGAAGAAACTTCGGCGCATTTTTTACTTTTTTTTATGATAACAACTCCTAGCAATTTCAAAATATTTATTAACCTATATTATATAATGCTGCCAATCTGCATCGCATTATTCGCCGGTCACACTATACTTAATCATTCTGAATGTTAATAAAAAAAAAATTTCAAAATATATCAACGTAGGGTGATTAAAAGCTAAGAATTATCCGAAGGATTTCAAATCTAATGAGATGTGTTACATGTCGCTCCCACTGGATCTTTCATACGACAACTGCGTTTCTCTCTCGTCTAGATGTCAACTGAACTATTATACAAGTAAGAGTTTTGCTATCCAAACGTCGTTCTCTTTACTCCGGACGACAAAATTTAAGAGAAACACCATTTGCTGCTTTGTGATTTACTATCTTCTGTTATATTTATTTCAAAACAGAACTTCTGCTATAACCTGCTATGAAGTATCCCTTTAAGGGGGTTATTGCCGTCAGTACACCTCGTGAGGTTCACTGCAGGCATTACTGAAGGGTTTTTGCAGCGTCCCATCAGCCCGTAGCAGTGCCCACTTTTTAGCCTTTTACTTTACCTCCACTTCAGCTTCCTTCACCAGCCATGCTGTCCAACCTTTCTAAAATTACTTCCTGGTGTAACTATGGGGTTTTCTTCCAGTTCCATCTCCTCAATTTTCTGGGTCTCTATCTTGCTGTCCGACCGTTCCAACTCCGTCTTAAGCACCGGAGTGTCTGGAAGTGCCCCAGTGCTTGAGTTGACCAATCTACATTTCCTAAATCTATTTTTCAGTGAACAGCATCGATTTTGTTTTGATGTCATGCTCTTGAACATCCCGGCGCAAGTGCCACATATTATTTCCACTGTAAAACTGTGAACTGGTTCACATCAGCGTCACGAATCAGTTAATCCAAAAGTCTTCGGCCATGTAATATCCAAAAAAAAAAATAAAAAAATGTCGTATTATGAGGCTTTGTTTACGTTTCATAGGGCGAATATTATGTGTCGTAAAATGTGGCGAGCAAGTTTATGGACCTGTTATCCGGATCCTTGGCATTCTCTCTCTCTCTCTCTCTCTCTCTCAGGTAATCAGTTGTTGTTATGACAACTGATCAAGCATCAGCATCAGAGCTGTGGAAACGGCAATGGAAAATATGATAATGATCATGATGACGATGATAAGAATTATAGCAATTATTTTTATTACCATGAGATAATGAGTCCCAGTGCTATCACTATTCGGATACTGCTTACACTGCTTTCTCCCACTACAAGCACAGCACAAGCGGAATAATGTAGAATCGGAATGTTAGAAAGCTAAACTCAGGGAGAGAGAGAGAGAGAGAGAGAGAGAGAGAGAGAGAGAGAGAGAGAGAGAGAGAGAGAGAGAGAGAGAGAGAGAGACTGCTCTACACTAACTCCAGGCATTTGCTCAGGTATAACAGTACCACAGCTACAGCTTAAGTTCAGCCACTAATCACCGCATCGTGACGCATAGCATTGTGTTTGGCGAGTAGACGTGTAGCAGAGCTGATGTTCTAGCCATGTTAATATTTTGACTCGGCCATGGATGTTGGAAGTTAAATTATTTCCAAAGAGTATTGCATTTCCTTTGCCTATTATATCTGTAATATCCCCTTTTTTGGGGGGACCACGAGAGCTGTGGATAAGAAATAAATAGGCAGTAGACGAGCAATTAACGAAAAATTAACAAGAGACGGCTTTGAAAGGAAAAGGACATAATAAACACTTATAGAATCAAGATCGATAAATATAATGAAATAAACAGCCAATAATTAAGCGTAGAAGAGATCACAAAGATGAAGGAAACTATAATAAAAGAAATGATTGAGCAAAAGAAGTGCATCGGTGAATGACCATGAAAAGAATATTAGAACAAAGGCAGCCTTCTTGAAATGGGAGCATAATCTTCAAAAAATATTTTCTCACAGAGCTGATTACTTGTACTGTCGCATGAAGTCGAAATGTAAATTATTAATGAACTTTCGCAGGGTCAGGAGCTTTAGACAGGCATGAAATTAGTGAAATCTTATCTCTTGGTCGTTCCGGTTTTCTCTTTTTTTTATCTTTCGGTACAAAAAAAAAGAAAAAAAACACCATGAGATTCTTGGAATTCTCATTTATATAACCTTTTCGATCTTACAATTTCAAGCTATTAGCGCCCCAGGAATTTGAAATAATGCAACATTTCTATCATTAGTTTCCTTTTCAGTGTTACTCTCTTTTTGCTGCCGCTACTAATAATAATAATAATAATAATAATAATAATAATAATAATAATAATAATAATAATAATAATAATAATACGATTAAGGTGATTATTCATGTACTTTTTGTTGTGCATTAAGTAACTACAATGACCCAAGTTACTTTGTCGGCAACAATAACAGTACCTAAATCTATTATTGTTGTTATTAGTTTAATAGCAACGAAACATTATGATAGTAACAGAAATAATATTTTACCATTATCATTGCCGTTACTGTTGTCGTCGTCTGCCGCCGTTGCTATGATAACCATGGCCAATTTCCTAATGCTAATGACGATGACCGATCAACGGTAAATAAGCCATTGAAACAGAGGCCTATTTGTATTCCATTAATTTGGGAACAAACAAATTTTTTTCCTCCTTTGTTGATAATGAGTTTAAATTGGAACCTCCCGTAAACATGGATGAATTAATTCGAGTACTATACGGAATGACCTATGAGGTCATTCAGCGCTGGAAAGAACATTATTGAGAGTGGTTAGGCTTGAAGGTGAAACAGGAGGAAAGCCTCAAAGCAGTAACACTTTGAAATAATTGTTAGGAGAGGGTGGATAGCAAGATCAAAGAAAGATAATATGAATGGAGGTATAGTAAAAGGAAAGGGGTTGCAGCTAGAGGCCGAAGGGACGCTGCAAAGAACCTTTAGTAATGCCTATAGTGCACTTAAGAATTAAACAATGAATGAAAGCCGATTAACCAGTGAGACAGAGGCAAAGATTAAGTGGAAAGGTCATTGAAACAATTTTTTTTTACTATTCATTTCCGATGTCGAGAACTTACGTAACTGCCTCGAAGTCAATTTGCATAAACAATGAATGATTATAGTCACACTCAAAATAGCTTCTATGAACTAGCTGGTAGCCAGCTGCAGCTTATTTATAGAAAAAACTCCCATAAGTGTATGCATATACTCAAGGTCGTCCTTTACCCTTTATTTCAATTAATTTATACAAAAGAGAATCTAGCCTTCACTTAGTAAAAACAAACTTGGCCCCAAAGCCCCAAATCTTGTTAGTCCATTAAGGGATTTACCCCAAATCCTGTGGTGGCCGTTCCTCGTCCCCTGTGGGATCTCCCTACCGGCATTTTTTTTCGCTCAGAATTTCATTTTAATTTTTTTCCCCTCTAGTTGCATCTAATTGTACAGTTCATTTCCGTAAAAATAGGAAATAACAGGAAGAGTGGTCTTTTTCGAGTTTGTCTCAGTAAATCTAATAACTTTATATGTAATGTATACGTATATGTATATATGCGCAAGTATGACTCAAAATTTTGCTTCATAACTACGCACAAAATATTTCAACTTCACACATGCATGCTTAATAAACTATATTTACATTTCATTCATTCCCACATGGTTTACATTTACTTTTGCATTTACAGTTTTTGCAGCTTATTTTCCTGGAGGAGGTCATTTCCCTGTTCAAAATGCGTAGCCTGAAAAAAGTACGGCAACGAACAAACTAAGGCGTTACATCATTCAGCTCTCTCACATGCCACTATAAATAATGCAGATAATACGCTAATCAGGTACCCACTGAATGAAATATATGAATGGTGCTGACTCTCAGAACTACAAAAATTCAATCTAATGTGAGGTTTAGCCTTTTCAATCCCGAAATGATTATGTATCACATTTATTTCCTATTAAGAAAAGGGATATCTGAAATGCGTGAAAATATGTTAAACAGAGAAACAAGTGTGCGATTAACGCAATATTAAAGAACTCTAGAGCCAATGAATCAGTTCTCTCAGTTGTCAGTTATAAATACCATATGCGTACCCAATATGACCCGTGTGACAGCCGGAGCAACATTCTTAGCAAGGCTAGAAATGGGT
>JANJGK010000005.1:18241172-18261172 GCA_039081455.1 Macrobrachium rosenbergii | reverse complement strand
CTTCCTCTGACTTACATTTTTTATTTTGTCACCAAAATAAGGGGTAATTAATGGAAAATCTGGAAAAGATGTAAATTATCCGAGATGATAAAACACGGAAAAAATAATTCCCAGGATATACAGGTGTTATTACTGCTAATAATCCTGGCTATCATCCAGCACCTAGGATTGCGGCAATATGCAGACGTTAGCTGTAACAATGTACTAAATGGTACGCAGTTAAATATCCACCTTAGCATTCACTCAAACCTTGACTTAACTTGATATTCCGAAGGTATTTCAGTGATTGTTTGTAAATAGACATTTACGGAGTGCAACATCGAAACAAGTTGCAGATAACTGTTGTCAGGTAATATATAATAATAATAATAATAATAATAATAATAATAATAATAATAATAATAATAATAAGACGAGTTTCCTCCTATCAGCTCAACTGAGTACTTCATTCAGTGAGCCCAGCCACAAGAAGTCTCGCGGTTATTAGGACAAACGTTTCCGTTTCTGATAGCTGATAATTACTGATTCCAGCCTGTTAAGCTCCTCTGGACTTTATATTTCTTATAAAAAAAAATAGAATCATCTTAAACGAGGTCATTTTCGTACTCTAATTGGTGTTGCTAAAAGGAGAGAGAGAGAGAGAGAGAGAGAGAGAGAGAGAGAGAGAGAGAGAGAGAGAGAGAGAGAGAGAGAGAGATTATAAAACATCTTATCTTTGTTTTCAAGATGTTTGTCATTACCATAGTAAACAAATCACCAGTCCACTAATTTAGAGGATGAAAGGCCTTCGGAATCAATAATGAAATAAATTAAACTTTTTGAAATTCATTCTTTTTAAAATTTCAAGAGTCTCAACGCAGTATGAACACTAATGCTAATTAGCTTCCATCCATTAGTTAATGAAGCAATCCACGCAACACTCGACATCGATTAGCAATTCAAATAAATGGGGTCATTAGGTCATCACTCCCTTCTAAAGGAAAAGGTTAAATCCAGTAATGGCAATTGGAAGAGTAATGGTTTATTTTCCAAGGCAAAACGCAACCTTGCATTCTGTTGTTAATAGATATATTCTAATTAGTAAACATTATATTATAATTTTCATAGAGCAAGAGGAAGGTTTGAAGATAAATTTAAACTAGGGAGAGAGAGCAATGAATACTTATAATGTTGGTAGGAGGCTCTAAGCAGTTGATACATATTGGTATTGTGGGGGTTAAATATTTTGGCCAAAGCTCGTCTACGCTCTTCTGTCGCGAAATATTTTATCCGCGGATAATTAAGTACTTTAGTACGATTAGCATAAGTGGTCATTGCAGGTTGAAAATCGTTTCCGTCCAATATAATGAATACATTGTTTTCAGTCGAATCACGCAGTAAGAGTACAAGAGCGGCAAAGAGGCTAAGATATGATGATTGTATACGTAGTATTTTAGGATCTGTATTTAGGCACAGCATCCAAATTCTAGATAATGGCTTTTGTTATGCTAACAGATTTTCTCCTAACTGTTAGTGCATTTCATTTCTGTCATTTATATGCGTAGTTACTGCCCTCGATTACAGGTACACCCGTCTATCGTCAGTTTGTTCATTTACGTTTTACTTAATATGTATCTTAGCATCAGTTTCTTTTTTTATGAACTATTTAGGATTGAATATGTTCAATAAATGAAAGTTAATTAATATCCTTAAACGCAGTGAACATCCCTCTGGTAAAGCAAAATCGTGCTTGATTACCGAGCATACAGCTCATCCCCTGCATAAAACTAAAGCGCCATTTGAATCGTATATATTGGATTCCTTTACACGGCGTCACATTTGCATTAATCCGAGCAATATCAGAGACTGTATATTCTCATTCCGGTACTGGAATGGCTTTCAGGTATGAGCGTTTGCTTTGATGCAAAGCTGGAACTGACAAATTACTTAAATTGATTCCGATTTCATATCTGTGGCTGGTTCGAGTCTGTGCAATTACGTTATCAGCCAAGAGATCTTAATGCCGGAAAGCTTTGCTCTAAAAGAGAGAGAGAGAGAGAGAGAGAGAGAGAGAGAGAGAGAGAGAGAGAGAGAGAGAGAGAGAGAGAGATGTTATTAAATAATAAGACCAATAATATGCGACACATACACATTAATTTCTACTTAACATCAGCATCAAATCCAGGACCTTTCGGTTAAGAGTTGAAGCCACTACCTACCAGTCTACGACGGTAATGCTTTCATATCTCATGTTTGAAGAGTGACGGTGATGTAAGCCTGACGTTTATTTCTATATATTTTGCACGTTATTTCACTAATTACCATCACATTCACATAATTAGGTCTTTCGAGTTAAACGCTTTCACTTTGTCACCTAATGGGCCAGGAAGTGAGGGAAAGCTCGCAAGAGATCCTTTGTTTGATTTTGTGGAAGGGAACAAAGCATTTCACTAATGAATTAGTGCATGTAAATCATTGGTGATGAAGTACTCAAGCAAAACTAAAACTCAACCTGTGATTGTCAAGCACTTCTACGACACTCTTTGTGTTGATGGCAGCGCGAAGGCCAACCACAACAACGTACACGATATTGCAAAGCAAATTCGATGGCCAATTATCAAAACATGTGTGCCACAAATGCGAACAGAATTTAGAGACCACCAACCACATTATCTTCTGTAATAATAAAATCCGAGTGGGTCTTTCTTGCTTGTCGGCCCCGGGTGGCGGTGGGGTAGGTAGGGGATCGGGAGAGGGTAGGGGAGACATCACACATTCACCCTCCTGCAAACATGCCTGTCCGCCCCGGGTGAGGGCGGGGTGGGTAGGGGATCGGGAAGGTAGGGGAGACAAGACGGGCAGGGCAGGGTTCCAGCGCATTGTAGCGCGCCACAAAGCTCGTAATGAATAATAACCATCGAGGGCTACTGACGAAGGAGGCAGAGTCCTCGAAAATAAAAGCAGTCCTCGAAAATAAAAGCCTTTTACAGAATAGTATTACTGGAAAGTATTACATACTCTTCAACGTCTGCTAATCAAATACTTATGAGTATGCAATAAAAAGAACATGGTTCACATGGTACCTTTACACAAATGTTCCCAAGTCGCATTAATTCCATTTTGCTGAGGCGTTTGAAGGAATATATAAAGAATGCCAGAGAGAAGCTTCTCAAACGAGATTTTAATAATTAGTACTAAAAAGGCAAACCTGGGTTGGGTGACAGGTGTAATTGCCACCAACTTAACTGACCAGGATAGGGCTATGCTGACTCTCATCTGGATAACGGGTAACTCCTTTTGTTGACCTGTCGTATGCCTTTTACAGTATCTGTTCCTTCTACGGAGAGAAATGCAGGAGGTTGTTGAGCATAGTTGAATACCGAAAGTTACATCGAAATATGAATGAATAACGTTTGCATAATCATTGTGAATTTCTAAACTTAATTATTTTATAGGTCAAGGATGCAGGAAAGAATGAGTATATAAAGCTAGTTTCACCCAACACTACTTCATCCAGAAGGTATCTCTTCTCTAAGTAGTCAGTTATCAAACTATTAGCAGGTAAACTTACTTCTTGACCTCAAAGCTTCACGGATTGAACACTAACATCTGGGTAGACATATCTAAAAGATGGAACATAATAGATTTGTAAGAAACTTACGATTTTTAACGAGAACTTTGATTATCGAAAGGGTGTATGCCAGAAAATTAATAAACAAAAAAAAATTAAAGTACATGGGTATGGGACTAATCAGCGTGACTTACTATAACCAATACCTCGCTTTATATTTTGAGAAAAATATTTCCAGAAACGTAGACGGGTTTGGTTTCATTCATTAAAATAGTTTAGTTGGATACGAGCTCAAAAAAAAAAAAAAAAAATCGGGTGTTCTTGTACTTAGTAATAGAAATGTATTACTACAATTTCCGCCAATTACTGGAAGTTATTTAATTTTTCTATTGAAATGATAGGTACACATTTCCACGCAAAATGTTGCTGATTTATGTTTAATTGCGAATTCCGAACGATGACCGAAGTTTCACGTGATTTTATTTCAGAATTATGGCGAGAGTGCATTTGCAATATAAATAGATTTTAAAATTGTTTGGTGTCAAACTGTAACTAATGGCTAATTTCAGCAATTTAGTGTAATTGACTAATATACGGAGTTATTGATATAGATTGCCTGCCATTAGATGTTGTTTCATTTTGATGTAGAGCTATTATGAGCATTTGGGCAGAATTGACTTTCGTTGCCAATTGGATATTGTAACCAGACATTCCGTTGCCTTGCCACGAGAGTTTCATCATCATGAATTTTAGTGTTTATCGACTGACACTATCCAGATTCATTACTGGAGGCCTCTTCTATTATTACACACTATAATCCACATCTACTGTCTTAGGGTGCGTCCACACTACAGCAAAACATGTCATAGACACATGTCAGTAACTTAAGGCACCGACATCACAAACAAGTTGAAGAGAAGCCAAAGACCTGTTGATAGTTTTAAACAGAGCTTACGGTAGCTGACTTATTTTCAGCCTGTTTGTCATATGTAACTATAGTGTTGCCGGACTCTAAGTACTGCTGAACACACTAAATGCAATTTAGAATATTAAGCCTAAACTTACCACAATAAAATAACATTTATGAAATGTAACAAAATGTATGGCTAGAATTTTTGTAGTTACGTTTAAAATTCTATATTTTTACAGGTTAGGTAACGTAAAGATGCACTGATTAAGAAAGAAGAAACAAGTAATTCTTCGGCGAAATCGAGTTTTCTGTATAGTGTATAATGCTGTTTGGGCCGCGGCCCACGTAACTTTCAGCCAAGACCCGGTGGTGGCATGTCCTATAGCGTTGCCAGACGCACGATAATGGCTAATTTTAACCTTAAATAGAATAAAAACTACTGAGGCTAAGGGGCTGCATTTTGGTATGTTTGGTGATTGGAAGTGGATGATCAACATACCAATTTGCATTCCCCTTGCCTCAGTAATATTCAAGATGTGAGGGCGGACAGAAAAAGTGCCGACCGACAGGAAAACCATCTCAATAGTTTTCTTTTACAGAAAACTAAAAGCCTTAATAAGACGATACAGCAACAAAGAACGCAGTATTACAATCAGCTCTAAGATAAACTGGATGCAAGGAATGAATGCATTAAAATTCATATCGAAATACTTAGTTAATCTAATTAGCTACTTTAAGAAAACTACAAGATAAAGCGGCGTCACAAAGAAAACTTGAAATCTGTTTTTTCTTGAATATGACTTAGAAAAATTAAAAAGAGGTAAATAAAATCGCTTTCCTTGAATTAAAAATTTCTGAATAAACCTTATTGCTTTCAAGACATCACAGTACCATGGACATTTGTTAATCCCATTAATGCATGTTATGTTGTGTTATGTAATTCAAATCATGTAGGAAATGTGATAACCTCAGAAAGGCGAGATAAGACCTTAAAAAATGGGGGGAGGTTTCCATAGCTCTTAGTCAGAAAACAGTGTTAGTGCAAATAGAAACAAATAATGTTTCATAAAAGGAATTTCAAAGAGAAAAACATTCATTAGCTCATGTTATTTGCACCTGCTAAAAATGACAAGAAACATTGGTTTCAGTGTTTTTTTTAAATGGCTGCTCCCATTGAAAACCTTGCAAAATGTTTTTTTAAGTTTACCGTTTGTTGTGTTTAAAGATTTTAATTTTACTGAAATAAGCGTTGTTTACCGACTGGAAATTTTGTAATTCCATAGTGTTTTCTAATTATCACGAAACCAATAATGGGCAAAAACGAACTCGTATATCAGCAAAACGCTTCACAATATCCCCCATCAACCAATTCGCCTTTTGTCTTTTACAAACGCAGGCAAAAATATGTAGGATCAGTGGTTTGACGACTAAACTCTCTCTCTCTCTCTCTCTCTCTCTCTCTCTCTCTCTCTCTCTCTCTCTCTCTCTCTCTCTCTCTCTCTCTCTCTCTCTCTCGATCCAAGCTTATTTTTCCATGAGTTCTGAACAGAACAAAACTAAGTATCTGGCTCTACACCAAAATCGTCTACACTAAAACAGAACATTACTAATAGGCTCATCCCCAAACGCTAAAGATACTGGTAGAGAAAAAGGTTTCAAAATACAGCTCTGCATCGCACTAAGGAAACCTCTACTTTTCCTACCTCTCCTACTGTTACCGGAACGACCCATCTCACTGAATGACCCCAGAGATATTCTCACTCTATGGTAGACTGTATTTTTTCGCAGCCAGGGAACCTGCTGATAGAAGGTTGTGCAATGAAATATAATTATCAACTTGAATAGAGAAAGAATGAGAGAATGTATGTTTTTTAGTTGTTCAAAAACTCTTGCTATTTTCTACTAATTAATGTTACAACCAACAAACATTAACATTTTTTCAGCGATGAGCCTTAATAAACATCGTAGTGGAATCCAAGCGTTTTCTCCGCCAACACTAAAGACTTCAATGGAATACTGCTAGTCGTAAGAAAATATTTAGAAAATTCAGTTTCTCACTCCTTGGTAAACTTGAAAGTATAGGAAAATCTCTTTAAACTTTTTAGAATTAAAAGAAAAAGTTATCATTGTTGTGCATGACTCTTGAGACACGAATTCCAATTTCACTGGTATACTTAACCTCGGACGTTTTAGTTTCTCATAATGAGGAAATCACTTATATGGTTCAGAGCATTTCGTAAGCCATTCTTCTAACTTTTGGCAAGATATAGATGAAGGAAAACCGAAAAAAATTTGATAAGAGGCATGCACACACAAAAGACAAACGTCATTTTGAAGTTTCTTGTAAAAATGTAACCAAATCTTATCTTATAACTTCTTATTTTATAACTACATCCCATCTTGCTCTTGTAAATGACATTAAGAACATGATTGCACAGGTAAACTAAGTATATGGTAGCAGCAGAGCTCATGTCGTCAGTTCTATCTGTATGGTATTGCCGAAAATTCCATTCAAGAACAGTTGTTCCAAATTCACTAATAACATGATCTCTCTGAAATGAGCAGTGCTTACAAATATCGTTCAGTGCACTGCTAATGTTCTCATTGCATGATGGTAATATCAGTAAGAATCTAATTTACAGCAGATAACATTATTATGCCCTATTTCCTCTCTCTGGTATCTATCACATATTGCTAGTAAAGTTACTCGACAGGGATTTACGATGCAACTGAAATGATAATAAATTTTGCTTAAAATATTTTCGAGGGAACGGCTGCTAAAGGAGGATTTTACGACTCTTACTGCGTCTTAAAAAAAAGAACGATTCCACTTGTACCGAAGTGTTTATGGTAAGAGATATATATGGGCTTGTTTGTATAGTCAGGTGGCACTGTAAATAATACTGGCGTTTTATAGCGTCCGCCGAAATAAGAGAGCACTTGGCTTTATTGGCAGGGTGATTTGTGCTCTCACTTACGCCTAGGGAAAATATTTGATATCTCAAACATGCCCTGAAAATGTTTTCATTCCTTCTTTACTGGCATTTTTTTTTTTTATTATGCCAAAGAACTCACTCTCTCTCTCTCTCTCTCTCTCTCTCTCTCTCTCTCTCTCTCTCTCTCTCTCTCTCTCTCTCTCTCTCTCTTCCATGAGGATGCTTCATAGCAATCTGGTCTGTATTAGCTTCTCTTTTCACTGCAATTTGCAATTCACTGCAATTTGGTAACGCAGGGGCATAATCTATCTAATATTGTGACAAATTTCTTCTTCCGGTCACTGCTGTTACTGAAAAAATTAAACTGTTGGACATTTACTTCAAGTTTCTCTTCTATGCAAGTCACCGTACCACACACATCCTTTGTCCTTGAAGACTGATCTATTTCTCTTTTAGTGAAAATGCCGCACCTATGGCTGACATTTTTAAGTCGAGATTTCTCAAAAAAGTTTCTGTGGTCTCCTTTTTCTTAATTTTATCATTTCCCAATCCTATACTCTTTATATATTTCTTTATATTATTGTTCTAGTCTGTTAGCCTTCTTTTATCACTAAGAAGACCCGTTTCCGATTACATAGTTGGGCAGATTCTTAGAAATGCTGTTCACTTCCATCTCTTAGCTTGTGCAGCGACTAAATACTTATTATTTTACAGCTATACAACCCTACTTTGTAATACTGAGCAGAACTGAATAACTTCATGAGGATAAACCACGACTGAAAATGATCTCCATATACCAAGTCAACAAACTTTTAATATCCTCCGGTCTCTCCGGTGTATAAACACCTCTATAAATATCAAATGGAGAATGCAGAAGGGTTAAGCATTGGTCACTAACTTTTTTTTATGTCTACAAATATCGTAGTAATACAGCTTCTGAGTACTGAAAGGAAAGAAAACTCATTTTAATTGTTTTAATGCTGCAACGACAAAAAGTGGTATGCAGTACAGGATAAGCTCCTTAAATCTGTATGACTTTAATTTTCGTTGATCAGACGGAGAAGCATACCTCTAAATAAGTTCCCTAAATTCCGAACCGATAACGAGGGTGTCCGGACTCCTCGAAAGACTTCGGAGACAAGTAGCTCGAATATACTCCGAAAGTTCTTGGATATTTTTATTTTACGTCAGAATATCACCGACATAACAGCATCAGTCAGGGTAATGTGAAATTGTGAAAGATATCTTTTGCGTGATTAAGCTCCTGTGTTTCTTGGAGGCTATACAATGTGAAAGAATTTCTTCAGGTAAAAAGCTGCAAACCGTCTTTTACTCCACATCCATGTTACAGGCACTGTTTGCTAAGCCTGCCTGGGAAGGTAAATCAAGATATTTCCTGACTGGAAAAGGAGTATCCTGTAATGGTAGTTTTGGAAAGTTTCAGATTATTCGTTCTGGTGAGTATTGAAATATAAACTCAAAATTTCCTCCGACGCCCTTTACTGTAAAACGAGCATCAGTATCTATAGAACCTACGCAAATATAAAAAGTCAAGATATAATATAATAAGGAATCATCCTGAGCAATGCATCTAAGTCCTTAGTACTAATGAATGCCCTCGTGTATCACAGCACTGTAGGCATTTCTTAAGGTTCTTTGCAGCGTACCTTCGGCCCCTAACTGCAACCCCTTTCATTCCTTTTACTGTACCTCCTTTCATATTCTCTTTCTTCCATCTTACCTTCCACCCTCTTCTAACAATTGATTCATAGTGCAACTGCGAGGTTTTCCTCCTGTTACACCTTTCAAACCTTTCTACTCTCAATTTCCCTTTCAGCGCTGAATGACCTCATAGGGCCCAGTCCTTGGCCTTTGACCTAAATTCTATATTCTGTTCATGTATCACAGGGGCCACGTTGCTCTGAAACTGTTTATCCAAGAGAGAGATATTAGTTTATCAGAGGCTGTCAGCGAACCCACAACCAACTCTCTCATTTCTCTATGAAACGCTTATAAATTTAACCTCTTGGAACGGAAGGCGGGAAAATCATGTTATTTGCATATCAAACATTATGTCTTCTCTGCGTTAATGGAATACCTGACTCTTGTGGCCTTTTTCTCAACTCCTGACTTCTATAATTCGGGTTAAGTCAATATGTGTTATAAAATATTCACCGCAATCTAGAGCCCTGACGCCATACAGTTAACGTTTGGCGTCAGGTAATCTCTTGATAAAAAAAAAAAAAAAACTCCCTTCAGTTCATGAAATGTTAAACAATTAAAACGAACACCTGTATAAGGTTTAACAATAATCAATAATTTTCTTAAATGTTTGATAAGATGCTTGCGTTGAAATAAAAAGTTGGTAAAATTTAAATTACAGTTGAAGGTTTTATGGCAGATGTTAAATCAAAACGGGCAAATAACCATGAAAAGTAAAAGTGATAATTTGAGAGCTACGTTTTTGTTTCTTTGGCTAGATCGCCATGCTACAGTATTTTTTCCTTTATCCATTTTTTTGGTATGAGGGCCACTGGGCCAATAACTATACAAGAGGATATTGGAAAAGTAGCTTATAGGAGAAAAGGAGGTGTCCATATCAAAATCACCGAAACCAAGCATACTTATCAGTAATCATTCTACAATTCCAAAAGTTTGAAATCATAGGCCAATTTTACTCGCTATCTTAAACAAATAAAAAACACATTTACACAGCGTATTCACGTATTAAAATGAGCAAGCAGATCGTATGCGAAAGACGAATATCATGTGCAAAATTAAATCACAAGGTCAGTCTATAATGAAGAGGTGATGCAAATGGTTGAAAAAAAAAAAAAATAGCGACCAGTAAAGTTCTCACGGCGACATTAAGCACGAGCGGTATTATTCCGCCCAAATTAATAATCATTTACCCGGAGCCTAATCTCTTCAAATGGGCAATTGGAGAGGGAATCTTGCCAGTCAGGGAGAGAAGAAATATATATCACTCTTTATAGTGCAGCAGATAATTGCATATTTCATAAGAATCGTTCAGATAGTGAAACAAGCATGAAATTTTGCACAAGTGCTCTTTAAAGTTCCCTCTATCAGAAAAGGGCGCTGGCCACGCAAAAAATTTAATATGGCGGCCAAATTCCAAGATGGCGGCCAGTATCGACAGATTTTGGCTAATTTTTCACTAGAATGGCATGTATTTGCTTCTAGCAATATGGTAAAGCTCTTCCATACTATTTCTTGTGAATATTATGTTTCTGTAGCTTCCCAGTACAGTTTACCTTTAAATATGGGGGCTATATGGCTGCCAAGAAAAGGTAGAAACAATAATTATAATGAGAAATAATGCCCGTTCAACAATTATCGTTTTAAGCATGGATCTTGGTTTCTGTGGTTTTAGATCCTAATGAGGCCATCTCTTTCGAATAACTCATCAATTTTGAAGGAAAATTAATAAATGTAAAAGAGTGTATGTCTGCACACAACCAGGGCACACTGGTGACATCACTGCTGTGTAACTCAGCATGGGGTTCAGTGCCAGCTAATCCAGCTTTACTAATCCTGTAGTCTTGGACTAGTAGTTGTAGTATAGTTTAGTTTAGTGTCCCAAATGCTTTCTAACAGCCCCAGACCAGCTATAGTTAGATAGCCGCACCTGAATAGACAGGATGTGCCAGCGCGGGAGAGCCGAGCCAAGGGTATGGGGGCTGTACATGATGGTTCATGTACTTACCCAGATGATGTACAGATCACACGGGACTTAAATGGCACTGGATGAATGATCGGGCTAGGTGTAGGGAGACCGAACCTAGTTGAATCCCATACAGGAATGTGTGCTTTGTTTAAGGTGGTAAAAGGATAACCCCTCGGCCTTAATCAAAAGTGAAATCATGGCAGAATGTGATGCCAATCCAATATTGAGCAGTAGAAAAACAAACTGGAGTTTGTGTTGTCTTTGTCAGAAGGACAAAAGAGGATGAATGATCGGGCTAGGTGTAGGGAGACCGAACCTAGTTGAATCCCATACAGGAATGTGTGCTTTGTTTAAGGTGGTAAAAGGATAACCCCTCGGCCTTAATCAAAAGTGAAATCATGGCAGAATGTGATGCCAATCCAATATTGAGCAGTAGAAAAACAAACTGGAGTTTGTGTTGTCTTTGTCAGAAGGACAAAAGAGGTGAGCACTTGACATCACCTCCAAGTCATCATGTCCTAGACCATGATGGGTACACAATGCTGGCAAGGAACATTCCCATGTTCAGTGAAATTAATGAAATGCCACTGATAATGGATCCAGCAAGGCTGGATGAAGGTGATGGCATAGAGGCCACTCTCAGGAAAAATGCAGCAAAATACCATGTGAACTGTCGCTTGTTGTTTAACAACACTAAACTGGACCGTGCAAGAAAGCGACAATCCAATGACCAGACCAGCAACACTGAGACTAGTCGTGCAAAACTGCGCCGAACCAGTCATGACAATGAAGTTTGCATTTTCTGTGAGAAAGTGGCACCTGCATCTGATCTCAGACAGGCTAGTACTAAGGGCCTTGACTTGAAATTGCATGAATGTGCAGAGATACTTAGTGATGGCAAGCTCCTTGCTAAGTTGACTGGTGGGGATGTCATTGCACAGGAGTTTAAGTATCACCATGCCTGTCTTTGTGCCCTCTACAACAGAAAAAGGTCCTACCTGAGGAGCCTTGAGAAAGACCAAGGTAGCACTGAGTCAGAATCAGATGTGTATCCACTAGTTCTGTCAGAACTGATGACATACATTGTTGAAAACAACCTTTGTTCAGATGATCCAGTCACATTTCGGCTGGCAGATATTTGCCACCTCTACCAACAACGTCTGGAACAATTAGGTGTAGAGTCACCAAGTGTAAATTCCACGAGACTCAAAGACAAACTTCTGGCAGAAATTCCAGAACTTGAGGCTCATAAATCTGGCAGAGATGTATTACTTGCATTTCAAAAGGATGTGGGAAAAGCACTTGCTCAATCATCTGATCTTTCAGAGGCAGTTATCATTGCTAAAGCAGCAAATATTCTCAGAAAGTCTATACTTGATCATCAGTCACGGTTTGATGGCACATTTTCTGAGGCTTGTGTACAAAATTCTGTGCCTCCTCTCCTGCTCCAGTTTGTAGGGATGGTTGAGCATGGGGCTGACATCAAGTCACAGTTACGATTTGGAGCATCAAAGTCAGACCAGGCCATTGCACAGCTCATGCAGTTCAACTGCTTCTCCCGATACAAAGAGGGAGCAACAACTCATAGACACTCCAAAGACAGAGAAACACCATTCCCAGTCTACATGGGGCTCTCAGTCTATGCCAAAACCAGGAAGAGAAACCTGGTTGAAATGCTACATCAGTATGGCCTCAGTATCTCTTATGACAGAGTACTGGAGGTCTCTGCACAGTTAGGAGATGCCACAGTTAGCAAATATGTGGAGGAGGGTGTGGTCTGTCCCCCAGTACTGCGAAAAGGGTTGTTCACCACTGCAGTGATGGACAACATCGACCACAACCCATCTGCAACTACTGCCACTACCTCCTTCCATGGAACTAGCATCTCCATATTTCAGCACCCCACCAAGGAGAACACTGGACAGGAAAGACAGCAACTAAAGTTTGCACCTGAGAAAGTGAGGTCGGTGCCTGAATTGCCGGACACATTCACAAACATCTCACCAGCTTCCTTTCAAACAAAGAACCCTGTGCCACCAAACACTGCAATACCAAAGCCACCCACAGATATCTTGGGGCCACAGCTTGCACTGGAGTATCAGTGGCTAGACAAGGTCATAGTCACCCAGGAAATAGATGATGCAGTGAATCTGACGTGGTCAGCTCATCACGCTTCAATGAAGAGAAGCCCAGAATTTGAAGTAACCATAACTTCATTGCTTCCTCTCCTGCGTGATCAGGCTCATTCTGTTGCTACGATCAAACACGTGATGCAGAAAGTGCAGGATGTCACTGATTTTCTGAACCCTGGCCAGATACCCATAATCACAGCTGATCAGCCAATCTATGCCGTAGCAAAGCAGGTGCAGTGGCAGTGGCCTGATCAGTATGGCGAAGACAAGTATCTGGTAATGTTTGGTGGTCGGCACATTGAGATGGCAGCAATGACATCTCTTGGTACTCTTCTTCATGGCAGTGGTTGGACAGGAGCTCTGGTGGAGGCAGGAGTTGCTTCATCTGGAACTGCAGAATCCTTCCTGTCAGCTGCAAGTGTAACCAGGACACGGCAGATGCACCAGGTTACAGCCTCTAGTTTGTACAAACTCCTGAGGACAGCATACACTGACTACTGTGCTGAGAAAGCAAACAACAATGAGCAGGCATTAGAGTTTGAGGAGTGGTGTGACCTTCGAAGACAGCAGAGTCCACAGTTCCACTTCTGGCACATGGTGTTGTCTATGGAACTTGTGATATTCCTACTGATCAGGTCCTTCCGTGAGGCCAATTTTGTCCTCTACTGCCAGGCATTGCATGAGCTGATACCCTACTTCTTTTCCAACAATAATACAAACTATGCTCGTTGGCTGCCTATTCACCTCAGGGACATGCTTACCCTAGAGAGTTCACACCCAGAGTTGCACAAGGAGTTCAAGGCTGGCAACTTTGTTGTGCACAAGACCAGTCGCCAGTTCTCAGCAATGGCTCTTGACCAAGCTCATGAGCAGACCAATGCCTTTATAAAGGCTGATGGCGGAGCCATTGGGCTGACTGAAGATCCGTCAGCACTCAGAAGATGGATGGTGGCTGGCCCAGAGATCATCCGCTTGGTGTCTGCATACGAAACAGAGGTTCAAAGTAAGGAGTCTAATGAGCAGACAACACACCATGAACAAACACCTCATGCGCAGAAGACATTCTTGGAGAGAGTCAGCAAGCTGTTATTGGCTTTGCAACACTTGGGAAGTCCTTTTCAGGAAGAGAGCCAGGATCTGTATTCCATTGACAACAAAGACATTGCCCACCCCAGCTCAGCAGAACTTCTACAGACACACCTTGACAGAGGCCGCACTAAATTTCAGAAGTTTTCAGACTCTTTGGCAAACAATGCAGTCTCCTTCTATGAGCCGATAAAGAAGAACAGAACTGACTTCTTCAGGCAAGAAGCTGCTCCTGTAGAACAGTCAAAGCAGAAACTTCTGAAGGAGGATTGCCAGCTTTTCTCAAAGCTATTTATATCCTGTCAGAGCCGTGAATGTGATCTGCAGGAATTCTTCCAGCACGAGAATCAAACATTCCCAGCTTCCCTTAGTGAGGGTGGTAGGCTGTACACATGTCAGAAGTCTCAGCTGACCTCGGTCCTGGAGAGTCATGTTACACTAGAAGACAAAGAACCAAAGACTGATGTCCTCATTGTAGATGGATCAGCTTTGGTCCATGCCTTGCCACCAAAGAAAGGAAAGACCTTTGAGGGCTATGCACTTTGCGACTTCTTGCCTGTGATACAATCCTATAGCAGCAAGTACACATCATCACATCTTGTATTTGATGTATACAATACATCCAGCCTCAAAGCTGAGACCAGGCTCCAACGTGGTCAAGGAGGAAGGCGCAAGGTGACAGACAAGAACACAATTCCATCCAACTGGCGCAATTTCCTAAGACACGATGCCAACAAGACAGAGTTGTTCCAGTTCCTGGCAGACAAAGTTGCCCAGATGTCTGCCACAAATGTTGTCATTGCCACGAAAGGGTCTGCTGTCCTCAGCACTCATGAGGCTAGTCTTCAGGGACTGGAAAAGTGCTCTCATGAGGAAGCTGACACCCGCATCTTTCTCCATGCCAAATATGCCACAGAACATGGAGCCAAGACCATCACGGTTAAAGCAAATGACACAGATGTTCTTGTCGTTGCAGTCAGTGCTTTCTCCACTCTCCACAATCTAGGGCTAGAGAAGCTATGGGTGGCATTTGGCCAAGGCCAGAGCCTGCGCTGGATTGCTGTGCATGACCTGTGCAACTCTCTGGGCCAGGAGAAGGTGAATGGCATGCTCTTCTTCCATGCGTTCACAGGCTGTGATACAGTGTCAGCCTTCCGGAGCAAGGGCAAGAAGACCGCCTGGCAGACATGGAACATCTTTCCAGAGGCCTCCACTGTGTTCTCCAAACTGAGTCACTACCCTCTCAGAGTGGAAGAGAGTGACCTGAAGGTCCTGGAGAGGTTTGTCATACTTATGTATGAAAGATCCAGCACTGCTGGCACTGTGGATGAGGCTAGACTTGATATGTTTGCCAGAAAACAAAGGGCATATGAGGCCATTCCACCAACCAGGGGAGCTCTCCTCCAACACACCAAGCGTGCTGCGTACCAGGCTGGTTGTGTGTGGGGGCAGGCCACCCAGTGTCAGCCACAGCCAGAGAACCCTGCTGAGTGGGGATGGCAAAAGTCTGGTGAAGCATGGCAAGTCCTCTGGACAACCAACTCGCCCTTAGCCAAGAGTTGCCAACAGCTTACCAAATGTGGATGCAAAGCAGGCTGTCGGGAAAGGTGCAAGTGCTACAAGCTGGGTCTTCCCTGCACAGCTCTGTGCACTTGCAAATGTGAAGTCTAGATAAATATTGCCCTCTCTTCAGTAGATAATCTAGCTTGAGCATCCAACGTGTCATGCTATGCCTACCTTCTTATCCTCGAATTTTTCAAAGGTGTAGGTTGAGAGACCTATACATAGATTGGTTGCGTTTAGTCCGTATTTCTCTTCTTTTCTTTTTATGGTTACAGTCTTAGACACAATGTTGTATGTGACCATACCATTACTATTTCAGTTGAAAATAGCATATTAGTTAAACTGTCTGATCACATGAATATACCATTAAATAAAAACAGTTGGTCTCTATGTCTGCTAGCGCTGTGGATAGAAAAAAAAACTTTTATGGCAACCATTTTGTACGCCATCTTGGTTACAATTCATTTAGTAAGGGTTTTCAATAAAATGTGTGGTATGGAACATTTTTATAACCTAAAAGTCGAGGTTTAAAAAAAAAAAACTGGCATATTCCATCCAATAGATGCTCCCAAACCAGTGAATCTCAACATAGATGGCGGCCATTTTGAAAAATAGCCGCCATCTTGGATTTTCAGGTGGCCAGCGCCCTTTTCTAAGAGAGCGTAGTCTTAGGAATGTTTGTGCCAAATTTCATGCTTGTTTCACTATCTGAACGATTTTTACAGCAATCTGCTGCACTATTAGGAGAGAGCTGGGAATGAAAATGTTAGGGTGTGCCTTGCGTCACCGTTTTATTCAGTAGTATTTTACTTAATCATTGTTACATACATGCAGAAGCACGTGTGTGTGTATATATATATATATATATATATATATATATATATATATATATATATATATATATATATATATATATATGTGTGTGTGTGTGTGTGTGTGTGTGTGTGTGTGTCTATATATAATTTATGTATAGATAGATAGATAGATAGATGTACATATATATTTTTGCCTATGTATTCATACTTATATACTTACAGGGGTACGGAGAGAGAGAGAGAGAGAGAGAGAGAGAGAGAGAGAGAGAGAGAGAGAGAGAGAGAGAGAGAGAGAGAGAGAGAGCGTCTTCAGTAAGGGAAATTTGAAGTTAAAGATGAAGAATATTTTGATAATTGACACCTTTCGTGTTTCCTTCAGTCCCTACCATAGTAGATAACGTCTTATTTCAGCGGAATACTTAATGAATCTAGCGTAAAGACATCCAAGTCAAAGTGAAAGAAAAGGCGTTGAGGAAAAAGTCTTTTCCGGAGCTAGCGAAGAAAAAATAATTATAATAAGAGTGTCAACAAACAGCTGAATAAATGACGCCGTGGTATCGTTTAACTTAGCAAGATCTAGTCCAGAATAAAGCGAGAAACGAAGACATGAATCACTCTTTGCATAATACCGTTTCCTTTACAAAGAATTTATCCGAAAAATTAACGATAAATGGGAGGTATTGGGCTATATATCTTAGTGTTATTGCTTCTCTTATCTCCCCTTCCTCAAGAGAAGAAATGAAAATAAAGAGAAGGTCTGGAAAGGGCAAGACTCGGTCTTCCCTTCACGTCAAAATATTTATGATTTAAGAACAACTTCACTGTTCAAGGTTCACCGATAAATTCCTCAAACGAAATAACATAATTTTTTTAACAGTCTGTGTCGTCCATGACAATAGTAAGATAAATGTTAATATTGTCCCAAGAGAAATAATTAAAAGGAAAGGCGTCCGAGACACGACAGTAAACTAGAGGATAATTATTAATCCATTGCCTCAGTTTCTCTCATACACACACACACACACACACACACACACACACACACACACACACACACACACACACACACACACACACACACATATATATATATATATATATATATATATATATATATATATATATATATATATATATATATATATATATATATATATACCATTTAACATGGGGAAATGGTTATCATGAGCCAGTTATAGACTCTAAATGATTTATTTCGTTACTTACCTCTATTTTTGTATAAAATCTGACTGCTGTTGATTCAGGGAATCATGAAAAAACAAGATAAAAGGGGGAATTTAACTGAGATAAAGGCTCTAATCACAAGGTATCTGTAAGTAAACACGTTAGGGTAAGTTTAAAATTACGTGTATTTACATGAAATGAACTATCAGAAGATGAAATTGACTAATCAGGCAGGCAAGGTCTGAGAGGTTAGCTATAACTGGGAAAACTTGAAGGTATATCCGTCGGTGTGACAATGCTGATACAAGGCACAGTCAAGAGAGATTTCCACGGCTAACAAACCCTCTGTAAACGGAGAGATTTACAAATTAAAGGCCAGTAAGGACACAGTAAAATATGCATAGGACAAGGCGAGCACAAAGGGTACCAAGGAAGCCTTGAACATATGATTCTATGTAATTATTTAAACACAGGCATTTACGTAACACTGCCCTAACAAGGCAAGGTTGATATGGAAATACTGGCACTTAGAATGGAAATAGGAAGTTTAGTACGAGAATTAAAAAGTGTGACTGACTGGGAGAACCTTTGCAACAGATCACTTGACCTTTTAGAAGAGGTAGCTTCAGCGAAGGTAATGGCGGTGGAGGAAGGCTAAGGGCTTCACTGGTAAGAATACTAAGGGTCCCTACAAGATAGGACCACGTGGTATGGCATGGCTCTCTGAAGGAGGCGGGAATGGAAGGGGGAGATGCGTCTCACTCGCATCCAGCTATGTCTCTCTCTCTCTTGTTCCGTCGGTGAGACCCTTATATGACTTCGGCCAGGGATTAGGAGGTCACCCACAAGTAGATGAGGTAGGTGTCGTTTCCCTATGCACGTACATCATTTACGACTCAAGATTCAGGTGTTCATGCCAGGTGTCCTTCCTCTTAATTTGCCTCGCTGGCTCTATTCTGCCTCCGGCCAGACTTAGTCTCTTCACAACCTCGTGTCTGTAAACAAAAGGTTCCACATGCTCGGGAAGAGAAAAGTTGAAAGTTATATGCAGGGTGCAATTAACGGATTAAGGGAGGGGCCAATATTCCTTTTGCCCTTCCTCGTCAGGCAGTGCCAAAATGCACTGTTGTACGTTCCAGCTTCAAATTTAAATATTTGGTGGCTGGGATGCTCTGGAAGATATAGCATTATATATATATATATATATATATATATATATATATATATATATATATATATATATATATATATATATATATATATATATATATATATATATATATATATATATATATATATATATATATGTATATATATATACACATATATATGTTATATATACACACATATATATATATATATATATATATATATATATATATATATATATATATATATATAATATATATATATATATATATATATATATATATATATATATATATATATATATATATATATATATATATATATATATATACACACACACACACACACATATATATATATATATATATATATATATATATATATATATATATATATATATATATATATATATATATATATATATACACACACACATATATATATATATATATATATATATATATATATATATATATATATATATATATATATATATATATATATATATATACATATACATATATATATACAGTATATATATATGCATGTATATAATATACAATATACATACACTGTATATATATGTGTGTGTGTCTGTCTTTGTTGGTGTGCCGTTGCATCGGTATTCATGTACCTGCTTCCCTACAGCTTCTTCAGTTGAGCAAACATTCCATAAAACATAAAAACTGATAATGAGACCTTCCTGTGAATGTAGCTTCTGGTAGTTTTCATTCATTTAACATGAATTCTGCTTTTCATAATTGGCTCAGTATCTGGGACCTTAAACATAGGCGCTAACGCAATCGCAAAAGCAGAAATCCGAGTAATAATAATTCTAGAACGTATAAACATGTGTCGAGTGACAGCCATTAAAAAATGAACAGGGTGGATTTGGCAGGATGTCTATAGCTTCCATGAATTTTTTGTCTCATTTTTCGTTATACGTAAAGAAAGAATTTAAAACTGGGGAGGGTTATAGCCATCTT
>JANJGK010000005.1:18210749-18241072 GCA_039081455.1 Macrobrachium rosenbergii | reverse complement strand
ATGATATGATATAAGATTTATCACTACTTCGAGTAGCCTTGTTTAATATTTGGACGCTACATTCCGAGGAAGGTCTTAGTCTCGGTAAAGATCTTTCTGAATTTTGCATGCCACCTGTTTGATAGCCTAAACAGCTTAGTGAATAGATCCTCACACGAACGCCCACGGGTTCAAGGCTTATTCTGAAAGAAAATGACGGTCTTTGAGTCTCGCAAAAAAAAGTAAACAATGCGCCGAAGGTTCTTCGGCGCAATCGAGGTTTCTGTACAGCGTATAATGCTGTATGAAACTCTCAGCCACGGCCCATGGTACTCTTAGCCGAGGCCCATGAAACTTTAAGCCACGACCGGTGTTGGCCTGTTTTGTTAGCACCTATAGCGGTTCCAGTCGCACGATCATGGCTGACTTGAACCTTAAATAAAATAAAAATTACTGAGGCTAGAGGGCTGCAAGTTGGTATGTTTGGTGATTGGAGGGTGGATGACCAACATAGCAATTTGCAGCCCTCTAGCCTCAGTAGTTTTAAGATCTGAGGACGGACAGAAAAAAGTGCTGACGGACAGACAAATAGCCATCTCAGTTTTCTCTTACAGAAAACTAAACATAGAAAAAAAAATTTCGTTTCAGGATAGATTTATAAAGAAATTGGCACAAGTTTGGGTCTTTGGCTGATTACGATTTAGTAGGCTGAAGAATAAGATATTTATAGCTTCTTCCGTGTGTTATCATATTATAATACTTTTTCTTGAAGTATTGATATCATGGGGGAGATGTGCAATTTTGATTATAAACAAACGATTTTTAAAGGAAAAATTGCTAAGATAAAAGAAGCCCACTTATCTTTTGTTCACATTCACCAAAAATAAAAAAAAATTTCCTACCCTAACCTGTGCAAAACAAATGGTAAATAACATTAGTATGTGCTGTCTTCAAGACGCTGTTATTTAATAGATTCGTTTTCCTGTCATTTCATTGGATTTAAGAATGATTTCCCTTAATTTAAGTGCAGTCTTTAATCAAATTCATGGTCTTTCATCAAGCTCTTTAAGTAAATTCCTCTTTCAATTTATGTACACAGTCAAAAGCAAAATGTAATTTAGTAATAAAGTTTTAGTAATAAAGTTACATACAGTATATCTATTTCAGGAATGTGACAACCTACCCATTTATGAACTTCAAGAACAACTCAGGCTTCAGTCCCAAAAGGTAAGTTGAAGTGATTACTTCTAAGTGTATTTCAGGCTTTGTTATTATGTAAATATTTCTCAAAGATTTCTGTTACTGCAACATTTGCAATACATATATAAACGTATATAGTCCCTTTATGTATCAAATATTTTGTAGTTTGTCTGCGTGCCCACATGTATATATATATATATATATATATATATATATATATATATATATATATATATATATATATATATATATATATATATATATATATATATATATATATATATATATATATATATATATATATATATATATATATATATATATATATATATATATATATATATATATATATATATATATATATATATATATACATATATATATATATATATATATATATATATACATATATATATATATATATATATATATATATATATATATATATATATATATATATATATATATATTTATATAATATATATATATAAATATAAAATATATATGCATATATATATATATATATATATATAT
Organism: Macrobrachium rosenbergii; assembly: GCA_039081455.1. Lineage (NCBI taxonomy): Eukaryota > Metazoa > Arthropoda > Malacostraca > Decapoda > Palaemonidae > Macrobrachium > Macrobrachium rosenbergii. The sequence continues at coordinate 18,239,359 of JANJGK010000005.1, read as the reverse complement.
ATATATATATATATATATATATATAATATTATATATATATATATATATATATATATATATATATATATATATATATATATATATAATATATATATATATATATATATATATATATATATATATATATATATATATATATTATATATATATATATATATATATATATATATATATATATATATATATATATATATATATATATATATATATATATATATATATATATATATATATATATATATATATATATATTATATATATATATATATATATATATATATATATATATATATATATATATATATATATATATATATATATATATATATATATATATATATATTATATATATATATATATATATATATATATATATATATATATATATATATATATATATATATATATATATATATATATATATATTATATATATATATATATATATATATATATATATATATATATATATATATATATATATATATATATATATAATATATATATACATATACGGAACGAAGGTAAAGTAATTAAAGCTTCATGGCGGTGCATAACGTTCATAAGCTTGGAACTTACTATCTCGATCCTATATCGCCGATTTTTTTACATTTCGGGTGCGCTTACGGCTCGAGTAAAGTAGCAATTTGCTCCAGGAAGTCTAGACGTTCATATCCACTCTTGCTTCCGTTCATGTTAGTTTTTCTATTTTAATCTTAATCGAAACAGAGAAAGTGAGTGGTGATGATAAAGTCTCTCTCTCTCTCTCTCTCTCTCTCTCTCTCTCTCTCTCTCTCTCTCTCTCTCTCTCTCTCTCTCTCTCGCTTATAATTTGATGAAATATTCTATATGGGCTTATCAGTTGCACATTAAAACTATGGGTTTCTATTGAAAATATTGGTATTTAATGAGAACAGATATTAATTTATTATTATTTTTTTCCATTATTATTATTATTATTATTATTATTATTATTATTATTATTATTATTATTATTATTATTATTATTATTATTATATTCAGAAGATGAAACCCTATTCATTTGGCAGAAGCCGACAGGGGCAGGTGACTTGAAATTCAAGCTTCCAAAGAATAGGGGTATTCATTCGCAAGAAGTAAGAGAAGGTAATGTGAAATGCAGAAAGAGAGGAGCAGTTATTAGAAAAAAACATAATAGTTAACAAATAAATAAATAAGTAGAAGAAAATGTAAGTAATATACTGGAATGCAAGGAGAATTGTATTAGGGTAGGAATGCATTGCATTTTTGCTTGAACTAAAGTAGTTCCAGTTGCACGACATTCTCAGGGAGGCTGTTCCAGTCCAGTGGTGTGAGGAATGAAGGACCTCTGGAGCTGGGAAATTCGCCAGCGAGGCACATTTACTGCATATTGGTGGTACTGTTCAGCGATTCTGGTTGCTCTCGGCAGGAAAAGGGGACCAGAGATCAGTTCTGAATGCAAAAGATCCCTGCTAAATTTCCATATGTAATTTGGTCATTTGAACGAGGTCTTTTCATTACTTACGTCAAAGCGTTCATGAAGACTATAGACTTTTTTTTTTTAAGAAGAGCGAGATATTTGCAATTACCATGTCACGTGTTCCTTTAAGTTCGATAGGAAGCAGTAAAAGAGAGATGATTCTAGCAGATGTCACTGAAAATTACTTCCTATGTAAGTATCCTTCTTGATTGTTTAATTACATTATATGCCTTTTAATTACATTGTACTTAGAATATGAGAACTACAGATGAAAACCATTTTTTTTTTTTTTTTGTACTGCACAATTTGTCCTTTGAGAATAGAGAAGTCATACTGCCTTAGTTTGAAATTCGCATGTGAGTAAGTAGATTAAGGGGTGTAATAGCGAGCTGCTGTTTTTTTTTTTGGGGGGGGGGGGGGGGGGGGGTGGGGGGTGGGGGGGTGCGGCGGTCAAGAGAAGAAGCACCACAGGAAAACTTCAGTCAGTCTCTATCATCATTTAACCATATTCAAGCTCAGCCTCCTTTAACGAGTGTGGAATGTAACGTCCACTTTTCAGTCTTGCATCTCTAGACAAAAGCTTGAATGTAGACCATCGATTGTCGTTGCAACATCGCCAGCTGTTCTTGTTTTATTTGATTCTTTATCTCCAATAATACTAGTCATTTTTATGATGCCGAATCCCGTACAATTTCATGAATGCAAATCTGTACGACTGTCTGTTAGACGGTCCCATCACTGTAACTCCATATTTATTTTAGATTGTATAACGACTCTCCGTGTCTCTTTCAAACCCTTAAAATCCGTTGGAAAATATACGATCCCATCAATATAACCGTTCCATTTATTTCGAGAGATCGAGCGGTGAGATGGATTTATTCCGAATAACAAGCGCTTGGGCAATACCTTCATCCGACCTTTCACTTTAATAGTGTTTTTATTCATGTTGTTAGGAAGTCACGACAAGACTTGATGGTGGGGCAAACCGATATTTATCGGCATTAGTATCTCTCTCTCTCTCTCTCTCTCTCTCTCTCTCTCTCTCTCTCTCTCTCTCTCTCCGGTTTCGCTGTCGCAGCCTCATTTACTTGTGTGCATAGAGTTTCGTGAAGAGGTGGTTGTTTGAAAAACTGCTGCGTCGAAAACAGTTTTACGGTTAATGCCTTTATTCTGGCTGGATGCTTTTCCATATGTTTTCCTAGATATGCTTCCCTTGTGAAATGCTTTTGATGGTTAAACGTACAGTGATTATTTTTGGAAGTGCTTTTTAGGCGAGCATGCTGTTCTGTATTAATGCTTTCAAGAAAAATAAGAAATTAACAAGCTCTTTATGGAAAATGCATTTATAATGTTTTAAAAAGATATTGTATTGAAATGTGATATAATGGTAACGATGCACGTGCCCTTAATAAACATAGTTTAGCAGAATACGATAGCTACCAAATATTATCCCTTTCATTACCATGAAAGAATTGGTGCTAATTTCTCTACCACCACCAGCGTTTTACCTCTTAATTTGTTGCAATTGAAGTTTAGAATGAGTGTTCAAGCATCAAAATTCCCATCAGCAACTGGTAAGAGGCTTGTATTCTGCTACCTGCTAACATCATAGAGACAAAAAAAAATACTTGCTTTGATTTTGATTTTCCAAACCCTCACTCAGGAGCATCCCACGAGGTGGCAGGGGGCAGAAGAGTATTCTTTTTATTAAACATAGAAATAGTTTTTAATCGAGATGGAGATTCGTTTTGTTTGAAAACAGGTCAATACAGCCCTTGACTTTTCCTCAATCGTACAATTTGTTTGCGCTACATTTGTTTAAAGTGTAACTATGTTTTGGTTTAGATCAGTCCTTCTATTGCTAAGCATTATACAGTAATTTTGTAGCACCGGATTTTTTCCCCTTGAACTCCTATTTTGAAAATTTTTTTGTAGCCAGTAGAAAATGTATAATATATATGATGTGTATCACGTATGAGTTTAAGCTTCTTGACCTTGACTTTTCACCGAAGAGCCTTTTTATCAATGGTTCATTATTGTTACTATAACAGAACACATTCCTGGAACACATTTTTCAGTGTTAATTATATGCCTTTATGTTCTTGCCATTAATCTGTGCCGATTCTCTTGAAAGGGCAAATCTCTCATTCTCGGTGTTCCAGTGTTAGTAAGGAACCGTTTTTGAACACGATGCAGATAGGATGCCGAAAAGTAGTAACATTGCGTTTAGTACTTTACAGACGGATTTTAGTACACATTCGTGAAGTTTTACAGTACATGGTGTTTTGTCTGAACGATATTTGATGCTTTGGTCGAATGATGTTTGTATTGAAGCTCACTCGTTTAAACCTAGAATCTGTTTAATGTATTCTAGCATTAATTTGAAGGCGCAGTGTGTCATTTTGGTTTGTCGGTGGAATTCCTATGATAAGGTCCTATTTACTGTATGTTTTTTCATAACTTAGTTGAAATTCTTAGACTAGACATCATAAAGTTTCTCGTGAAGTGAAAAAATGTTTGATTGATAATTGGGTAATAACTAGATAACTTGTAACAAAGATAATTGCTTCCGAAGTATTGAGTAATGTCAGAGAAAAGGAAAAAATGACTATTACGTGTTATCATGTGATTTAAATTTTATACTTTTAATTTTATACGTTTGAATTTTATACCTTTACGCCATTTGCAACACATACATGCCCCTTAAATGGACGAGGAAAGACGGCACCATTCCATTAGACCCAACTGGAACACCCTTGTTGTCATTCGATTAAGTAGTCAGCACCACATTCCTCCCATAGCTGTCCCACTGTCATTGTATGGGTGCTGAAGCATTTGGTTCTTGGTGATTCTGTCGCTGAAATAGTCGTTGTCCTCCACGCTTTATAGCTAGCATAATGATTTTGAACTAAGTCGCAATCCTGCTCAGGTAATTAACTTCGTCAGTGGGAGGGCGACGGCGGTTAGTGCTTAATAGAGTCTGATTACCTCTCCTGTGAGGCATGACTGGATATGTCCTATAGCTAAGTTATTTCTGAATGCAATTTGGAAAAAATCTACATTTTCTATCATTTAACTAGCTTCTGTAAACAAATAATAAGAGTTAAATATTTTGAAAATGAAAACTCGGAAGGAGTTAATATTTATTCTTGTCTTAAAACATCAATATGGTTTTCTTTTCGGGTATGGTTGTAATCTATTTTTCTTAATGAATGACGATTATTTTCATCTGATTACTGAAAACACAGGAAAAGAAGATTCTTATCTTATTTAAAACATGTGTCATTAGGATTCCTCGTTCTAAGTTTCTCATTCTTGCACCTCTCTCTCTCTCTCTCTCTCTCTCTCTCTCTCTCTCTCTCTCTCTCTCTCTCTCTCTCTCTCTCTCACACACACACAACACACACACACACAACACACACACACACACCCCTAGCTCTAGAAACTATCCACGGGAGAGATTTGCATGCATAACGCAAAACGTGATCTGTAAAGGACTTTCAATATAATTTTGCTTCAGACAATTGCAGATTGATTATTTGTTTTTAATCCTATTTTTTTCCCGAGTGCATATTCTTTTCTTTTATATTTATTGCGGCATCTACCCAAATCTTTTCAGATCACTGCCTTATATTTCAGTAATAAATGATTAGACTAACGTCCTTTGTATGATTCTGGTAACCAGAATTTAACTGAAGAGCATACATATTTATTTTAGGATCGCAGAGGCCTTATTGTTGTGTGTTTGTTTTTATGACCGTAGTTTGCAGAATACCTATACTGAGTCAGCTGGTTGATTATAAGAATATTTATGTTTGTCTTCCCAAATTCATTAACTTCAGTTGTTCTTGCAAATATCGATTATAATCCTTTTTCTTTAAGCTTTATTATTTTTTTAACCACGTCGTATCCATAAGAGAACGTCGTTCCATTAAAAGCTTAACTTTATTTTATTTAACATCTGATTATATTCGAGATGTAGTTCCGACTTCTGTTATATCAGAGTGATGACATCTTGTAATGCTTACTTCCTACTTCTTGTATGAAAACTTTTTAAAAGGCGTAAATATTGAAGATTAAGTAAATGGAAGGACTCGTCATATCCCTTTTACGTACTCCCATGGAGGGCTGAAAAGAACTTTGTACTGTCTATGATTGTCATGCCCTCTTTTTTTAGGTGGCTAGAAATCTGAACATAACACAACTCTGATTCTGCATTCCTGGACTCTCTGTTTTATGTACCTTATAATTTTCATAACTGTTAATTATAATCCAGAAAGCATTGTCACTTTGCTAGAAAACCAGAGAAATATGTCAATGGAAAAGTGGATGCCAGGTGAGCGAACTAACACACAGCCAAATTGTGCAGTTGTAGAAACATCCCATTCCGTTGTGCGTCATGAAGTGTATTTTTCCCTGACACCCCAAAAGGTTTCTTTGATGGCGAAGTTCATTCACTGGGATGTGTTACGCCCTGTTTTGCCTCTGCACTCCATTTACAGAGTTTTTCCCTTCGGGAAGTGGGGCTCTTTGACTGGGAAATTGTGCTACCCTCAATGTTTCCTGATATTGGGATTTGCTGCGAACGTTTTCTTCGCCTTTTCTCATATCGGTTTCCTCGCCCTCTGGACCAGTGGTATACCTTTGTCATAGTTCGCTTATCCGACGTAACGAATAGCCTTCCTCATTCATCCTTGTGTAAACGTAAAGGAATATTCGGATGGAAAGGCTTGCGCCGCGTTTTAGAGCATTATGAAGAAATTGTGGAGACTTGTTGCTGTCCAACGAGACAAACGTAAGGTTGCATTGCTTCCTACGGTTTCCCTGGGAATTTCTCTTTAAATATTAGACGTTGCTTGGATGTTTATCGCGTTTTTGATTGTTGATTATTAATCATGCAATTTTTTTTGTTTTGTTTTCCAAAGGTGTTTGTGTGTGAGTTTAGTAATTCTTAGTTGGAAATGCAGAGAACTTATTTTGGTGCATCAAATTTGGTTCAAAATTGGTCAGTATCCTGCACGTTGGAAATTTTTCTTATAAATGTAAATGCCATGAATTGCTTCAAATTATTTTTTTAATGCTCTTTAGCAATGTATTTTTCCTTAGAAAATCAATAGAACTATAGTGATATGTTCTTAACAAAAACTTAGCAAATAGACTACGCAGTGTATTAAAATTGTATAGAATATATCGTGAAATGTAAAAAAAAATGTTTTATATCAGAGGTTTTGAACCTTTCACTTCCTGTTTTTTGCTGTTTTAGTTCATATTCACCATTTTAAACTTTTTGGAACCTTGAATACCTTCCTGGTTAAAGTGCGCAAGTGCACTTCCTGCTGATGAACACTAAATAATAGGGGTGTGTTGGCGTCAATAACCAGGCTGCAGAGAGAAAAAGAAAATCTCTTTGGATACCCTAAGATGGGGAGTGTCCCCCTTTGCTGCTGCTTACTTTCCTTAGTGAGTTAGGTATATTTCCTGAGTACGCACACTGGTGCTTTTGTCAAATAAATATTTTTCCACGGTGTCATTAGTGTTCTGGATGATTTGTTTTGCTCTTTGCCATCCCTTTCCAACAGCTTAGTGGTCTCTCAGTGGGAAGTAAGGATTTTAGGGAGCTACAAACGCAAAAACAAATGATTTAGTAGAGAAATAAATGGACGAAATAATTCGAGACGCAGGGAAAACGATTGGAGAAAAGACTTAAATAATATTATTTGCACAGACCTTTAAAACGAAATTATACTTACGTGAACCTAACCTGGGAAACTTTATCTATCTTAACTGACATTTTTACCTAGGACCCCCCTACAGCATCGTAAATTCTCTGAACTTATCAGTCAGTTATGTTGAGTCTTCAACAGCTTGTGATATATTTGCTTTTTTAACTGTCGTTCACTATCCCGTAATTCCCCTGTTCTTTTCACAGTTCCGTAATTCCCCTGTTGTTTTCACAATCCCGTAATTCCGCTGTTGTTTTCACAATCCCGTAATTCCGCTGTTGTTTTCACAATCCCGTAGTTCCCTGTTGTTTTCACTCCGTAAGGGGGATAATGCCGTCAGTGCACCTCACGCGGTGCACTGAAGGCATTAAGTTTATTTGCAGCGTCCCTTCGGGCCCTAGCTGCAACTTTTTTCATTCCTTTTTACTCTACCTGTTTATTCTTTCTTCCTTCTTGCTATCCACCCTCTCCTAACAATTGTTTCATAGTGCAACTGCGAGGTTTTCCTCCTTTTGCACTTTTCAAACCTTTCTACTCTCAATTTCCCTTTCAGCGCTAAATGACCAGATAGGTCCCAGTGCTTGATCTTCGGCCTAAATTCTATATTCCATTCCATTCCTCCTCTGTTGCTTTCATAATTTTGCAATTTTCCGTTAATCACTGTCCCGCTTTGTATAAAACATTAAAAATCTTCACTTTTGAAGCTTGGCTGATGTCGCTCAATAGCCTCAACAAGCAGATTTTTTTTTTCAGAGTTTTAAATGAAATAGATAAGGGCCTAATGTCAGTTTAATTGATTAGGTAGACTGTATTTAGAAGTAAGTTTTACAGTTATTTCTTTTTTCACACTCTCCGGCCGAACTGTAATGTCGTGCTTGGGCAAAGTTCTTATATATATATATATATATATATATATATATATATATATATATATATATATATATATATATATATATATATATATATATATATATATATATATATATATATATATATATATATATTTATACACCTGGATGAATATATTACTTTGAGCACTTCTTAAAGTTAGACAAGCATTTCCCAATTCAAACGATGATCTTATATTTAGAAATATACGAGTGCGAAGCGACAAGACACACACACACACACACACACCCACACACACACACACACACACACACACACACACACACACACACACACACACACACACACACACACACAAAACACACATTGATGATATACCCGAACACGTCTTCTAATGCTTGATGTAAAAGCAATGAGAGCGTCGCACAAAGTAAGCAATGCATTTGCAATCCTGACGGATGTGTCAGGGTTGTCAAACCACCGGTCGAGTTGAACGCAGCGACTGAATGCCTGCATAGAACCTGTCAGCCTTAGTAATGCAATATAACCATTGCGGCAAGACGTGTTAACTGCTGTTACAGGGAATTTCTGTTTTGTATTTCGCAGTTTTGTTGCTGAAGAGCACAAGATGTAGGCAAACACACTGATGATATTGATAATGTCATCAAATTCTACCCAATTAACGTATGGTTTTTTTTATCACGTTTCCTTGTTTTCAGAATATTAATTGCTAAATTTTACACACTTTGTTTCCATCTGAAAATTCTATTTTCACTTCTCCTTGAAAGCTACTCTATAACCAGACATGTTGCCATCTACTCTTTTCAACATTCCATCTATCTACTCTATTAATTACTGTCTAGTTGGCAATTCCATCTACTCCGTTACTGAGTAATTTTAAAACATACTTCGTATAATGTTCGCTCCCGAGGGGCACTTACAAAGATTCTTCTTTTAAAAATCTTGTATTTCCAACATGAACGTTCCTTCCTGAACATATTATCACAAGGCTCTTCATTTTCACTCCATCCAGGACCGCCATACCTTACCAAGTATTTTATCTTCCCAGTCTCCTTCTCTTGTATTTAAGCCACCTAGAACAGCCACTCTCTTTCGGTATGTAAATTCAACCACCGCAATGATTTAGATATCCCAAAAAAATTTTATTTCATTTTTATTCATTTCTATCACTGGGCTGTGCAGTTTCCAGCCCTACACAAGTTGTTTTTGAAGCAGTAAGTGCTGAGAAAATAGTCAGTAAGTTAGTGGAATTCAAAACAGAATGTAGAGATAGTTCACTAGAGGATGCAGTGCTGTACCAAGCGAGCGTTTAAATTTTCTTTAATGTGTAGGATGGAACAGGCAATTTTGAAGAATGGTCGTGTTATCTTCAGTTCTTGTTATTTTATTGGTATTAGATTAAGCAAACCATAAGTTAGGATTGGATTTTGCTCCCAGAGCAGCTCGTAAATGTTCTGTTTGATGACCTCCTTTTCTTATATTTCCTAGATTCTCCATGTGGCCGTCGATAATTCTTTGTCCTGTTTCCATCTAAGGCATTTTAGTAGTCTCTCTGTCACTGTCATTAAGATATAATTCTAGGGCTTCTAAAACAAATTTGTTGTTTTATTATCTAGGCCCTTCTGATGTGGGACCACCTTGACGTGGTGAGGGGGCTCTTGAACCCCTGGAATTTGTTCCCGGATTCTTCAAGTCCAAGAGTCTTATATATCATTACATATTAGCTTGGGTTAATTTTTTTTTATTTTCCACTTGATAAAATTTATTGTACCTGATAAATAGGAAAAGGTATCATGGCTGGGACTGGGTTTATATCTGAAGCCAACAGTGGGATCATCAACTACCCAATAAGGTTTGGACCTTAGAGATATCAGATTGATAGCTCAGAGGCTGAACTATTCTGCAGCTGGACCATGGATTCCAGGGTTGGTCTGGTTCTGGGGATAGGTCTCTCGGCATTCTTTCTGGTTTGCCGATAATATGATTAGCTTGGGGATGATTGTATTCTTGTTAATACTCTCAGTCCTAGCTTACACTTGGCCCACCATAAATGTGTTGTGCCACCCCTTGTGGGGTAGGGTAGGGAGCGGAAATCACTGGTGCCGTTGGTGGAAGAATAAACTCCATGAAAGGCTGATGATATCTTTTCAAGGTTTTCAGGTTTACTGAAATTTTTAAATTTATATATTCGTTCTTTATGGGTAGTACCAGTAAAGAATCAAGTACCCCTGGACCCTTTGATGATAACGTTTTGGCACAGATGACGACCTCGGCACCCTCCTCTGACCTCTGTTTGGAAATGGCTAGGAAACCCTCTAGTGTAATTACATTGGACCCTATGCACTAGCATGGAGCAAAGGGAAATTGACCAGAAAAGTATGTAAAATAGGACCAGGTATAATAGGACCAGGTATATTTGAAACCTCTTATGATAAGTATTTGTCATTTAGTCTGTAAGATTCTAATTCTGATATTTTTTCTAAAGGTCGAGGAAAACTGACAGTAGAATCAGACTCAGCAAAAGAAAGTGAAAAATTAAAATATATTTGCATCTTAGAGGAGTTGAAGTAGACTACTCAGTACATACTTTCTATTATAACTCCAACGGAATAATATTTGCACCCCAATTGATGACGTACTCGGAGGAGAAACTTGTAGAAGATGTAAAAGATCAAGGTGCAATTAGAGTTGAAAGAATAAAGAATAAGATCAATGGTGCCTTAGTTCCAAATTTAATTATTACGTTCAATTCTACCCGCTTACCTTATGTAATAAAAGCAGCATGGCTACGTTTTAGGGTTAAGCAATATATCCCAAGACTGAGATGTTTTTATTGTCAAGAATATGGACATATGCTAGGGCCTTTTAGGCAGAAGCTGCAAGGTAAGCCTGCCACATGTGTTAAATGTAGTGAACGAGAGCCTGGTGTATATTATAAAGAAGCAAAATGTATACATTATGGAGACAATCATCCATCTTCACAGAATTGTGATGTGTGCATCATGGAAAAAGAAATTTAGACATTAAGGGTAAGTGAACTTTAGAGAGGCAAAAGAGAAAGTATTAAACCAGTATGTTAGACTAGGTATATCCTTTTCCAGTATGGCTGCCAACCAAAGAAGAAAAGTAAAGGCTACCAGAGATGCTACCTTTTGTAATGTAAATAGAAGATCTGTGGCGAACTGTACTCCTGCCTCTTTGGAGGCTGCACGCCAGTAATTTCTGGCACTCTAGCCTCTTTGGGGGCAGTGCCATTGATTTCTGGTGCTCCTGCCTCTTTGTAGGCAGTGCCAGTTATTTGTGGCACTTCTGTCTCTTTGGAGGCAGTGCCAGATGTACCTGGCACTCCCACCTCTCTGGAGGATGCACCAGCTTTACCTGGTTTTTCAGCCTCTTTGGAGGCTGCATTATCTATAGCTGGTGCTTGTGTCCTACCTGCTGTGACTGGTGATCCTGACACTTCACTCGTGTCTGAAAATTCCACCTCTCCCCAGGCAGTGCCAGCTTTGTCTGGTGCTTCTGAACTTTAAATTTCCATAACAAAGACTGCCATGGAAGGCTGCCATAAATAATCAAGTCTCCTTCCAGAAAAAAGTAGAGCAAGGCAATAAATTTAAAGTACTTAAAAGAGACTTCAGTTTAACGAGTTGAAGACCAGAGTAAAATCCATTGATTTTCTCCAGTGGAACTGTCAGGGATTAAATGGTGAATGGGAAGAACTAAGGCTGCTCATATCAGAAGTGTCTCCAATATGCGCAGCTTTGCAGGAGACTATGATTGGTAATAATACGTATCCAAGCCCATGGAAGTATACATCGTATCATTCCTCTTATAACATAAATGTTGGAAGCCATGGGTGTGCAGTTTTATATATTCATAATGAAACCCAACAAAATCCTGTTAATATCCAAGCTACACTGCAAGCAATATCTGTGCAGATCCAATTACAAATAAATATATGTTTTGCTCTCTCTGTCTTCACCTAGTGAAGTCTTCTCCATTGATGAACTTAAATCCCTTATCCAACAGTTACCATGTCCCTTGTTATTCTAGGAGATATGAATAGTAGAAACCCTGTTTGGGGTAATATCATTATCAATCAAAAAGGAAATTGCCTGCATTCCATCATAGAAAGTGAAAATGTGGGAATCCTAAACACGGGAGTCCAAACATTTTCATGTTCAAACAGGCGTATTGGCAGCAATTCACTTATCTATATGCAATGATGACTTCTTTATTGACTTCAGTTAGAGAGTGATAAGTGATAAATTTACCAGCAACCATTTTTCCAATATTAATGAATGTATCTTCAAATCCTGCATTGCGAAGGGTTCATAGGTGAGACTTTGTTAAAGTTGACTGGACAAAATTCCAGGAACACTGCTCAATATGATGATTAGGCTGATGACTTTCTATCTGTAGATGATGCTCTTGACTTTTTGAATACAGTTATATTCCCAGCTGGTCTTCTATCAATGCTTAGAGCTTTGGGCCTATTTATCTGTCGACCAGATGGACTCATAAATGCCAGGGAACTCACAGAACTATGAGGTCATCTTTCACTACATACCGCAGACGAAAATGTGAGTATTACCGCGTTGAATTTCGAAAAGCAGGAGTTCATTTCCACATGAAAATTAAAAAGGCACGAAAGGAATCTTTGATAATTTTCATATCTTCACTGAATTCGAAAACACCCCTGACTTTAGTTTGGAAGGGGGTTAGAAAAATAGCAGGCAAATTTACTCCTCGTCAACCTCCATTTATCAAGATCAATGGTAGTGAAGTAACAGATCCCCGGTTAGTGGCAAATAAGTTTTCTAATCATTTTGCTAATGTTGCCAATAAAAATGATGACAAATCCTATCCAGCTTAAAGAATGCTAATGGAACAGGTCAAAATCAATTTTAAAACATCAGGAATGAACAATACAATGCAGTTTTTACAAAAGGAATTTCAGTCAGCCTCAAGTAAGTATAGTGAATCATCTCCTGGATTGGGTGATATAACATATTCAGTGATTAAAAATACCCTTGAAAATACTAGATTTTTCATAGTAAGCCTTATTAACAGAATTTTCTAGAACATGTCTTCTCTCAGCTATGGGAAATGTTAAAATTGCTGCCATTTCTGAAACCAGGGAAAGACCCTTTTAAGACAGAGAACTATCATCCCATTGCAATGACGTCATATCTGCATAAGATTGTGGAAAAAATAGTGAATACACATTTAATGTGGTACTCAGAACGGGGTAAATATTTGTCGCCTGCTCAGTGTGGTTTTCAAAGTATGCACTTGACAACTGATGTGTTGGCTTAAATAGAAGCATCAGTATGTGAAGCTTTTGCTAACAGGCAGCATAACGTCAATGTTTTCTCTGATATTGAGAAGGCTTATGGTACAACATGGAGATATGGCATTCTGAGGGTCCTTTATGAATGTAACCTGAGAGTCAGTTTGCCTCTTCTTATGAAGGATTTTTCAAAAAATAGGTTATTTCAGCTTCAGTTTGGAGCAACAGTGTCATGTGTATTCAACCACGAAGGAGTGTCACAAGGAAGTGTTCGAAGCACAACCGTATTAACCTTAGGAACCAGTGGGGTATCCAAAATAATTCCCCCAGATACAATTTATACTCCTTTTTTTGGTGACCTATCAATATCTTCTGCAACAACAACTATGGCAGTGGCCGAACACCACCTTCAGCTCTGCACTGATAATATAGTAAAGTGGGATGAAATAATAGTTTTAGGTTTTCAGCTAGTAAAATGGTAACCATGAACTTTTGCCGTATAAGAGGATTCCATCCTGATCCAGAGCTGTTCATAGATGGTCAGAGAATTCCATTTGTTGGTGAAACAAGTTTTCTTGAGTTAATTTTTGATAGCAAGCTGATTTGGATCCCGCATCTGAAATATATTGAGACATAATGTTTGAAAGCAATGAATGTGGTGAAGTTGTGTCCCACACTTACTGGGGTGCTGACCCAATTCAAATGGTGAGACCATATAAAGCCTCATTCTTCTCAAAATTGACCTATGAATGTAAAGTGTGCACCTTAGCAAAGCCTGATATCCTTAAAATGCTTAATTTAATTCATCATGGAGGAGTAAGGTTAGCTGCAGGATTATTCAAGTCGTCTCCTATTAAGAGCATGCTTGTATCACAAATGAAAGGCATTGGCAGTTTTATAAAATTCACCCCAAGCAACCCCAACCAGATTAAAGCATATATTTAAAGGACCCATATATGCATTTCATAGCTTCAATGCTTTAAGATGTTATCGTGGAAGATTCGGTGTAAAAGCGAACTAGGGCGAGAGGTTTGATGCAAGATTGCTGAAACAGTGCATATTTTGATTCCTCAGCTCTTTGCGCGAGAAGCTCAGCAATATTGGAGATCAGGTGATCTCCGAAGCGTTATGTATACTCGTGAGTATGTGCGTTACTTTGATCTAGATTATGCCAAAATCTGCCCTAAAAGTGAGTTTGATCGTGCATTAACGTGATAGAACTGCAGTTGTCCAGTCATAGCTTTGGAGTGGTTACAGGCTTTGAAAATCGGCAGATAAGATGTTTGTGGACTTTGGGTTTTGATAGAAAGGACACGCATGTCAGTTGCGATGTCAGTCTCTTCATGTGGTAGACTGTTTTTTTTTTACATGACTTTTAGTTATTGATTTGTGAGTATGTGAGATTTTGGGTATTTCCAGGCTATTAGCCATAATGAGACTTCTTTAATCAGAAGTGCTTTGCAGTTTAGAGTTTAGTTATCTGACTCGATAATTCATTTATTATGCATTTTTAATTTTTGCTTTGTTTTATTCATTTCTTGTTGGGTTATTTGAATAATAAACCTATTTTTGTAGGAACGATTGTGTTTCTTTAAATAGTCCATTTAATTACTTGTGAGAATGAGAGAGGTCGGGTGGATGAGCTTCGATAAACGATGAGAGAGAGAGAGAGAGAGAGAGAGGAAAAAAATTGCGAGTGGAATCATGGGTTGAACCTTTTTACGTCTTTTTCCTGAAGTAGATCGCTAAGATCACGCTACGTACACTTCAAAAAAAAAGTGTTGATTCTGTTCCCTGTAACACATATAACTCATCAATTAAACATGCCAAAGACATACTTTACCAGCCAGATATTCAGTTAGTTCTCCCTGGAACTTTCTAGAGGTAAAATGGTGTAGATATTTTCATTTGACAAAGGCAGAAATATCCAGTGAGACAATGCGGTCAATATTTGTAGATCATTCCTCCCAATATAACTCAGTAAGACTTTTCACAGATGGCTCAAAGTCAATTGGTGGCGTTGGCTTTGGAGTGGCCTCCTCTGATGCAGAAAGAGGCGGGGGATTATCATATGTTGCATCTATTTTTATAGCAGAACTATTTTTATAGCAGAACTGCATGCAATTTTAAAAGCCTTAAAGGAAATTTTCATTCAGAATTGAAATAGTTTTACCATATATTATGTCTCAGGAAGTGTTCTTCAGTCTTTAGAATGTTTTAACTCTTTAAACCGACTGATTTTAGAGAGATTGGAATGGCTGCTGTTAGTGAAAAGTAGAGGTAAAGAAGTGGATTTTTGCTGGGTGCCTTCTCATATTGGGGTGGTTGGGAACGAGCAAGCTGATCACTTTGCTAAGTCAGCAGTCACCTCCCAAGAACCCAGAAGATGTCCACTAACTTATCAGGATGCATATCCTCTTGTAGGTCAGAAAGTTAAAAACCTTTAGCATTCCCTTTGGGAAGAAATTGAAACAAACCAAAAGATGGGCAGTATTACGTCATCATTATCATCTTGGTCATATTCCTATATGCCAAAGAGACAAGAAATGATGTTGTGCAGGCTAAGGATTTTACATACAAGACACTCATGGTTTTTTTTTTTTATGTTAGGTGAAAATCCTGCAATCTGCAGTTGCTGTATTATGCCCTTGACTGTGAGACATTTGCTGGTCGAATGTCCCAGTTTTGGAAATCTAAGATATAGTTAACTCTCTCGGGAATGTGACAGAGACGGACGTTTTATCCTTGCTATGGTTCTCTGGGAGGATTGAAATATAGACCAGTTATATATCTTTATCAGGGAGGCGGGCCTCCTTAACAAAATTTAGATGTTATACACATATAGTATGTGTGTATGTATGTACGTATAGTATATAAGTATTTACAGATATAATATATATATATATATAAATTATATATATATATATATATATATATATATATATATATATATATATATATATATATATATATATATATATATATATATATATATATATATATATATATATATATATATATATATATATATATATATATATATATATATATATATATAGATAGATAGATAGATAGATAAATAGATAGATAGATAGATAGATATTTCTTATATTTAACTCATTGTAAACTTATTTCTTTATCTAGGCTGCTGAATGCGTTGTTTCCCATTGTTGTGTTCTGCATTTTTTCTGTATTCAAAAGAGCAAATGTGTCAACCACGCGTCATGTATGTCCTCCTTACGTAAATAGTGGTTACTAACATTGCTCCGTATAATTCCGTATATATGTTTGGAGATGACGACCCCACAGTTACTTGGATTCTCCGTTAGTATGCCTTACCATCATAATCGGAATGAGTCCGCCACACGTCACTTGGTTAGCTTACAATTTTTTTTATTAATTTTTTATTTATTTACACCTAGCTGTCCAACTTCTTAAACTCTTCCATTTAGGAACATGATATATCATTCGACACATCTTTCTGGGAGTACAGAGATGTGACTGATTGAGATCATCAAATTCCTTTATAGTGATAATGATCACTCTTCATATTATACCTTTCTGCCACCATTTTATTATTATTATTATTTCTTTTTCTTCTCTTCACCACATCTTTTTCTTCTTTGTTATATTATATAGATTTATTTCACTTTAGACTGCAAAAGCTTGAGCACATTTTACGGTTTTTTATCACCTCTGGCGCGAAATATTTGCATAAACGATACCCTGATAATTATACTCATAAAATACCACCAAGGTTCCTTCTCCTTTTAAATTCAGTATGGAGGGAAGAAAAAACAATTTCAAAAGGCCTTTTTGTATTAGGTTTTACTTTAGTGTTGTAGGATTACAGTGATATACATTCTACCTGAGAATTCCATAATATTTATCACTCGTCTGTTTTCGCCGGTAATACTGTATTGACGAGAAAAATATTCGGAAAGTCATGGACTGTGTGGAGCACTTGTTACTTTAACATTTTTCATATGAATATTTTTCTTGATTTTAATATTAAATTATTGGTGAACGCGTAGGAAATTTCCTTTAATAATTTCCTGATATTCAGATGATGAAATATACTCCTACAAGTTAATGCATAACCCCTTTGGATACATTCTTTTGGATCCATAAAGTCCCCAAAATTGGACTACAGTAATGAACATTAAGGGACTCCGCATCGTATATCAGAGGTCAGAAATTATCCGGTTATTTCCTGGGATTCCTAGCTGATGGCGACGTTTTATCTTTTATTTCATCCTCGTTTGCTTCAGCTAATTGTCCTTTTGAGTGTTTTAAAAGTACCGACCTTTTTTTATACAAATTATAGTAATGTTTTTACGTCTTTAACAACTTTCTAATGACAGTTTTTTTTTTTTGTACCTCAGTTTCGAGTCCGTTTTAACATTTTACTTTTAACGCCTATTTCATGAAATTTTCCTTTTAGTTTTTTTCTCTAAGTTTGTAAGTTATTGTATTTTAACTGTATGTTTTTGACTCTGTCAACTATTCTTTTAGCCTCAATTTTGTGTTCTTTTAAACTGTCAACTATTCTTTTAACCTCAATTTTATGTTCTTTTAAACATCTTTCTTTCTGTTTTTATTTTCACTCAGTTCTCATTCTCCTCCTCTCCTCTCCCTCTTCCTTTTCCGTCTATCTTTCTAACTGTTGTCTTTCCTCTTGGATTCTCCCCTCACAGTCTTTTTCCCATTTCCCGTGTCTTTACTCTTCCTCTCTACTTTCCGATTCTGCGTCCTTCAGCTTCCCTTCTGTCATTTTTTCATCAGCTCCTTCCTCTTTCCCTTATCTTTTCCTTCTCTGTCTTCTTTCCTTCCCGAAACAAAGGTTGGCGAGAGGATCAGAGTAGGTAAAAGCGAGCCTAGGCAACTGAAGGGAAGAGCAAAGAGGTCTTAATGGAGTGGAAGGGACGGAAAGGCGGAGGGATGACTTAAATCCTGATGCAGGTAACGAATGTTACATGGAAGTCATGGCGCCTTTACCTCAGCCACCACAGCTTGGTACTTGCAGGTTTCCGTCAGTTACGGGGTAGTATAAACAGAAGATTATGTACAATCACTCAAAAAAGTTTTGCAACATACTTCAAAAGTTTTCGGACAACAGCTTATAATAGCGACATCTGGCGCTATTTGGCAACTCAGTTGTAAGCGCGTGAAACAACTGAACACTAGTGGTGGGTCCGAGAAATTACCTGCAGTTTCCCTTAAGCAGGGCTTTTTCTGATACTGCTTACTGATGTCATATTTTACTTAATTAAAGGATGTTACTATAATACTTCAGAGGTCATCGCTGTTTTTATGTTTCAATATTTTCATCTCCAACTGCCATCACTATCGTTGTTTTATCTCCTTCATATGTGTGAACTTTGTAGACATAGGCCTACGACTGTTACAAGTTGAACTGTTAGTCTTATTAACATCAACAAATACGACTTTTGTAAAGATTTGCTTCACATTATTATTAATCAAATTTTTGAATGACTAATCCTATGTGTATTATGAACTAGTGAAACTTAATATAAAATATACTGAACTAGACTAACGGATTTCACGTCTATTTTTGTAATACATAGAATATAATCGCACATACACACACATACATACATACATACATACATACATACATACATACATACATACATACATACATACATACACACACACACACACACACACACACACACATATATATATATATATATATATATATATATATATATATATATATATATATATATATATATATATATATATATATATAATGCCGTTATCATGTGTAATTTCTCATTTCTTTCATTGCTACTTAGGCCTATCATTTTGATGCCTCTTATGAAGTTAACTGAATATATAACGCCTATTTTTGTATTTCTTATTATCTAAGTTTCTAAAGAATTAAAATTAGCTAGAAGTTCAACATTAATTTAGTTAACGCTAAATGCCAGCAGTGAAGAAGACTACCATGCTCATCAGTGGAGAATGTCTCCTCCTCATCGCAAAAGATGACTCGTACAGAAATCATCGGCCACTGGATTTTATTATAACGCAAACCCTAGCCTCTATTCTTTGTGTTTCGCTGATGTGAAGTGTTTCTTGGCAGGAGTACGATGAAATAATATCTTGGTCTCATGTAACCTGTTACGGATGGTTTGAGCAGCAATTTGAAGGGAGAGCGTAACGTTCTCTCTTTATAGCAACATCGGTAGTCAGGGGGGAGTTAGGCGGAGCACCTTCAGTGATCATCCGATGATGATACTTAACAGTAGTGCAACAATGATGTTGTCCTCCAGTTTTTACAATGAATTTATCATGTTTCCTCGTTCTCTCTGTTGTTGTATCCCTCTATACATGGTTGTTTTATTTACGCTAAGCTGCCGAGCAATATCTACGATAGAAACATTAGTCTTATGCAAGCTAATGATTGTGGTCCGGCTTAGTGACGAGACAGTTTAAACTTTTCCTGCCCGAATGTGGAGTCACACGATAACAGACGACGTTATGAGATTTTTTCTTTTTTGTTTTTGACAACGATAATGGTTGAATTCTTTCTTTTTTATGTATATATAATTTCATTGATGGTTATTCAATATTATTTTATTAGTCAATAAGCTTTTATCTGGATTCGAAATATAGTTTCTTCTTTGACTCTTTTGCCCAATCATCTGAAGTGAAATTTTTCAAAATGTTTCGTCATTTTTCGTAATATGAATTTTTCATTCACCACTCTTTTTTATATTGTTAACCGTATGATTAATAACCAAAATCGAATAAGAAAATTACATTTCCTTGTAAATATCAAAAGAACAAATTACTGTTAGGTGAACGAAAACTTCTGGAACATGTTGCAGAATATTTTTGAGTGACTGTACCTGTTTAAGAACCCAGTCCCTTATATTCTCTCTCTCTCTCTCTCTCTCTCTCTCTCTCTCTCTCTCTCTCTCTCTCTCTCTCTCTCTCTCTCTCTCTCAAAGTTATGGTGATTTTATCTGACTTGAAACCTCTCGCAATATCTCATGGTTCAGATGAATAACTCATCATAACTTAAAATGCTCTCTCTCTCTCTCTCTCTCTCTCTCTCTCTCTCTCTCTCTCTCTCTCTCTCTCTCTCTCTCTCTCTCTCTGTGTAAAGGAGTTTCTTTAAACTTCCCTATACCAATTGGTAATACTTACATTATCTTGGATCTTAATTAGCAAGAGAAACCGTTAAAATAACCATTTTGTTAAATGACTGGGGAAGCTTTTGTGAAGCTCTAATTGGGTCTTCTAACTAAATGAAACTTAGGCTGAAGTGGTAACATTATGTAAGAAAAGATGTAGTCATAACTTGTAACACTAAAACATATTAAGTAATTGTAGGGGGCGTTTTTGGTTTATGAATGTCGACTATAATTACTGAACGTTGACCAAACAAGTAAGTAAAAATCTATTTGTTTGGGGATTTCAAAGTGCGTATGCAAATCTTAGGTTCTGTCTGTTTTTAGAAAGATGATTAATTTTGGTGAGTTGCTTGAGTGATGCGTCTTAAAATTTTTATTTAAAAATGTATAATTGATATTAACTCTTCATCCCGTATTATATTCTCATTTTTATTACATTTCTTTAACTTTAAGTTCTTGTACTGGACCTTCCTCCTCTTAGTTACAGCTTTCACTATTAAAATCAATCCTTTTACACCCGCTGAGGCAACCTTCTATACGTAACCTCTGCATTTTGCGCATGCCAGTTGATTATGATTTTTTTTTTTATTCTGTCACTTTTCCTTTTAAAACAATTGTATCCTGAATGCAATGTGATATTTTTCTTCTTTTATTTGATGGTCTTACACACAAGATATAGCAAGTTGGAATTTCGGAGTTGAAGTCACGTACCTTTTCCTTCCAAAGTTTCGTAACCTTTTAGTTTTCTGTAAAAGAGAACTACTGAGATGGCTTTGTCTATCCGCCCGCACTTTTTTCTGTCCCCAATTTTTCTGTCCGCCCTCAGATCTTAAAAACTGAGTCTAGAGGGCTGCAAATTGGTATGTTGATCATCTACCCTCCAATCATCAAACATACCAAATTGCACCCCTCTAGCCTCAGTATTTTTTTTTTTTTTTTATTGAGGTTAAAGTTGGCCATAACCGTACTCTGGCACCGCTATAGATACCAACAACACAGGCCACCACCGGACCGTGGCTGAGTTTCATGGGCCGCGGTTAAGGTTTTCATGGGCCGTGGCTAAGGCCACCACCGGAGTGTGGCTACATTTCATGGACCATGGCTGAGAGTTTCATACAGCATTATACACTGTACAGAAAACTCGATTGCGCCGAAGAAACTTCGGTGAATTTTTAGTTTTCTGTAAATGAAAACTATTGTACCGGCTTTATCTCAGTCCACACTTTTTTCTGTCCGTACTTTTTCTGTACGCCCTGAGAACTTAAAAACTGCTGAGGCTAGAGGGCTGCAAACTGGTATGTTGATCATCCACCCTCCAATCATCAAACATACCGAATTGCAGCCCTCTAGCCTCGGTAATTTTTATTTTATTTAAGGTTAAAGTTAGCCATAATCGTGGTTCTGGTAACGATATAGGATAGGCCACCACCGTGCCGTGGTTAAAGTTTCATGGGCCGCGGCTCATACGGCATTATACCGAGACCACCAAAACATAGATCTACTTTCGGTGGCCTTGGTTATACGCTGTAGCGGCTGTACATGAAACTAGATTGCGCCGAAGAAACTTCGACGTGATTTTTACTTGTTTATTTCGCTAGTCTTTTGTGTGTAGCGTAGACACCAACTATAAAATTACAATAACATATTGAAGTATTAGTGAATTTTCACATACCAGTATTTTATCATGGGATGGTATTCTTTGTGCTGAGTAATGTGACCTCGCTTTTGATTCACTATTTTTTAAGTTTTGTTAGATATAACAATATTTTTAATGTGAATTGTACAGCTTTATGCAGCGCTTTTAGCGTAGCCCTACTTAATCTATTTTTAACGTCCATTGCTTTTATTGGAAATAGGAAACCAAACACCAACGAAAATATGTCATGATCACTTAAATTTTAAGCTCGAAATGATTAAAGCTAACGTTGGCTGATGGAAATACAAAGTCTTTATTTTTCTTTACTCCTATTTAAGTGGGCGTTTTATTTTAACACTGTTTTTTTTATCTTCCTTACTTTCTGTACGTAAATTTCCATACACGAGTGGTTCAGTAATATGACTATGTTGTTTTATTATCAAATCATTCTCTACTTGTATACTTTTATTATCAAATCATTCACTAGGTACTTGTTCGAAATGTGTCCAGAATAAATATTACAGTAGTGAGCTTGATTGTGAAGATTCCTCTTACAGATTAGTGTATTGGATGGTTATTGCCACATGTATCTGATTTATAAGCTACTACGACCCCGGTAACTCAATATGAAAAGCGTTTGTCCTCTATACTCGAATGACTTGTGTGTACCCACAATTGTGACTTCGCGACATCTCTTCCCCTATTGTAGTTTGATAAGATGTTAATGTACAGATCACACATACACACACCTGCATATAGCATATAACATACACACATATGTACACACACACACACACACACACACACACACACACACATATATATATATATATATATATATATATATATATATATATATATATATATATATATATATATAATATAATGTATTGTATCTCTCTCTCATATATATATATATATATATATATATATATATATATATATATATATATATATATATATATATATATATATATATATATATATATATATATATATATATATATGTATATATGTATATATGTATATACAATATATATATATATATATATATATATATATATATATATATATATATATATATATATATATATATGTAGAATCTACTGGTCACTTTTACTACATACATATGTAATTGTAACAGACACAACGCCCTCTTAACTTCTCGAATTCTTCGCGCTCTTTTGGATATGCTTGTCACTACAAAGCCGTAAGATCCAAGCGCAAGAAATTGAAGAGACTGTGATGCCCGGTCGCGGCAAACGAACCCGCGTCACCATAATCGCAAGGCTAACGGCTTTGTAGTGACAAGCATATCCAGAAGAACGCGAAGAACTCGAGAAGTTAAGGGGGCATTGTGGCTATTACAATTACATATATACTGTATATACATATATATATATATATATATATATATATATATATATATATATATATATATATATATATATATATATATATATATATATATATATATATATGAATGTCTTTTCCTGTAATACTACAGTGTAATATGAAAATAAGAAGGCCCATAAAACACTATTTAAACGTTGAAACCAAGTGCCCGAAATATATGGTTTCAACGTTTAAATAGTGTTTTATGGGCCTTCTTATTTTCATATATATATATATATATATATATATATATATATATATATATATATATATATATATATATATATATATATATATATATATATATATATACATATATATATATACATATATATATACATATATATATATATATATATATATATATATATATATATATATATATATATATATATATATATATATATATATATATATATATATATATGAGAGAGAGAGAGAGATACAATACATATACATAATCAGTATTACTTTGCGGAATTTAGAAATTTTGTGCCGCTCCGTAGTGAATGTTTTACTTCAGTCTGCGTGGGCGTCGGTAAAGTAGATATATACATTAATTTCTTTATTCATTATTTACTAATTGATTTCTTTTTTATATCACGACCTAGGATAAAAATAAATTTTAAAAATTTTTGCCTTAACTGGTTTTGATTGGTTTATTTTTTTTTATATGTTTATATCCCTAATTAGAATTATTTGACGATCCCAATTTATTTCCAGCGCAATCGAGAAATTTAATCATACAAATTAATTGCTTTCGTTATTGATCCCCCTCATCTCAAAAGTTATTGCAAATGAAGAATGTCAAATTATGGCGGTGGGCGCTGCTAACTGCATGTCAGTCCTCCGATTTCATCATATATACCTGAATAACTGATTAAAAAAGATAAGATGGAGGTACGGTTGTTGTGTAATCATATGACATACATGTGCTGTGTGTATGGTCAGGCAATATTAGGGGCTATTTTGATGGCAGTTTTAGAAAAAAGTATCATGTATGTATGTATATATGTATGCATTCACTATACCTTGGGAATAACTGACACCTAAGGGGAATTATAAATTTTAAGTACTTCTGCAGCCGGCCAGGATTCGAACAATGGCCAGGTCTGGTTTGGAAACAAAGATAGATTGTGACTTTAGCCACCGATTGTCAAAATAGATTAAAGTTGATATCGACTCCGAGATATATATATATATATATATATATATATATATATATATATATATATATATATATATATATATATATATATATATATATATACTAGCACACAGACGACGAGGAAAAGAATGTTCTAGATTATTCGTTATTGCATTGTATATGAAAGAGCAACTTGATGGATGCAATTTAAATCGCGCCTGGGGTTCACTGTCACAGGGCTCTTTATCTCTCATGAACTGTTTACGTTTTGGTTAGTCCTTCCTCTGCCTCATACTCAACGGTTGGTCCTTATTCATATTTTTAACTTCGCTTGTTTTAATGTAATTTATATTGTGTATTTTAATATTTGTCACTTAGTTTTATTGTACTAATTAGGTATTATTACTTGTAGCTTGAAAATGATGCCTGCTGGTTGGCCTCGAAACGTTGCAATTGAATAAATATGATTTTCTTGGCTTGTTGGTGTGCTTCCCCTGCCTTCATTATATTACTGGGTTTTGAGAAATCTCCGCCTGTTGAATATATATATATATATATATATATATATATATATATATATATATATATATATATATATATATATATATATATATATATATATATATATATATATATATATATATATATATATATATATATATATATATATATATATGTATGTATATATATATATATATATATATATATATATATATATATATATATATATATATATATATATATATATATATATATATATATAAACACCTAAACACGTTACTGAAGAAAGAGTTTAACATTTACCGCAATATGCCAACGACACCGGAAATGTTGATCGTCAGCCAATCAGAGCTGCCCAGTAATGAATAAATGCCCACGGAATGAGGTCATGGACGAATCTTTACTGAGCTTCATTCGCTACCTGTACAAACGAAGATCGAAAGTTTGTGTGTTTTTGACGTATATGTTTATGAATAATAAAAAAAATAAAGATTTGTAAAAGCACTCATGGTAAAAGCAAAGTAAAATAAAACATAGGTTACTGGATCTAAGATTCAAAATATATATATTGGTAAAAGGACCTTTGTATATACGGCTTTGAGATTACTCAAAGGATGTGAAAACTAAGGCATTTAGAACTAAAAAAAGACTTCTCTATTCAAAAAATGTAATGCCAGGAGGAACAAAGATATATTCAAAATATACTAAACTAATTACCAAACAAATAATCTTATCCAGATGAACCAACTGAGGGCTGAAGGAAGAAGAAGAAGCAGAAGAAAAAGAAGAGAGAAAATGAGTCTGGACTCCTGGATTGGCGGGGCACGTCAGGAACCTGTCCTGTCTCGGAACCCCAAACCGAGAGGTAGTCCTTATTCGGGGATTCCTAAGAGGGCTTTTTGACCCACCACATGGGGTCTTCTTCTTTTAGGCCTTCTGAGCCGAAAACGACTCTTGGGACACCAAATGTTACGGAGTCTGAAATAGGCTCCATAACAAGTGAAAGGCCCAAGGCTCTTTACTTCGGACAATCTAGGAGTCAGTGAGAGCAAAGTCTTCTGGATTCGTGGAAAAAATTATTTTGTATCTTTAATGACTGACTTATTTTATGTAATACCTATGACAATTCCAAGAATTCTCTAACTGTTAATGTTTGTTACGTTTAGTGTACAAGTGTTCTATCGGGCCAGTCACTATTATAACTTGAAAAGTGTTTTAAAGGGTTTATAAGGAACAAATCTATCCATATGGGCAATCACAGTCATTCACGGATCCTCGAAGCCTCTGTGACGTCATCATGTTGACAGATTTGCAATGACTTCCTTAAGACAGTTGGTTGATTGAGCCATTAAATATTCATTTAAAAATCAATTAGCAGTGTATTAAAGGAATGTTAAGTTTTATTTAAAGCATAAATAAAATTTTTTTCTAATACAAGTAGTGAAAATATCACTGGTAAACAGAGTCTCACAAATTGACATAATCTTCTCTTATCCGAGTTGTTAAAAAATATCATTCAATAAGTACTCATACCAGCGCCGTGTTTCTTCAGAATATTTTTAATCATCATAATTTATATTATAATGGTTAATTATATTATAAACACTAGAATTTTTGAAATGCGATTAAACCAGGCGCCAGAGAGCAAAAGGCTCTCTGACGCCGCCTAGGGTCTTTGACCTTGGTCGTTTGACGCTAGGTAATCTCATCAATCAATAAACATAAGTAATAAATCTCATTCAAGGGATTCTCATCTCGTAAGTTCCCAATGGTGAGTGGGCCAAATGTAGCCTTTGGTTCAGCCAAGAAATCTTCTCTCTCTCCTTTCTTTCTCTCGACAATGGCTTGATGGAGCCAACATTTATTGAGATATTAACTGAAGCTCTTGATTCATTATTCTTACTCGAATATATATTTTTTTTGTTATTGGGTCATTCCTTGATTTAAAAAGAGAAGCTTCGATATCTGCCTCTTTTCATTCTGAATAGAACGATTGTTTCAATTCACGTTTGGTTTTTGGCCAAATATGAATCGTTTAAATGTCAAGAAAACCTTATGTTTTTAATAGATGCTTCAGGACAAAAAGATCAGATTTCCTTATTTAAATATCTTGTTTGACCTAGTTTTCCTGTCATTGCTGTTTTAGTATGTACGTATTTATTGCCTTTTTATTTGCCTTATTAAATTATCTTATTTGTCTTAGTTTTTCTATCATTTTTGTTTTAGTCTGTACTTACTTATTTTTTTTTTATTATTTGCCTATTTTTATTGCTTCAGTTATATTCATCGCTGTAACTCTTCTTTTTAAAAATTTTCTTACGAATAAATGATCTATTTTTATTATTATTATTATTATTATTATTATTATTATTATTATTATTATTATTATTATTATTATTATTATTATTATTATTATTATTATTATTATTATTATCGACTATAATGACCTCTGTGAAGTGACTGAGTGTATAGAAACCCACCAGGATACAGAGAAAGGTACCTATCCCTAGAGATTACTTTCTATTAATATACAATTTTTCTGGGTACAGTAAAAAGTGAAAGTGAATGTAGAATAAAGCACACTGTGTATGTATATATATATATATATATATATATATATATATATATATATATATATATATATATATATATATATATATATATATATATATATATATATATGTATATATAAATTAAAGGGAGAAATATATATATATATATATATATATATATATATATATATATATATATATATATATATATATATATATATATATATTAAAGGGAGAAAAAGATTAAATATACCATATGTTCAGTGGTCAGCCACAGAACTAGTTATGTCAGTATTTCATGTGAGCAATTTATATGCAGTCTGTACATGTTTTTTTTTTTTACCCATACAAAGGATTTAATTCCGCTTCTAACATCACCTCCTTCGAGGAAGTATTTAACCCTTTACTTTTCGTACCTCATATTCCAGCTGCCTCTCACCAATTAGGAACTTTGCTACTTTGTGCCTTTTCTTATTCTCCAGGAAACTTACTAGAAGATCTGGGAAGCTTTAACCTTCCACCTCTTGGCCAGAATATGACTTTATTACATTTCTTTCCTTCATTAATGAAATTAATATTATACATGCTTTTTGTAAATACTCAAAAAAGTTGAATGTTAAAAAAATGGGAAAAAATATTAATTTTTCCAAATTAAATCACACAGTCTACCCATAAATAGTGAGCAAAATCACTTGGATGCAGCGTCTGATATCCTGTGTTGCTAGAAAAAAATATATCTAATGATATTGCAAATAAAGTTTCACAATAATGTACTTAAAAATAGCAACATAGAGAAGAAAGAATGTACTTTACTTCTTAAATTATATAAAAAAAAATCAATAATG
>JANJGK010000005.1:18180350-18210649 GCA_039081455.1 Macrobrachium rosenbergii | reverse complement strand
GTAAACTGAAATCCAAAAGGGGACAAAACGGGTAGCAGCAGAAAACAAAGGATTTTATTCAGAAAAAAATATAATTTCGAATAGAAATCGAGGTGAGTGAATATACACAAGAAATTCTCTTGAAAGGATCGGCAAGGTAGAAATAAAAACAGATCCAAAATCCTGATAATAAATGAGAAGTGGTATTAGTGAATAAAAAGAGTATCGATATTCGACAACCACAAAAGACAAAAACACAGCACTGAAATCGTTTTCATGATTGGCCTTTCTGATGTTTGTCACTTGATATATATATATATATATATATATATATATATATATATATATATATATATATATATATATATATAATATATATATATATATATATATATATATATATATATATATATATATATATATATATATATATATATATATACATATATATATAATATATAATATATATATATATATATATATAATATATATATATATATATATATATATATATATATATATATATATATATATATATATATATATACATATATAATATATATATATATATATATATATATATATATATATATATATATATATATATATATATATATATATATATATATATATATATGTATCAAGGGGGTATCCAGGAGAAGGCAGCACGTATATCACGATAGATTATTTCGCCGACGGCGTTCCGCAATATCGCATTGCATCATCAAGGCTAAACTGAGTTAAAAAGAAACGCCGTCGGCAAAACAAACTATTTTGATATACGTGCTGCCTTTTCCTGGGTGGCCCTTGATAGCTACTATGAGGCTTATGGCTATATGACTTGTGTGTGTGTGCATATATATATATATATATATATATATATATATATATATATATATATATATATATATATATATATATATATATATATATATATATATATATATATATATATATATATATATATATATATATATATAATATATATATATATATATATATATATATATATATATATATATATATATATAATCTATTTTTGATTATTGGTACACCGGTGCCACTGCCCGTTCTAGCTACTAGTACCCTAAGAGGAAGAGAGAAAGAGAGAAAGCGAGGGAGGGATTTTTACTTTGTAGCCAGCAAGTTAACAGGATTCAAAAAGACGGTAGCTTCAACACAATAATCCCCTTGACCATAACTCAGAGAGCCAATTCTACCATGGTTTTTTTTGTCATCTTTTTTTTCAAATCCTTGATATATTTTTGACTGGCTTCTCTCTCAATCCCATCAATCCTTTACTCTCTCTCCTTTCCCCTAGTGTGTGTGTATATATATATATATATATATATATATATATATATATATATATATATATATATATATATATATATATATATATATATATATATATATATATATATATATATATATATACTGGGATCGATATATTCCACAGGTGCAGCACAGCATTAATTCCATGGTTAGTGATACCATTGGAATGTCTCCCAATGAAGCGCTGTTTGGTAACCCAGCGCGGTGAGCGCTCAATTTGTTACCTATTCCATCCGGGGACGAGACTATAAGGGCGTTTGTTTCCACGGCAAAAGAGAGATATAAACGTCTTGCTAGGAATCTTGAAATGAAAACGCGGGATATGGTGGACAGAAATAATGAAAAGCCGGATAGAATTAAAGTTGCTGTGGGAGATAAGCGTTTTGTGAAAATAAACGTCAGGAATCAGTTGAACTATAAGCTAGGTCCTAAATTTGAAGATCCTTTTCACGTTGTAGAAGTAAAGAAAGGGAATGGGTTTGTTGTTCTAGATGAGAATACGGTTGTCTCTCTTTTGACACATATATCAGGTTAATGGGAATCTTATGGATTAATTCTTGTGTTGTACTGTTGTTCCGATAATTTTTTTTTCCTCTCTCTCTCTCTCTCTCTCTCTCTCTCTCTCTCTCTCTCTCTCTCTCTCTCTCTCTCTCTCTCTTTGTTTTTTTTAGATGAGTTAAAGGAGCGTGACTCGTAGTTTTTTTTTTTTTTTAACTGGGGAGGACGTTTGTCCTGTTAGAGTTATACAAATCTTTAATTGTCCGAGTTCAGTGTTTTGCTCTTGTGTGTTGCAATACATAGTTAAAATTAAGTGCAAAAATACCATAGGGTTTTATAGATATATGGGTTTTATTCTTTTTTTTTTTTACCCATTTCGAGATCGGGTATCTTTTAGATTCTTTCTTTTGGTTTTTATGCTGAAGTCTTGAATCCTCATGACTTTGGAAGTCGTGGCATGGGCTAATTTCGTAGTGAGGTTAGGCCCAGGTGGTTATTATATAAGAATATTGTGATGTGTAGTTGTCGTCTGATGCAATATCTTTGAGTATAGAGTTTCAGAATAAAGTTCTGTTGCTTAGGAATTTTTTTTTGGGGAGAGAGCTAAATATCGGACGGAGTCTGTCTGATCTGTTACGGGGTTGGCAAACCAAACTTAATGCTACAGCATTAGGGTTCAGGATAGTATTAGGAAAACTTTAAGATGGCTTCCAAATTTAGGTGTTTCAATTTTTCAGTTCTCTTCTAGAAAGAGTAAGAGGGCTGCACCATTGGTAATTGGACCATTATGATCATGGGAGCGATTGCTAGTATGTCAATTGCTAATTTGCTGAGAATTGAGCAGGTATCGACAGTATTTGCTAACCAGGGTAAAACTTTGAGGAGTTTACAAGGTAGTAATGAGTAATTACAGTAACGCTTTGGGACTTTAAGGACTTCTTTAAATGGTTTATTGGCCACAAGTTGATAGGATGGGGGGAGATTTAGATGTTATGGTAGTTTTATCTTCTTGTCAAACTACCTTGCTGAATATTGAGTAAAGAGCGGAATCCGTGTCATCGGCAATTCATACAGTGGTTACTGCTTCTAAGGGGACTTTTGGGAAATATTTTACCTCTCGGGTGTTTAGAATCACCTTTAATGAATTCAGTATATCTGTATGGTTCTCGGGAATTTTTACTGGGAGGAATTTGTATGGGTAGTATCGTGAAGTTAGTGTACCTGATAGGGGGTTGGTTGTGGAAATCCAGTTAGTTACTTGGAATTGTTTCATAGTTTTATCATACGACCTTTCCTTAGTGGTTTTAATGGTTCAGTAACAGTAAGGGATAGTGAGGACACTAGGTACATTTTGGGTTGGGTGTGGACATGTCCGACTTACGTTATACACCACTTCCTCGCAGCAGCGCCTTATGAGCCTGTGCCTTCATAAGAGGATCCATGGTTTTTTTTTTTTGAGAGATGTCGGGCAGGACGTCTACAAGTAGCCGTCGTTGCTGGGAGACTTCTGTTTGGCACAAAGGGATTCGTGGGCACCGCATTCAACATGGGCTTGTGCAGTCGCAAGCCATTCAGGATAGCTGGATCGTCAAGAATTCAAGATTTGAAGAGAGGTATGGGCTTGTACAGTCACAAGCTGTCCAGAATATTTAGATCATCAAGAATGCAAGATGTGAAGCGATGCGTTCTACAATGAACTGTTTATTGGAATAACAATCGTGCATACAAGACAAGTAACTTTCATATCTAGTACATATGGTTTACAATGATTTTTGGAGCTAGCCCTACTGAACTTTCGATTGGTACCCAGGGGTAGGTGGGCCGAACTCCTATTAAGTCTTTTGACGAACTATGTGCTGGCCTGTCAAAACTATATCCGGTGCAGGTGTATTTATGTTGACGCTGGAGGTTTCCACAGTTAGATACAGTAGGTATCTGACGCCTTCATTTGCGCCTTCTGATCATAGCCAAGATGCGTGGAGGCAACGTGACAGGTTGATAGAAGCATTGTGACCCTTTGAACATTGAACCGGTGTCGTCACACTTCCGGGGAGGGGTTATTAAGTGAGTGAGTGCATGTGTCCACTATCTAGTGGTATATTATGAGAGGAACATACAATGACTATTGACTTCGATTTGAGGCTGGGTGTGATTAGCTCTTTGTGCAGTGTTAGTGGATAAGAGCAGCCACTGCGAGATTGTTTATTTGCGGCCATAGGAAGTGAGTAAGATAACTCATTAACACTTATATTTTTTTTTCCAGACATTATGTGGAAATACCCAGTTTGTGTCATAGTGAAACTCTTCTGTTTCCCCATTATGCATTTTCCCGTTCTGTTCTCCATTATGAATTTTTCTGTTTTAAATGGATACGCCATTTCAGGTTTTAATATATGATATGTTTCTTTTAACAGGAATTCTGGGTTCGTCCTGTGAGGACGAATATTTTGGAAGTGGTGTTCTTTTAACATACTCTATGACATTTATTTTGGTCTAGAATAATTATGACCTGTTTATTTTATTTGATGACCAAGGTGTTAGTCATTACTATTGGTTGGTCTAGAATCATTAATTCGATGGATTGTGAGTCTGAATTTCCTCTAGTTATGATTTCCATTTTTAGGGCATGTGAGTCACTCCATTTCATGACCGTAGCTTTTGCAGAAATACTTTCATTAAATTTGCAAATAAAGTCTAGTTTTGTATCTCAGCATTTTATTCCAATAGGTCTTTGTCTGAGGATAGATTCAGAGAGAGGAGTCGACGAGAAAGAATGAATGTGCTGACGGAACGCTGGGCTATTGCTACCAGAAGATCTTAGGGATGAAAGATGATATGATGCTGTTCTTAAAACAAATGCCGTAAGAGATTATGACCCTAATTGACCTTGTGTAGGGTTGTAACACACACACACACACATACATACATACATACATATATATATATATATATATATATATATATATATATATATATATATATATATATATATATATATATATATATATATATATATATATGTGTGTGTGTGTGTGTGTGTGTGTGTGTGTGTGTGTGTGTGTGTGTGTGTGTGTGTGTGCGTGTGTGTGTGTGTTACAGGCAGATAGCGAAACCAGGCATTTCACGAACCGCCTGAAATTTCAGGCAGATAACGAAAAGCACTTAAGAACATTTGAACCCCCAGGGGCTAGTACTAAACACTGAAATACACATGACTCCCCAGGCGCTAGTACTAAACACGGCGAAATACATTTAACTCCCCAGGGGCTAGTACTAGACACGGCAAAACAGTGTAGGTGAGTCACTGTTTTGCCGTGCTTAATACTAGATCCTAGGGGGATCAAATATCCCTTAGTGTATTTCACTATCTGCCTGAATTTTCAGGCAGTTCTTGAAATGCCTGGTTTCGCTATCTGCGTATAATATATATATATATATATATATATATATATATATATATATATATATATATATATATATATATATATATATATATATATATATATATATATATATATATATATATATATATATATATATATATATATATATATATATATATATATATATATATATATATATATATATATATATAATATATATACATACATACATACATACATTTGTAGAGATTTAGATATCTCGTCGCCTTTCATGAGGAACCAAAAAAAAAAAAAGAGAAAATTTCGGTAACGTTACCCATCTATTTAGTTGTCGAGTGATTTAGGTCACTTATTTTTTTTAGAAGTGAAATAACGATTTACTACAGTGCTATAGATGAGACGATTTAGAGGAAGCAAGTTTTGTTTCTGAGAGAGCCAAGGAAAAAATTCCCCGGACACAGGCAACTGATAACGGAAGGGAAAAAAACGTGACACACACATAGAAGGATATTCTAACTTCGCAAAAATAAACTTTCTTAAATACAAAAAATACAAAAATATGTTTAGGTTACCTATAAGAACATAAAACTGCGTGAAGATATTTCATGGAAAAAGTTGCCTATGTGACTTAAGGAAAAGCAGATATATGAAAAATAAATGGGGGAAGCTGGTAATGCTCTCGGTAAACTTAGAAAAAACACTAGAAAGAAAAGAGAGACTAAAGCATGGCAGGAATATTATGCACGTAAATAAAAAAAACATAAAAAATAAAAGTAAAGTAAATATATACCGAGTAAAATATGACCAGTAAACATCAAAGCGCATGGGGCTGAATTCAAAAAGGTAGACTGAATGGTTATCAGAAATATTTATTTCATTAATATTATTATTACTTCATATGAAGACGCTGAAATTTACTAGTTATTACTTAGGTAGCACGAACTAGCGTCCAGAATTCCTGGAAGTTACATATTAATAAGTTCTTCTGTGATCCAAAACCTTTTCATTTGCATCTCACCCAATAGGAGCTGTCACAAAACGATGCTTGGAATGAGACCCTGGTTTAGATTACTGCTTGCGCTGTGCAGTTCGACACCTATAGTTCTTTATGGAGTTCACAACAGTTCAGTAACGTAAAAGATATAAAGATAAGGACAAAAAGGATAAAAATAATCTTTGTTGATAACACTGAAGTTGCGTTTTTTTTTTTACAAAAGTACCCAATAAAATACACGATAAGCTAAAAAATACTTGATCTTTTTATATGTGCTATGATATACAACAGTTTCAAGTTAAAAAACAGAAGGGTCCTCTTTGCAAGAATGTGTACGCAAGATAAATTGGCTCCTAGATCCAAATCAAATAACACTATCCATATACATGTCAAATAAGAGAAAAATGGAAACTACCACTATAGAGATATAATAAAAAACGTTTCATGATCCTCCTCAGGGCAATTCTGCATTGCCGCTGCTGCTGCATGACCAGTGCCGCCATAACACAAATCCCCCTTAGAACGATGCTGGGAAAATATAAGACTCATAAAAGTCAACGGAAGGGAAAATGAAGAGAAAGATCGAGCTCCCTGTTTTCGAAGATGAAATCAAGGAAAACATTAAAGTAATGATGAAAGAACGCGGATAAAGACATGGGTGAGTAAAAGTAAAATATCGCCCTCTCAGTTTACACTGGGTAATTTCTCCTTCCTCTGTATTACATAACATTTTGCTGAGATCTGGTACTAAACATCAAGAGCCTGAATACAACTTTCTGCTCCCCTTTCGTATCTTTAAATTCTTTATCTTCTTTCCAGGACGCTTTGAATTTCACAGGAGCTCAGAAATTGCGCGTGTAAACTATGGCAGGGTTCCATTACCTTCCACTCTGTATTGTAGAATATAATTTTGGGTCTTGAAACTTATTATGCTGAGAAGAAATGTTCCAGGTGTACTTGAAAAAGTGGTAACATTCCATGTACCGTAGAAGGATATCAGCTTTAAAGACATAATTGATAGCAGTTCGTCCGTCAGTATACATTGCTATATCTATTCCATTTGCTTTACTTCATTCTCTAACCATTTCCCGTTAATGGCTGAACAACTCATCAAAAAATATAAGCTTTCCCTGAATCCAGTATCTTTTAATTTCCAATCCACCCGAAAGGTGTTATGCAATTGGAATGGTGGAGCTTTTTGCAGAACTGATGAAGAAACTACAAAATTTATACAAAATTCATTATTAACTAGACCCAATGCAAATAATACTATCCATGCATATCGAATAAAAAAAGAAAAATGCAAACCATGAGCGCAGAGATGTAATAAAAAAGTTTCATGATCTCTTCAGGGCTATCTTGCATGAAGAGCGTCCGACATAACATAGATTCCCCCTACGGACGAACCTGGAGAAATGTGAAGCCCATGAAAGCCGGCGGAAAGGAAAGTGAAGAGAAAATTCCCGGGCTCTTCGCAAAGAAAATTGAATTAAAGAAAATATGATGTAAATAATGAAAGAATGCGAATAGAGCCAGAGAACTCGTTAGCTACCTAGGAATTTAGACGAAGAACAAGTAAAAAATGCGCCGAAGTTTCTTCGGGGCAGTCGAGTTTTCTGTACAGCGTATAATGCTGTATGAAACTCTCAGCCACGGCTTATGAAACTCTCAGCCGAGGCCCATGAAACTTTCAGCCACGACCCGGTGATGGCCTGTGTTGTTGGCACCTTTACCGGTGCCAGACTCACGATCATGGCTAACTTTGTCCTTAAATAAAATAAAAACTACTGAGGCTAGAAGGCTGCAGTTTGGTATGTTTCACATAGCAATTTGCAGCCCTCCAGCCTCAGTAATTTTTAAGATCTGAGGGCGGACAGAAAAAGTGCCGATGAACAGACAAATAGCAATCTCAACAGTTTTCTTTTACAGAAACTTAAAAACGTAGAACGAATTCAATTTAACAGGTTGATTAGGATCAATAATTTAGCACTGGGTCCAGGAGACTGATATTAGGAGAGGTCTGATTTAAGTTTTCTTCGATTTAGCAGCAAACATATTACGAATATGCAATGATATTAGTCAGTCCTAATGTTACCTGTGTTGTGGTCTGCATAAGTTTTGGTTAACTCTGCATATAACTGGTATGCTAAAAAAGACCTGACATATTATAATATATATTGGTGAAATAGGAAAACAAATAAGTGGAATACGCCGTTTTTATATTTTCTGTAGGTGCCAGATAAAACAAAGAGTAAAAAAAAATCCTTAGACCGGACTACTGATGTATTTTATAGCCGGTGGACATATTTTTAAAAGAAGCGAGGAACGGATGAAAATATTTTTGCCTAATATAATCAGAACCTTATGCAAGAACATAATAATGTTAACGAAACCCGCAGAATTAATCAAAGCACATATGGATAACGCAGAAGCTATTCACATGCAATGGAAATTTTGCAACGATGATAATGAATTCATCTAAAAATTCCAGCGCTTTAACGTGGCAAACGCAGAATGTCGCCATTATCATAGACATGTAACTAACAAGAGGAATGGTATCCTCAGGGGCTACTATATCCTGACGTGAATAGCTTTGCATACAAAATACGATCATCAATCACGTTCTCTGTCGCAAGATCTTTTGGGGGCAGAGAGAGAGAGAGAGAGAGAGAGAGAGAGAGAGAGAGAGAGAGAGAGAGAGAGAGAGAGAGAGAGAGAGAGTCATTTTCATACATACAACTTTCCTCCTGGAACTTGCCCATACCATGTCTGGCTAGGAAGTGACTTAGTGGCATGGCTCCGGGGTCGGGCTAGCCTTGATATATTGGGTCCTTGCTTGGAAGAAGGATGGTCGACCCCTCAGCAGGTTAGAGGATTTTCAGTTGCTTTGTTAACTTGTGTTTTTTTTTTTTTTTTTTTTTTTTTCTTAGATTTACCTTTACACAGGACGAAAAGTTATTACTGATATATTTATGGCTGAGCTCATAGGAATTTCAAGAAATCTCTGAGTAAGTGCCATGCACTTGTGAGGTGGCAACTTGCGAAGTTGATTAAGCAAAATACAGTCAGCAGAATGGAAAGCTGAAATGAAAATCGTAAACTCCAGCTATTTCACAAACCTTAACATACGCTCGTACGAAGCAAAAAAAAAAAAAAAAACGAATCCTAATGGAATATTGAAAAGAGTTTCAGCACTTCTAGAAAGCTTCAAAAAGTTTCTAACCACGGAAGTGTCAGTTAATGCAACAGAAGATTAACTGCAGTCACAAACGGGAAAGGACTAAAATCTATAATAAATCTTTGTATTAGTAAGGAAGGTCAATGTCTGAAAGGTGTCAGTTTACTCTATGGCTAAAAAATGAAGAATCTACCGAAACAAATTTTTGAAAGTTTACAATGCACACACACATATATACAGTATATATATATATATATATATATATATATATATATATATATATATATATATATATATATATATATATATATATATATATATATAAGCATTAAGCTACAAACGTCCTTTAATATACAATTCACTCTACCTCGGGAATAATATATTTTCACATATGTTACCCGAAGGGGAATTTTTTTAGTTGATAATAAGTTCGTCGTCTCGTGGGCTCGAACCACGGAAGACAAGAACTCATGACTACAGTGACGCGAATTTTAACCACACGGCAAACTCGAGCCCACGAGACGACGAACTTATTAGCAATTAAAAAAGTTCCCCTTCGGGTAATGTATATGACAATATATTATTCCCGAGGTAGAGTGAATTGGATGTTAAACGACGTTTGTAGCTTAATGCTAGTATATGAATCACGGTTATGTGATAAAAATTTATTCATAAATATATATAAATATATATATATATATATATATATATATATATATATATATACGTGTATACATACATGTATGTACATATATATATGTATATATAATATACATACATACATAATACTTACATTATATACACACACACACACACACACACACACACACACACACACACATATATATATATATATATATATATATATATATATATATATATATATATATATATATATATATATATATATATATATATATATTTGAAACTTTTATCACACCATGATTTATATACAATCATGAAGCTACAAATGTCGCTTAATATCAAATTCACGCTACCTCGGGAGTATCTCGACAGGGAATTATCACCGAAGAGGAATTTATAAGTGATAAATGGATTGGTACTGCTGGGTCGCGATCCCATGACACAGAACTTATCCAGCAACTGCAGTCGACGTTCCACCGGCAGTATCAATCCATTTATCACTTATAAATTCCTCTTCGGTGACAATCCCCTTTCGGGATACTGCCGAAGTAGCGTGAATTTGATATTAAGCGACATTTGTAGCTTCATAATTATATATATATATATATATATATATATATATATATATATATATATATATATATATATATATATATATATATATATGGAGAGAGAGAGAGAGAGAGAGAGAGAGAGAGAGAGAGAGAGAGAGAGAGAGTGAGAGAGAGAGAACAACCAAAGGTTGTTATTCAAAACGTCGCATTACATGCATGATTTGAGATCCCATTGGCAGTTTATTTACGTTTTTAGGTGTCATTTTGTAATATAATTAAGTAAACAGTTTTTCGATCGCTATTATTCCTATTTCTATACATTATAAGTATGATATCCTTCTATTCTATGCCGAAATGACTTCAAAGCCCCAGATTCTCGACAAGTGTTAATGTGAAAAGTGTAAGGACGAGAAGTTCGTCTCCAAAATATATTTGACTTTTCCTGCATATTGCTCCTCCGGTCAGCGAAATTTAGGAGCCAAGGGCCAGGTCAATATTGGCAATGTGACTGATAAATGTGCCATACTCGGTCTGCATAGATGGGCACCTCCATCACTGGGGGAAGTGGCGTGCAGTTAACAACACTATACAGGGTGTCCCTGAAGTCTGGACACATAAGAAATATCACTAGATTTCAATAAGAACAAGTAAACAAGTGAAAAATGAGCCGAAGTTTCTCCGGCGCAATCGAGTTTTCTGTGCGGTTTATAATGATCTACCGTTCAGTGGTCTCGGTATAATGCTGTATGAGCCGCGGCCCATGAAACTTTCAGTCACGGCCCGGTGGTGGCCTATCGAAAAGCGTTGCCAGACGCACGATCATGGCTAACTTTAACCTTAAATAAAATAAAAACTACTTAGACTAGAAGGATGCAATTTGCTATGTTAGATGTTTGGAGGTTGGATGATCAACATACCAATTTGCAGCCCTCCTAGCCTCAGTAGTTTTTAAGATCAGAGGGAGGACAGAAAAAGTGCTGACGGACAGACAAAGCCATCTCAATAGTTTTACTTTACAGAAATCTAAAAATTTATACAACATTTTATTTAAATAAATTATCGTTAAATAACATCTTCCAAGTGATTTTCACCATTTGTGATCAAAGTTCGATTCGTCTTGCGAGATTCACAAGAAGCCGATGCATCAACTCCACATTTCCGTCAGTTTAAGCAAATTCATTTATGATGCGTTGCCTCAGGTGTCTCGTATCTTTAATTTTTATTGAGTACACCTTCTCCTATGGAATGCTCCCTAAAAAGAAGTCAAGGGGGCTAAGGTCTGGTGAACGTGAAGACCATTCCACATGACAAAGTATTCCAACCCAGTTAGAGGAATCGTCATTCAGCCAATCTCTTCCTTTAAGTATATCTCAGTGTAACCAGACCACTGAGCTGATTAACAGCTCTCCTAGGGCTGGCCCGAAGGATTAGATTTATTTTACGTGGCTAAGAACCAACTGGTTACCTACAGCTTATTGTGGAATCCGAACCACATTATGACGAGAAATGAATTTCTATCACCAGAAATAAATTCCTCTAACTCTTCATTGTCCGGTCGGAGAGTCGAACGCTGGGACAACAGCCTGCTATCCGAGATCTACCCGCCCCTCCAATGAAGAACTTCCAACCTCTTACTACTGTGGCGAAATGGGCAGGGGCACCATCCTGTTGAACCCACTTACGGAGTCCTTTATCTAGCCTTTCACCTTGGGGCATCAACTGGTCTCTCAACAAGGGGGGTTGGGTAATTCTCACAAGTTACATGATAATCGCCGAAAAATTGCTCTAACACCGAGCTTTTCACACAATGCGATTTGTTTTGCGACCAGTATCGAACATTCTGTCGGTTAACCTCCACTTACATTAAAGAAAGCCTCGTCGCTGAACAACGCAGTCTTCAGGGAAACAGCTGTTCTCATCAAATTAAAAGTGACATTTCCTATATGCCCCGACTTTAGGAAGACCTTGTAACATATACATATGTATGGATTTCTATACCAATATAAATATATACATACATATATATATGTATGTATGTATGTATTTTGCTATATAAATACATACACACACATATATGTATGTATATATATATATATATATATATATATATATATATATATATATATATATATATATATATATATATATATCCTCTAATATTTGTCTTCCACAGTTTTCTGATAAGTTGGGTAATCCAAAATTTTGGAAAAAACTTTTTTTTTTACTTAGTCTTAAAAAAGAAGTAAGCTGTTACGCTCAACTACTGCCAACCAATAATGAGGGAAACAGTTTCACACAAGTTTATTGCGCCGGTGAAAATCAGGTAACGTACGAGAAGTCTGTAAGGTAAAGACCAGTTTGTTGTTTAGTAGTAGTTTTGCATCACTACTCTCTTTTTTTATAATATTATTAATAACAGAATACGAAGAAGTGCATGAGGCAAGTGCACAAAAGGATACGACGCGAAAGACCTCGGTTAACCGCCATTTGAATAAGTTCTAATCGTGAAGAATGAACTACAATTTTCAGGGCTACCTTACCTACCTAAATCTCTCTCCCTTCCTCTGTGTTTCATTTCCAAAAAAGTACAGGTTTTTCTTCATTTTCTTTCTCTACCTACTCCCACTCATAACCCATACCATCCCAGCCCAGCCTTGTGGCTATTAATGGCCATC
Source organism: Macrobrachium rosenbergii (assembly GCA_039081455.1). NCBI lineage: Eukaryota > Metazoa > Arthropoda > Malacostraca > Decapoda > Palaemonidae > Macrobrachium > Macrobrachium rosenbergii. The sequence goes on along the minus strand of JANJGK010000005.1, from coordinate 18,197,408 downwards.
GGTCTAGACGGAATTGTATTGTTTTCAGTTCTTAAACTTTAATGGCTGTGAGACTGGTAAGGTCAAAGTTGGTCAAATCCATCTAAGCTTCTGTTAAATAAGTGAGAATATAGGTTCACTATTATGGATGAGCAATTCTTCCATAATGACCAATCTACATCTAAAACAAATATCGATAGGACATTTCCTTTTTTTTTCATAACTTCCGAGTAGAAGTCTTCCTTCACCTTATTGATTGGTAATGGCATCATAACCATAATATCTCAATATATTAAATAATGACATAAAATTACGTTCACTATTACCGTCTATTACCAAGCGAAAATTTCAAACCGTCAAATTTTAGTGACGGAAATTAGGATATAACAGTTACAATTTAGTGCTGATTTAATTTTCCATATTTTATGTTAAGTAAAAAGAAATTCATTCCTTCACTTGCCTGTTCATTGCAGGCTTTCTTTCATTGGTGGCGTAAGTAGGATACTTGCTTCCAAAGATCAGGAAAGTTGTGATTTAAAGGATCAACTAAGTTGCTTAAGATGTGATTTTTAGGCTTTAATAAACAGTGACGAAAGCAGTATCAGAAAATAAATAACTGGGGAACTTTTATAATTTTTTTTTCAACACAGAAGCTAACAAAGTTTATCCTTGCATGCATTTTACGATTCATATATTCCATATGACAAAAATGTTTATTTGAAGTATATTGAGAAAGTACACTTCAGATCTACAATTTTAACAATTAAAATGTAATATCGTTGTTGGGACTGAGCTAGCAATGTTTGTACCTCACTTGCTACAAGATTTCATAAGCTGACGTGGTCAGAACGTATAGAGAAGTCCTTAATTCTATTTCTCCATCAAATTATTAGAAAAAAAAAAAGAGACCATTCTGGTGTTTTCTCAAGAATTTCGGTTTTCTTAATTCTGGAAATAATCTTGTTTGCGACCAACTCAAACATTATATTTTTTCTAGTTCCTCCTCATCCCATTTTCAGCTTCTATAAATTCGTAGATGTTAAATCCAGGACTGCAAGAGAGGGAATAATGCTCGTTCTCATTTCAGAATTCCTGGACAGTCTACCTGAATGTCCTCTTTCCTCGAAGCTCATTAAGGACTTGATCAATTACTCTCCTAAAGCTTGAGAGGTTTCCTCAGAGCCTCGGATATGTTTGGAAAGTTCGTCCCTTTGAAAAAATGTTCTCATTAAAAGTAGTATGGAAAAAGTTTCCCATTCGTTTCTGTCACACAAATACCATATGTAATATATATATATATATATATATATATATATATATATATATATATATATATATATATATATATATATATATATATATATATATAGATATATATATATATATATATATATATATATATATATATATATATATATATATATATATATATATATATATATATATATGTATGTACATATAGTATATATATATATGTATATATATATATATATATATATATATATATATATATATATATATATATATATATATATATATATATATATATATATATATATATATATATATATATATATACAGTCTTGAACAGCAAAACTGAATAAAAGGAAGCAGGAATGGAAGCAAAGTGAAAAACTAAAAACTGGACGCAGCCAGGGTTCGAAAGGATGATGCAAACACCCTTTAGTAATGCTCCTACGGGGTATATACCCTAATAAATGCCAAAGGTAAATGCTTCATGACGAAAACTGTAGCTTTAGGGTGAGGTGCAGAAATCATCAGAATAAACAAAAGAGGCGCAGCAAGAACTACCTAAATAATAACTCCATTTTCCAATGAAAAACAAAAAAAATCTAGTACGATAAAAAAGTATGTCATACTTTTCACAGTTTTATTTATTTTATCGTCGGTGAAAGGAATAGGACAAAAACTAAAAGTTTAATCTTTGCTTATTTTATAAGAAATTCCTGCTTTGCTAAAAAAACAAACTAAACGAAATCCACCCACACTTCCTTCAAAAATACTTATAAATAAAATAATGCACCGTTTTTCCAGCATCCTATATCAGGGTTTGTACCGAGAGGTATTTCAGAGAAATGTAACAAATATAGGATAACGGACACGCATATGAAATCATTTTTAACCAGTGAATATATGTCAGAGAAATTAACCTAAGTCTCAGGGCTTTTCTATGTCTCATATTTCATAATCCCATATCCGCAAACATGTGGTAATAAAGTAAATAGATATTTCATGGAATGTGCAAGTTTCTCTCTCTCTCTCTCTCTCTCTCTCTCTCTCTCTCTCTCTCTCTCTCTCTCTCTCTCTCTCTCTCTCTCTCTCTCTCTTTGTCTTTGCAGACGTGTACTTAAAAGTGATAAATTATAGTAGTTCCCCAATATCCTGATTGTGTAGAATAAGTTTATGTTTGTCGTCAAGCGTATCTTTCAAAGTACTAAAGAATCAAGAACTGTAACATCAGGGGTTTCTTCATCGAAAACCTACTCCTAGTGTATAGAAAACGCCTAAATATAATATAATAATTACCATTAATTAACCTCAACTTCCTTTCTTCCTCAAATTACACTGCCTCCCTTATGAAGAAATTAAAAATAATACAAGGAGAGAATTCCAGATCAAAACTGGACAGAACCATTTCCAGAATTAAATTGATACGTCAGGTTCTTTGAAGGAATTCAGTCGGATCTGGAAAGGATTTTATTCCCTTCCAGAGGAGTTGCTTTAAGGTCGGGCTCCTTTCGCAAAAAGAAATGACCACAGGGAGAAGTTGCCTTCCAGGGTGAAGGTTTGGCCGGCATTTCTCTCTCTCTCTCTCTCTCTCTCTCTCTCTCTCTCTCTCTCTCTCATCATGTATATATATATATATATATATATATATATATATATATATATATATATATATATATATATATATATATATATATATATATATATATATATATATATTATTTATATTAATGATATATCGACATATATACACACAAGATGCCCATATCTTTAGCGTAATCTAATATTAGCAATACGGAGAATACCTACTAAGAAAAGAACGTCATCTACTTTATTTAACGTACTATTTAACTTATCGGTTATTAAAATAAAAATACAAATTCTAAAGGAAGCATAAGCTGCTATAATCAGCAATAAGGAAACTACATTCTTCAATTATGTAAATCTAATGTAGCCTAATCTATTAAACAAATCGTGACACTGAAATTTACTCTTGTAATGTGATTTTATCAAGTGATATCATCACAAATTGTACTTCCAGTGCAAGGGCATCACGTAATAAAACTTATGTGGGTAATCAAAGACAATAACATGCAACAGGCTGGACCAAACAAATGTAATAATATGGTGGGGGGAGAGAGAGAGAGAGAGAGAGAGAGAGAGAGAGAGAGAGAGAGAGAGAGAGAGAGAGAGAGGACATGAACTTTCAAAAATACAAAAACAAAGACAATAGAATGAGACAAGAGAGGAAGAGAATTAAGAACATGGGGGTGGGGGGAGGTAAAGAGAGAGAGAGAGAGACGGACTCTCTAAATTCTAAAATACAAAAATAAAGACAACAGAACTGAACAAGCGAGGAAGAAAATTAAGAACGCGGCGGAATTATCTTTTAATGCAGACGATTCATGTAAACATACTCTTAAAAAAAATAAATATATAAAAAAGAGAAAAGTGAAAATGTACGGACATAACCCGGTCACATTCTTGGAATCATAAGCTAAACTCCCGAATACCGATACCATCATCTCCATTAAGGCTCAAAGCGTGAGTGCCAACCAAAAAGAGACGGTGGCACCTCCTCGATAAATGCAGCCCACCGACTGTGCCATTTTGGATATACTGCCAACTCGAGAGACCAAGGACTATAACTGAGTATTTTTTTGCCTTCCGTTCCGAAAGTGTGCCGGAGTCAGAGCTGACATTCACCAGCGGTTCCCGAACGCACTGACAATCGACTTCATTTTCGAGGAGTTGAAACCGCTTCCGAAATCCTGATATTAAGCACTGAACACCGTTTGTTTCCTACCGGCCATCCCAATTACAAAAGGGACCTAGCTTTGACGTCAATGATTCTGGATGAAAACTGGCGTTATAATTAGGTGCCTCAGAAAAGTGTACTCAGGTAACTAGCAAATAACTCTCCATGCATCAAAATAAACAAAATTATATCAATAAATTTATATAATTTTGTTTATTTTGATGCATGGATATTTTATTTTTTTATTTATTTATTTTATTTATTTTTTTTTTTTTTTTGCAATAAATTGCCAACTGACATCAGTATCGAGCCCACGACTCTCAAATAACAGGCAAGTACACTACCAACTTTTCCCTTTCATCTGAGTGTCTTGGGTTCGATCCCAATGTGAGTTAGAAATTCATCTCTTACAAACGTGACTGCGTGTCGATTGTTCCCAAGAATATCAATGTCTCACCTAAATAATAACCCAAGGGATGATAGTAGTTTAAGGTTCGAAATGAAGTACTTGTTATTGAAATATGTGAATTTAAAATGCTCTCCATGTTTTACCTGATAAAATCATTTAACAGACCTATTTTTTTATATTATCACATTCACCTTACCGCATAATGATGTTTCAATAAGGGACAATTTTTGCTCGTACAAAAATAACTCAAGGAAGAATCTGATAACATAATGAGAGTCCAGTTTCCTTTGGATCTATTTTGAAAAGCCACTGTCTCACTTATGTTATGGGGACATGTGCGTTACAAGGAAGTTGTAGCCAGAAGTGAAAAGGGAAGACGCACAAAACATGGTACGAATGATGGTGTTAGAAATAAAAGAAGATAATTTTCATTGGAAATCTGAAATTGCTCTTTGGGAAAGGTAATTATGCAGGAATCCTGTGTTTCACGTAGTTTCCAGATCATATCATAAACATGATATCAGCATAATCACTGCAGCTCGCTTAAAACTACAAAGAAAGAAAATAAAATCGAAAAGTTACAAACTACTAATATCTTAATGACCTGGATATTAGGTCTAAACTTGTTAAAAGGTCGAAGAAGAAAGTGTAATTGTAATTCACCACGTGACGATCGTAGGCAAGGGAAAACGAAAGGTCTAGCTCATAATATTCCGTTGAAAAAAAAAACCGCTGACTCATTACCCTCTACGTCACAAGACGTCCCATTTCACCATCGCTCTCGATAGGTTTGCTAACCGCTTCTAATTTCTCTGCGATGAAAGATTTTTACACTTTATCAATATAAATTCTTGCTCTCCTTCCTTTCCCTCCTTCCTCTCTCTCTCACTCTCTCTCGCTCTCTCTCTCTCTCTCTCTCTCTCTCTCTCTCTCTCTCTCTCTCTCTCTGTAAACGTGCATGGTGCATACAAGCTCATGCATGGAAAAGGTTCTGCTATCAGAATTGAAGCTTAAAATTTGCCTCCCAGTACCTTCCGGCGTATTCATTTTGATTTTTCATCGCTTGTCTTGTACATATTTGTGACTTTCAAATGCTTTCAGCGTAATCAATTCATAGCAATGTGGCACAGATATTTCTGTTTCATTTTTCTATTACTATGCCTTGCGTAGTTCATAGCATGGAATTCTCTTTGAGAAATGTACTCTGCCTTTTTTTCGACGTTCATCCGGGTGCTTCCCTCGTAAATGGACGGAGTGACAGAAAATAGGCTGAAAGATATACAGTGCATGTGTACCACTGGCAAAGTCATCGTGCAGTAGCTTTGGAGAGGTACGACCTTCAGCTTTTGTATAAACCTCAACTTGTCCTGCTCTCACCAGAAATTACCAGTCACTGGAATCGTGTTTAATGTTTAAATGTCAATGTTGCACCACAGATATTTCCTTTATGTAGACCAAGCTCTAGACCTCGCACAAGCATTTTGCATTTATAGTTTATTCAGCTCCAATGTAAAGATAATGATTCTCCTCTTTCTGTAAATCCTAGCATTTTGCAATTCATGCTAATTTTCCATAGATTTTGAAGACATGAAACTTCAGCCACATAATATTAATTACGAATTTGAGACTTGTTGATTACAAAATGAACAAAGAAATTTCGGTGGTCCTCGTCGCGCAATGAAGAGGAAAATTTTGTTTTGCGCAAACTTACCAATTACACAGTCACACAAGCTGTCTACAGTATTGACTAAAAAACAAAAAACAAAAAAAAAACATAAACCTTTGAAGAACATCTTCTACAGTATTTATTCTCTCTCTCTCTCTCTCTCTCTCTCTCTCTCTCTCTCTCTCTCTCTCTCTCTCTCTCTCTCTCTCTCTCTGTCAAAGTTACTTGTGTTTTTATTGCTCTTTCAGAAGGCCATCCATATGAAGTGACACAATTTTTTTTTTTTGCTGCGTAACGAGCAATAAGATTCAGCCTGGTATAGATTTTCACAGATCATTAAAATTCAGTCAAAACATCGTCAAATCTATTTTGAGATGGCTCAAAAGACCATGTAGCGTTGGTGTAAATACTATCATTTTCCATTACCAACACACCACTTCCCTTGTACGACCATATGTTAAGCAAAGTTGTCATTGTCCGGTCAAAGTTTTTTTCGATAACAACCTGAAGGACAGATTCTCCAAACGCTTGTTGTGGCATTTTCACGGTGAAAGTTGTTTTCTGCTGGAAAGCGGATTCTAAATGCTGACTTGTAATATATAATCAGGTATAGCCATAGGCCGTGAATTTTTCATTATTTTTTACTTTGTGCCAATACCACTGAATACATTGTTATTTTCAACTCCTTGTTTTAAATGAGTGAAAATTTGTGTTTTTTATAGACTGCATAGCATAACAGAAAAATGAGTCTTTTGATATCACAAACTATTGAATACAGACACCGTGTGCAAAACCACTCTAATATTCCAAAGTTTTTCTTGGGATTCTTTCCTGCAGAGCTACGGAATATTTTCAAGTGTCTGCTTCCATCAGTTGCAAAGTAACATAACGCTCCGATGCTCAAGTCCTTTTGATGGCTCTGTTACACCATTCTTGCTTAACGGCCGTGGTGAATGCGTTCATCTCTTGCTGAAATGACGGTGTTATTGCCTTGGATATTCATGAGAACATAGTTTGCAAGCTTTTTTGATTTTACCCTTCCTTCGCAAAACTAGACGCAACAAAATTTTTATAGTAGCCTACTATTATGAGAATGCCAGAGTGATCCTTCCTATTACATGATGTGCTTTTGTAGCTTCGTGAAGATTCATTTAAAGGTTAAGAAATACCTTTCCAAATTTTTCCCTCTCTCTCACTCTCTCTTTAACGGTCAATAATGTCATGACTCGGCGCAAATACAAAACTTGAATGTTAAATAAGAGGAAGGTTTTTCACAGCGGAGCAAATAAGTCAACGAGAATGACCTCTAATATATCCCGACAAGAGTGAGATGACTGTGCAAATTTGCTGTCAAAAAGTCATAATTATAAGTTCCTAAGACGACTGAACTTAGCATTCCACTTTTTGGAAGGCGTTCATTTTATAGCGCAGTTGTCACGCACGGAATGGTCAAAGTTTTCTCGTGAATGGCAAGTGAAAAGGTTGGGGCGGAAGTATTTTGGAGGGCCTCAATCTACGTCTGTCCTTAATGCTAACGTTCGACTTGGGTGGGATGCGTTTTTCAGTGTTCATTTTTTCACGAAAAACGAATTTATTTATTTGTAATCGTGAGAGATAACCCTTTCATTACACATTCTTATCGCTGAGTTTTAGATGTATCTTCTTTTGTATAACAATAAATACTTTCCAGTGCTTGCCTATGATCTGTAAAACAGCGCCAACTCCTCTCGCCTTATCTTTCGTTCCTGGCAAAAAGCGTCTTTTGGCAGCATTGCTTTTGGCAGTGGTGCAACGCTCTTGCTTAACGGTCGTGTTGAATACGCTTTCCATCTCACTGTAATGGCGTTGTTATGGTCAGGGATAATCATGAACATACAAGTCGAAGGTTATAAACTTTTTTTGCTTTTAACCAGAAGACGCAGGAGAAATGTTTTTAAAGAGAGTGTATGGGAAGATTGAATTTCCCAAAGATCGCATTTTTTTATTATTATTATTATTACTACTGCAAGACACGAACCCTGGTTTCCTAACTAAGAGGTTGGTGGAATGACTGACTCTCGCACGGGTGTCAGTGTTAGTTTTTTTAATTATATATGTTAAAGGCAGATAACGAAACAGGGTAAGAAGTAGGAGTGAGGTTGGAGTGAATGCAGCTATCAACTTGCGTGATTTTTACAAAGGTAAGTTGAAAACAAAGTTGTATGAACGTTTGTTTGATATAACATATATATATATATATATATATATATATATATATATATATATATATATATATATATATATATAGGTGAAAATTAGGAGTGAGGTTAATTTGAGGTTGGGGTGAGCTCAGTGGGAGTGAGGTTGAGTTGAGATTCGGGTGAGAAGTAGGAATGAGGTTGAGTTGAGGTTGAGGTGAGAAGTAGGAGTGAGGTTGAGTTGAGAGTTTATTGGCATTTTTGTTTTTTCACAATATGTGACTCGTGCGTAATTATGGGGGTATTTTGATATGTGTCAGTATATTTCGGTCGCAGCTTTTCTTTTATCAACTCCATTAAATAGTAGTTCTGAATCCCATTTTGTATATGACAATTTCTCCTCATACCTTCCTGGCACCTTAATATACTTTTAGAAAAAAAAAAGTTCTTCTGAAATATCTTACATAAAATTCATAAAATTTCACGACATAATCACCAGGACGTTAAACGTATTAGCCGCTGGAATTCATGGATTCGTAAAACCCGTGAAAATCTGAGGGTCTCAACTGGGGTACAGCTAATTTTACTACGTGCCAACTGGCTAAGAAATTTAACGAGGCACTAACCCGTATAATTCTAATAAACACTGTTTTCGATCGTTGGAAGAATTCCAAAGGGTGCTGAAGAACTCTTCCACTACTAGTATCATTATTTCCCAAATTAGCGACCATGAACCCCTCAAGGTTCCTAGTAAAGGCCATTGCAAAGAAGGTTCTTTTCAACATCCACAGAGGTCATTTATTCTTCCAGCAAGATGGAGTGGCGATAGGCTCCTCTCTAGGAGTCCCTCTTACCGATTCGTACATGGTCTTAGAAGACCTTGCTTTCTGCAAGATCCCCATGCCAGACGCATATCACAGCTGCATGGACGACGCCTTAATGTCAATGGAGATCAAAAAGACCTTAAAAGTCTAAGCAGGTCTTTGGATGAATGCTCAGTCCTAAGATTCAGCAGCAAGAGAAGCCACGATGATGCTCTTCCATAATGTACAGGTTAAGTGGGACCCCTAAATGTACTCCACCTCTCTCCTTTTGCTCCTTTCTTAGCGGAAAATAAAACAAGATCAACAATGGAGTGGTCTGAGACTTTCCCTTAAGAAAATATAGCTACCACATGCAAATCTGGGCAAACGACAACCCTAAACCCTCTAAATTGTCGGTAGCAGTAATCTTTCCTCATTGTATGGCATATTGGCAGAATGAATGCCTCAAAGATATTGGGGTTATCTTTTTCCATCAGGTCATGAAATGGAAAACTGATTGTATGTAGAATTCGGCTATCGGCAGCTCAGGTAAAAAAATAAATAAATAAATAAATAAAATCGATGTAGCACTTGCTCTCTCTCTCTCTCTCTCTCTCTCTCTCTCTCTCTCTCTCTCTCTCTCTCTCTCTCTCTCTCTCTCTCCAAGTGCTTAGGAAACACAATAAGATCAACCAATATGGAATAATTGGATTTCAGTCCTTGTGTATGCGTATTGCATTCCTATCACTAGAGGTTTGGTCGTGTTCGCTTGTATCCAAACATGAAACGTGAGTTATTCTAGGGGATTTAACCGTTTGCATTTGTATTCAAGTTTAATTAAGTTTACAATATATCAGCTTTTAAATCCTTGTTACAAGGCAAGGCATGAATTTGGTAATATTTTTTGATGAGTTCCTTCCGTGTATTTCTACATTTCTCTGTATCTAACATTTTTAAATATAATATTATTAAACGGCTCTTGACATGCCCTGCATTTCTCATATACAACACCGCGACTCTCAAATTAGGGATGATTAGGTACCAGTAAGAGGAGCAGGGTCGCAAAAAATTACTGGTATTTGACCTGACAGCGGTTTACAACTATGTTAAAAATGGTTTTCAGACCTCCAAGAAATAAAAGATAATGTTCACGAATGATTTAAAAAATAAAGAAACTTTTCATTTTCACTAAATCCCAAGTTCTTATATAAGATAAGATGCATGAATTACCTATGTCACTGAAATAACAAAAGGACTGAAAATGTGCTAAACATATGAAATTTCTTTGCGACACTAAACACTGGACTGCTATAGAGGTTACTTTACGTTAAAGGGAAATAATATAACTTAGTGTACAAAGAAAGGTGTAAGGTAGAATTTTGAGTTATGAAACAGTTGTATGAAAAGTTTGGCGGAAAGGAAAACCCTTTTGAATTACACCACACTGTTTTGCACACTCGGCACTTGCTTCAGTTATTTGTTCTACTTTTGTCAGAGAGCAGCTGATCCAATATTTCCCAGGGATTAGGTGTTACTGAAGTGCGTGAACAGTAAATTAGGGTACTTGACTCATGTAACTGTTTTCTGACTGACAGGTACGGCAGGTCATTAAGCCATGACCCAAACCGCAATCTTCTTTCTATCTCTCTTGGAAGGCATCATCGCTCAGAAGACAATCACTGAGGGATGTGTCGAGGGTCATCATTATTTTTTTCCACACTGATATTAATAGATAGTTCTTTTTAATACTTATTCTCTCTCTCTCTCTCTCTCTCTCTCTCTCTCTCTCTCTGCCATCTTGACGGCCAGACATTGCAAATATTTATAGATATTCACACACACACACACTCACACACACACTCACACTTAAATACATATACATATATATATATATATATATATATATATATATATATATATATATATATATATATATATGTATTATAATATAATTATATATACATTCATATATAATATACATAATAATTATATTATAATACATATATATGTGTGTATGTGTGAATATCAATGAATATTTGCAATGTCTGGCGGTCAAGACGGCAGAGAGAGAGAGAGAGAGAGAGAGAGAGAGAGAGAGAGAGAGAAGGTATACATGAAAAGAATAAAATATTAACATCAGTGTGAAATATAGTGTATATATATATATATATATATATATATATATATATATATATATATATATATATATATATAAAATACATATATATATATATATATATATATATATATATATATATATATATATATATATATATAATATATTTAGTATATATACTTATATCACACTGTATGATCACTTTTTAATTATTCATGTATAGAAATTAATTTCACTTCATCTAAAATGACACCGTTAAATTACACTCGAGCACGATTTTGGTTTTTTTAAACACGTTGCATCATTCCCAGCTTTCAGCTTGAGATTCCTGTAATCATTCATAATATTTACTTCGAACTTTCACAAGAGTAAGCCACGCCCCTGTCCATTCTTCCACTATTTATTTACTAAAGTTGCACTCGCTGGGCTTTTTTTTGAAACTCGTAATCTTCCTACCTAAATTTAATTTTCGACTGTAGCCCATAATCAATTGTAAAGTAACATTACAAGACGGTGTTCATCCAACAAGTTCTCCGAAAAATGGGTCCAATCCTATACTGCCTGAACAACCAATAAATATCTACCTATTAGGCTAATGCTCTTTCAGTTATGACAATACAGCTAAACAGAAAGCGGGGGAGTGCAAATACTACATAATTAAACTTCAAACAAACGTAACAATGTTACTCCTCTAGAAATTATAATAAGTCGCTTGCTTTACATGAGTATCAAGAATTACTAGGGTTATAGACGGATATAATTTTCATATTATTTAACACGAGCCTTCATTAATTTTCTTAAAGTATACGAGACATTACCTGCTCTTTGCTCGAGTGTGTTAACATTCCGTATTTAAAATGGTAATCGAAATTCTGTCCATTTCGGAGTTGTTATAGTCTGCTAATAATGATATAACGCTAATGGTACGGTGGTATTGAAATTCATTTCGATAATTGTTAATAGCATAAGGACCATATTAGGTAACTGCACTATATCATTATCATTGTGAATGAAGTACTCTTTAGGAAATAAAATCAGCACCAGGTTGATAAATATTCCACATTTAAACTGTAACAGCAAATAATTAACGGGCAAAATAAACCAGGAGGTTTCCATTTCTTTGAAAGAAAATCTATAGTAAAAACAAATTTCTCATTAGAGTCCAGACTAAGCATTCAATTAAAAAGACTTTATACTGTATTTTTAAATTAATATGTGACAGTTGTTTCCTGGGAGGCAGGGGCGAAGTCAAATTTAAGGTAGGGCATTGCAAATAAAAGCATCACAGACACAGAATTGTATCCCTGAACTGATTTTGATGGAATCAATTTATGCCATCCAAAAGTTAATAAAATAATTAAAATAGAACGGCAAAAAACCACTTGCTGTGAAAAGACAATAAAGATCACTGACCAGACTGGAGAATTGTGAATCAATTTTGTTTACTACCACAAAAAATAATCTGAACTATTGTGAAAGTTAAATTAACTAGTACCCTTTCAATCTTATTGAACACTGTCATGATACGTCTCCATCTAGCAGTAGAAATATGACCTGGTGAAAGAACATACTTGTTTGAGGCAGAGATTTATCAAATTTCCCAATGACAAAAACTCTGTATGTGTATCAAGCAAACGAAACGGTTATCTTGAATGGACAGTAGGCCCTTGTTAAATAGGATTACCCTACATGCAAAGCGGAAATATTTAGCAGTAGGTAATTAGGATACTTATGTGGTCTACACCTTTACTATTTTTGGTTAGGAGAACAGTATTTCACAGTAGAATTCAGGCTTTCATAAAGTTTAAGTTAAATGGCAAAATAAAATAAATGTGCCTTACTATACGATGAGGGTGGTCATTTAAATGATCTTTCGATTTCCCATGGCAACTAATATATATATCATATATATATATATATATATATATATATATATATAATATATATATATATATATATATATATATATATATATATATATATATATATATATATATATATATATATATATATATATATATATATATATATATATATATATATAACGTATATACATTTTATATATATACATATATATGTATGTATATGTATATGTATATATATATGTATATATATATATATATATATATATATATATATATATATATATATATATATATATATATATATATATATGTATATACATATTATATATATTATATATATATATACATATATATATATATATATATATATATATATATATATATATATATATATATATATATATATATATATATATATATATATATATATATATATATATATATATATATATATACACGCGCGCGAGCTAATCAAGCACCCAGGTAGGTCATCCATAGAGAACACCACTACTGACACCTTTTAATACAAAGTCTAATTAAAGATAAGTCTGTTCACTTGCTGCCAAGAAGTAGCACGAGCCGCGCAATGACGTCATCTAGCCCACAGAATGCTGAGTCCGTTACATGGAACCGAGTCAGTCAGCAATGAGCCAGTTGTGCAGAACTCTGGCTGCGGCAATCAAACATGCCTAGCAATTGTGCTGTCAGTGGCTGCACATCCAATTACGAAAACACTTACACATTATGCTCGGTGTTATTTCATCCCTTTCTGCATTAACTTCACAAGTTGTTATGTAGCCTTATTAATGCAAATTATTCCACTACAGAAGGTAAGCTGGAAAATCTACAAAAAAAAGACATGAGGATAGAAGCTTATATTTCAAAGGTTAATTATCTAATTAAAATGCCAAATTACATTATAATGTGTAAGGTGCTTTGTTCATATTTCTCTCTCATTTCCACTCGTTTACTGCAGTAACTTCTCATAAATTACCAGGCTATATTATAGGTGACGTCACCGCCTGCGCACGAACAGACATCTTTTATTAGACTGTTTTAATAGCCTAAGCCTTAAAATCGCCGTCAAGAAACATATACTCTAAATATTCAGCAAGCGTGAAATCACAAACTCTCCTCCAGTAGCAGGAGGAAGACACGAGGAATAGGGACCAGACAACGATCCCCTAAAACCGCCAGGCACACCTCATCCCTAAAGGACGCGAGCCCTCCCAGCAAAAACCCAACCAACATCCCTTCTCAAACTCCCCGATGCCCCGATCAGCAAGTGCAGAATCAGTAGCTGATGTTTGCACTATTCTAATTTAACATACTGTACAGTAGCATGGAAAAATTTTAAATAAAAACACTCATATAAACTGGTACTTACTTTTAGTACTTCAGTTTGCGTCGTTTCTATCTCTTCACCTCACCAAGCCCCTTGAGTACTGATAGTCCAAAATTTCTTAAGAATTCAGGAAGGATATTGTTCTAGGAATTAAGTTCAGCTCTCCAAACTTCGGAATCGCACCGACGACTTTGTTTTGCTTTTCGTAGGGTGTCATAGATTATCAATAGGGTTAATAACAAGGCTATTAGCTGGCCAATTAATTATCTATGTAGTCATTAAGGCAACCAGCAAAACCAGTCTTTTATTATCTTGGCCTTATGAAAAGTGCTGGGTTTAGCGAGATCAAATCAGCCAGCATGATGTTCGTCTAATAACTCAAACATATCAATTTACTTTTTTTTTTTCTTTTTTTCTGGGCATAATAGCTAACTTACCAAGACCCCTTACCCGTCAACGGAAGCCCAAACCATTCATGATTCAGGGTGAATTACTGTAGCACTCGGGTACCGGGGGTCTGCCCGGTCCCTATCAAAACGGCGGTAGACCTTTACACTCGTTACTGTTACGAATATTTCGTCTGAACACCATCTAGCCACTAGTTTGTACCCCACTGAAGGTATTTTTTGGCAAGCTGGGTCCCTACGACGTTTATATCCATAGTTCAGGAGTTTCTTCTGTATCACGAATCGTTCAGTTTGAAAACTTCATAAAAAGCCTGGATTGTTTTCCTTCACTTTTCTCGGTACTACGAGAATTACCTCTAGCTCGCGTTTCAGAACATTCAATTGTCTCACTGAACGTCGAATTGTCTTTTTGGACGTACTGGTTTTAGTTTTGCTTTTGGCTACTCGACCCTTCCTCCCTTCTTAAATTTCGCCAACCAACGCCACACAGGACGACTGCTTACTCAGAGTTAATAACAATTTGCTTGGTTTCCTAGCCAGATTCACTTAAAGCGACCATCTGTGCTATTGCATGAAGAGTTAAGTTATAACACTACAAAAAAGTTATAACTGGCGAAAACAACGAGAGAAATGACGTGCACGGCCACAAGGTAAAAATCATGAAGTTCTATACATCACGGTCAACAGGCAAACTGTTTACGAATTTAGGCGGGAAGAGCTCCTCTCCCCTTCCACCCTCCACCCACGCATCTCGCAACAGGTGGATTTACTTTTCTCAGGCCAACAGTTCAAAACAACCAAATCGACGATTCTCTTTTCGTCGTAAAAGATGAACGCTTCGTTTTAGTCATAAATATAATGTGTATCAAGAGTTATTATTATTGCAAGGATATCCTTAGACAGAACGGACTCGTTAGCTGCTTGATACCGAAGAAAAGGCCTGATATTTCGTTTACATTTTGAAATATTGATATTTTATCTGAGTTCCTACTGTACTGTCATTGTAAAATTATTATGGTCTTAAGTTTAGTGTATTGAAGTCGCACTTAGAATATCTGAAATGCAATCCATTACGTACAATATAGAAACATTTCTTTAATCACTTTAAATATATATATATATATATATATATATATATATATATATATATATATATATATATATATATATATATATATATGTATGTATATATATATATAAATGTTCAATTTGGTGTTCTTTCTCAATTGAACTGATATGACAATTATGTAGCTCGCAGAAATCCCTATTAAGCCTCCTTACTAGATAAGGAAATGCAACAACAATAAGCTATAACATTTAAAAAAAGGAAATGCAATCTCAACCCTTAAAAAATAATTTATATAGATATATCCATATTCTCTGCAGAGCAAATACTCTTTTGCCTTTTGATATTTTGCGTGAGTATCTGCATTATTCCATTGACAATAGTCACTTTTATTCAGGGTCTTTTTTATGTTATTGGCAGAACTGTGATAATGAGTCCTCAAATCACTTATTTTATTTATTTATATAAAATCACAAAATTTACATTACAAAATTTCTAAAAAAAATCAGGATGAAAATAGAACTTCCTGATGGAGCTATGCAAAGATCAAATTACTATTAAACATGAAACAGGAAACTCAAATGATAAGTTCGAAAGGCGTGAATGGATCTCAAGATTTGATAAAACTGAACGCTGTTCCTGACACAGTTCTAAGAGAACTCTGCATTCGGAGTTAACAAAGAATATTTACACGTTCAGTATTTGAGATAAAACTAAATTAAAAATGATATAGGCATGAAATGACCAAATACACAGTGATCTTGAACTTATGAAGAAAATTGTTGAGAGGTCGGTATCACAGAATCTGAAAAAAAATCTTGAGGTTGCACTCACGCAAACAGCCAGATAAATTTTCAGCATGACGCGTGAATATATTAGTCATGCAGTTTTCCAGACTTAACACCGCTTTGAAGTAGTGTTAACCAGAATACCAACATTAAGACATATATGCCTTATAAACGCGTTATTTTTTTTTTTAAATTAGCATCCTATAAATTTTTCCCACCTTAACGTGACTTAGGTAGATCCAGATATAATAGTGACAGGTAACATCTCTCCATTGTCGCTGCATCCTTAGCTCTTGCTGACAGCCAATTGCCGAACACAATTTAGGTCACATAAGAGATCCGACGTTGAGGGATAGAAGGGCAATAACGGTCGACATCAAAAGATTTCCTGGTGACCAGTTCTATTTCGCAGTGTGTTGTGTGTGTGTGTT
>JANJGK010000005.1:18169408-18180250 GCA_039081455.1 Macrobrachium rosenbergii | reverse complement strand
ACATAAATATAATATATATATATATATATATATATATATATATATATATATATATATATATATATATATATATATATATATTTATATATATATATATATATATATATATATATATATATATATATATATATATATATATATATATATATATATATATATATATATATATATATATGTGTGTGTGTGTGTGAGTGTGTGTGTGTGTGTGTATTATAAATTTTAGCCTTTCATGTTGAAAAATTCTGTTTCGGTAGATTCCTTATTTTTTAGCTCTAGAGTAAACTGACATGTTTCAGACATTGACCATCCCTACTAAACTACAAAAATGTATTATAGATTTTAGTCCTTCTCCGTTTGTGACTGCAGTTGATCTTCTGTTGCATTAATTGACACTTCCGTATTTAGACATTTTATGAAGCTCTTTAGAGATACTGAAACACTTTTCAGTGTTCTATTAGGATTTTTTTTTTTTTTTTGCCTCGTACGAGCGTATGTTAAGGTTCTAGGAATTTCAGCAGTTTGTGAAATAGCTGGAGTTTACGATTTCCACTTCAGTTTTCCATTCTGCTGACTGTATTTTGCTTAATCAACTTCGCAAGTTGCCACCTCACAAGTACATGGCACTTACAGAGAGATTTCTTGAAATTCCTATGAGCTCAGCCATAAATATATCGGTAACTTTTCGTCCTTTGTAAAGGTAAATCTAAGCGAAATAAAAAACAAAAAAAAACAAAACACAGGTTAACCAAGTAACTGAAATTCCTCTGAACTGCTGAAGGGTCGACCATCCATCTACCAAGCAAGGACCCAATATATCAAAACTAACCCGACTCCGGAGCCATGGCGCTAAGTCACTTCCTAGCCACACATTGTATGGGCAAGTTCCAGGGGAAGGTTGTATATATGATAATGACTCCTCTCTCTCTCTCTCTCTCTCTCTCTCTCTCTCTCTCTCTCTCTCTCTCTCTCTCTCTCTCTCTCCAGAGATCTTTCGACAGAGAACGTGATTGATGATCGTATTTTGTATGCAAAGCTGTTCACGTCAGGATGTGGTAGCCCCTGAGGATACCATTCCTCTTGTTAGTTACACGTGAAAGATAATGGCGACATTCTGCGTTTGCCACGTTAAAGAGCTGGAATTTTTAGATAAACTCATTGTTATCGTTGCAAGATTTTCATTGAGTGTGAATAGCTTCTGCGTTATCCATATGTGCTTTGATTGATTCTGTGGGTTTCGTTAACATGATTACGTTCTTGCATAAGGTTCTGATTGTATTAGGCAAAAATATCTCCATCACATCCTCGCTTCTTTTAAAAAAAATATGACCACCGGCCATAGAATATTTCAGTACTCCGGGCTATGGATTTTTTTTTTTTTGCTTTTTTTTATATGACATCCTACAGAAAATATTAAAACCGCTTATTCCACTTATTTGTTTTTTTTATTTCTATTTTTTTGGTATATCGATTATATGCAGAGTTAACCAAAACTTATGCAGACCACAACACAGGTAACATCAGGACTGACCGCCACCATTGCATATTCGTAATATGTTTGCTGCTAAATCGAAAAAACTTAAATCAGATCTCTGCGAATATCAGTCTCCTGGACCCAGTGCTAAATTATTCATCCTAATCATGCTGTTAAATTGAATTCGGTCTGTTTTTGACTTTCTGTAAAAGAAAACTATTGAGTTTGCTATTTGTCTGTTCATCGGCACTTTTTCTGTCCGCCCTCAGATCTTAAAAATTACTGAGGCTGGAGGGCTGCAAATTGCTATGTTGATCATCCATCCTCCAATCATGAAACATACCAAACTGTAGCCTTCTAGCCTCAGTAGTTTTTATTTTATTTAAGGTCAAAGTTAGCCATGATCGTGCGTCTGGCACCGCTATAGGTGCCAATAACACAGGCATCACCGGGCCGTGGCTGAAAGTTTCATGGGCCTCGGCTGAGAGTTTCATAAGCCGTGGCTGAGAGTGTCATACAGCATTATACGCTGTAAGGAAAACTCGATTGCCCCGAAGAAACTTCGGCGCATTTTTTACTTGTTCTTCGTCTAAATTCCTCGGTAGCTACCAAGTTCTCTGGCTCTATTCGCGTTCTTTCATTATTTACATCATATTTTCTTTAATTCACTTTTCTTTACGAAGAGTCCGATGGATTTTTCTCTTAATTTTCCTTTCCGCCGGCTTTCATGGGCTTTACATTTCTCCAGGTTCGTTCGTAGGGGGAATCTATGTTATGTCGGACGCTCTTCATTGAGCAAGATAGCCCTGAAGAGGATCATGAAACTTTTTTATTACATCTCTGCGCTCATGGTTTGCATTTTTCTTTTTTATTCGATATGCATGGTTAGTATTATTTGCATTGGGTCTAGTTAATAATTAATTTTGTATAAATTTTGTAGTTCCTTCATCAGCTCTGCAAAAAGCTGTACCATTCCAGTAAAGCAAATGAAAATAATTTTTTCCTCCTAGCTCCTTTTTTATATCTTTTTTATGTTATTAGATTGGTTCAGATTCTTTTTATAATCGTTATTGCACCCAACCAATTCTGAATTGTTAAAAATGGTGTTATTTAAAGAACAGGTTTCTGATAACACCTTTCGGGTGGATGGTAAATTAAAAGATAATGGATTCAGGGAAACCTTTTATAGTTCCTCATTGGACAGGTTGGTATCGTTTTCGTCTAGCACTCTGATGGGCCCGCGTTCGATTCTAAAAGACCAGCCAGTGAAGAATTAGAGAAATTTATTTCTGTTGATAGACATTTATTTCTCGTTATAATGTGGTTCGGATTCCACAATAAGCTGTAGGTCCCGTTGCTAGGTAACCATTTGGTTATTAGCCACGTAAAATAAATCTAATCCTTCGGGCCAGCCCTAGGAGAGCTGTTAATCAGCTCAGTGGTCTGGTTATACTAAGGTATACTTAACTTATATTTTTGATGAGTTGTTCAGCCATTAACGGGGAATGCTTAGAGAATGAAGTAAAGAAAATGTAATAGATATAGCAATGTATACTGACGGACGAACTACTGTACTTTCAATTATATATGTCTTTAAAGCTGATATCCCTCTACGGTAGATGGAATGTTACCACTTTTTCAAGTACACTTGGAACATTTCTTCTCAGCATAATAAGTTTCAAGACCCAAATTATATTCTACAATACAGATTGGAAGGTAATGGAACCCTGCCATAGTTTACACGCGCAATTTCTGAGCACCTATGAATTCAAAGCGTCCTGGAAAGAAGATAAAGACTTTAAAGACACGAAAGGGGAGCAGAAAGTTGTATTCAGGCGCTTGATGTTTAGTACCAGATCTCAGCAAAATGTTATGTAATACACAGGAAGGAGAAATTACCCAGTGTAAACTGGGAGGGCGATATTTTACTTTTACTCACCCGTGTCTTTATCCGCGTTCTTTCATCATTACTTTAATGTTTTCCTTGATTTCATCTTCGAAAACAGGGAGCTCGATCTTTCTCTTCATTTTCCATTCCGTTGACTTTTACGAGTCTTATATTTTCCCAGCATCGTTCTAAGGGGGATTTGTGTTATGGCGGCACTAGTCATGCAGCAGCAGCAGCAGCAGCAGCAGCAATGCAGAATTCCTCTGAGGAGGATCATGAAACGTTTTTTATTATATCTCTATAGTGGTAGTTTCCATTTTTTCTCTTTTATTTGACATGTATATGGATAGTGTTATTTGGTTTGGATCTAGGAGCCAATTTATCTTGCTTACACATTCTTGCAAAAAGGACCCTTCTGTTTTTTAGCTTAAAACGGTTGTCTGTCAGCGTTATCAACAATGATTATTTTTGTAATTTTTGTCCTTATCTCTATATATTTTATGTCATTGAACTGTTGTGAACTCCATAAAGAACTATAGGTGTCGAACTGCACAGCGCAAGCAGTAATCTAAACCAGGGTCTCATTCCAAGCATCGTTTTGTGACAGCTCCTACTGGGTGAGAAGCAAATGAAAAGGCTTTGGATCACAGAAGAACTTATTAATATGTAACCTCCGGGAATTATGGACGCTAGTTCGTGCTACCTAAATAACAACTAGTAAATTTCAGCGTCTTCATATGAAGTAATAATAATATTAAAGAAATAAATATTTCTGATAACCATTCAGTCTACCTTTTTGAATTCAGCCCCACGCGCTTTGATGTTTACTGTTCATATTTTACTCGGTATATATTACCTTACTTTTATTTTTTATGTTTTTTTTTATTTACTTGCAAAATATTCCTGCCATGCTTTAGTCTCTCTTTTCTTTCTAGTATTTTTTCTTAGTTTACTGAGAGCATTACCAGTTCCTTTATTTATTTTTCATATATCTGGTTTTCCTTAAGTCACATAGGCAACTGTTTCCATGAAATATCTTCAAACAGTTTTATGTTCTTGTAGGTAACCTAAACATATTTTTTGTATTTTTGTATATAAGAAAGTTTTTTTTGCGAAGCCAGAATATCCTTCTATGTGTGTGTCACGTTTTTTCCCTTCCGTTAATGATCAGTTGCATGTGTCCGGTAAATTTTTTCCTTGGCTGTCTCAGAGACAAAACTTGCTTCCTCTAAGTCGTCTCATCCATAGCATTGTAGTAAATCGTTATTTCGCTTCTATAAAAATAAGTGACCTAAATCACTCGACAACTAAACAGATGGGTAATGTTACCGAAATTTTCTCTTTTTTTGGTTCCTCAAGAAAAGCGACGGGATATCTAAATCTCTACATATAATTATATATATATATATATATATATATATATATATATATATATATATATATATATATATATATATATATATATATATATATATATATATATATATATATATATATATATTTATGTATATATATATGTAATTTTACAACCCTACACAAGGTCAATTAGGGTCATAATCTCTTACGGCATTTGTTTTAAGAACAGCATCATATCATCTTTCATCCCTAAGATTCTCTGGTAGCAATAGCCCAGCGTTGGGTCAGCACATTCCTTCTCTCTCGTCGACCCCTCTCTCTGAATCTATCCTCAAACAAAGGCCTACTGGAATAAAATGCTTAGATACAAAACTAGACTTTATTTGTAAATTTAATGAAAGTATTGCTGCAAAATCTACGGTCATGAAATGGAGTGACTCACACGCCCTAAAAATGGAAATCATAACTAGAGGAATTTCAGACTCACAATCCATCGAATTAATGATTCTAGAGCAACCAGTACTAGTGACTAACACCCTGGTCATCAAATAAAATAAACAGGTCATAATTATTCTAGACCAAAATAAATGTCATAGAGTATGCTAAAAGAACACCACTTCCAAAATATTCGTCCTCACAGGACGAACCCAGAATTCCTGTTAAATGAAACATATCATATATTAAAACCTGAAATGGTGTATGAAGAAGACATTAAAAACAGAAAAATGAATAATGGAGAACAGAACGGGAAAATGCATAATGGGGAAACAGAGGAGTTGCACTATGACACAAACTGGGTATTTCCACATAATGTCTGGAAAAAAAATATAAGTGTTGATGAGTTATCTTACTCACTTCCTATGGCCGCAAATAACCAATCTCGCAGTGGCTGTTCTTATCCACTAACACTGCACAAAGAGCTAATCACACCCAGCCTCAAACTGAAGTCAATAGTCATTGTATGTTCCTCTCATGATATACAACTAGATAGTGGACACATGCACTCACTCACTTAATAACCCCTCCCCGGAAGTGTGACGACACCGGTTCAATGTTCAAAGGGTCACAGTGCTTCTATCAACCTGTCACGTTGCCTCCACGCATCTTGGCTATAATCAGAAGGCGCAAATGAACGCGTCAGATACCTACTGTATCTAACTGTGGAAACCTCCAGCGTCAACATAAATACACCTGCACCGGATATGAGGGCCTCAGAACCAGAAGGTTGTAAACGCCACCCCCACCGATTTGGAGTTAGGCATACCAGTAGATGTGGCAAAGTTTCCTCTGTCTATTCGTGGCATTTCTAAGCTATTCAGCCGTTTCAGTAAGGTCGAAATCCCTGATGGAACAGTAGGAATTATCGATTTTAGCTATATGAATGAACGTGATGTCGCGCGGAGCTTACAGCCTCATAAGAGCTCAGTTACAACCAGAAGGTTGCATGTGCAGCAGCTCAGAGCGAGCCAATGAGAGCGCGCGTCACTAAACGGGTATTCAGTTCTAGGCCAATCAGCATTTTCCCGCGTAAGGGGCTCGTAAGTGTCGGCCAATCACCGCGCAGTTTACATCTCCACTATTGCTTACATTCCCAGTCTAGTGATTTTCGCGGCGAAATTGAATGTCCGTAGTGTCGTGATTTTTTTTTTTTTTCTTTTATTATTATCCTTTATTTAGCGCCATTATGTCTTCCTCTGATAGTGAGAGTGATCACTGTGATGTCGTGCAACGGCCAAGAGGAAGAAAAAGGACAAGGAATGAAACGTCATGGAAAAAAAATAATGTTAAGTTACTGCCCGATGCAGGCCAAGAATTTGTTTCTCGGTGGACAGACAAACTCGTGCCTGCACGTAATGTAGGCCAACCGTTTTAATGGTTAAACATTATGATGATGGAAGGTTATCATCGTAAACATCATTATTACTAATATTACTGTATTATTATTATTATTATTATTATTATTATTATTATTATTATTATTATTATTATTTTCCATCACACTATATTGATTACTCATCAATATTATTATTATTATTATTAATATTATTATTATTATTATATTATTATTATTATTATTATTATTATTATTATACATCCATTGTTGTTATACCAAGAATATAATAACACTTTATTATCATTTTACACATTAAATTATGGTTTAAGTGCTGGTTATGACCAGAATATACACAAATGTGAGGGGTTAGGCGGACAT
Source organism: Macrobrachium rosenbergii (assembly GCA_039081455.1). Lineage (NCBI taxonomy): Eukaryota > Metazoa > Arthropoda > Malacostraca > Decapoda > Palaemonidae > Macrobrachium > Macrobrachium rosenbergii. The sequence goes on along the minus strand of JANJGK010000005.1, from coordinate 18,173,323 downwards.
TTTGAATGCTAGCGCGCAAGCGCATCCTACAATTTTTTTCAAATTTTCACAAAAAAGTTCTAAAGAGTAGGGCTTTCATATGAAACTTAGTTTAAATCAATATCTTTCTTAGAAGCAGAGTAATGAATGCTAGACTTTGAGGGCAATTTACTCATTTTTTAAAAAGTGGCGTTTACAACCTTCTGGTTCTGAGGCCCTCATATAGTTTTGACAGGCCAGCACATAGTTCGTCAAAAGACTTCATAGGAGTTCGGCCCACCTACCCCTGGGTACCAATCGAAAGTTCAGTAGGGCTAGCTCCAAAAATCATTGTAAACCATATGTACTAGATATGAAAGTTACTTGTCTTGTATGCACGATTGTTATTCCAATAAACAGTTCATTGTAGAACGCATCGCTTCACATCTTGCATTCTTGATGATCTAAATATTCTGGACAGCTTGTGACTGTACAAGCCCATACCTCTCTTCAAATCTTGAATTCTTGACGATCCAGCTATCCTGAATGGCTTGCGACTGCACAAGCACATGTTGAATGCGGTGCCCACGAATCCCTTTGTGCCAAACAGAAGTCTCCCAGCAACGACGGCTACTTGTAGACATCCTGCCCGACATCTCTCTCTCAAAAAAAAACCCATGGATCCTCCTATGAAGGCACAGGCATGGAATCCTGGAGGCGTAACGTAGACGGCCCCCATATCTAATTTGTATCAGTTGAGGCTCATAGAAGTCATTCCATAAGGCGCTGCTGCGAGGAAGTGGTGTATAACGTAAGTCGGACATGTCAACAGCCAACCCAAAAGGTACCTAGTCTCCTCACTATCCCTTACTCTTACTGAACCATCAAAACCACTAAGGAAAGGTCGTATGATAAAACTATGAAACAATTCCAAGTTACTAACTGGAATTTCCACAACCAACCCCCTATCAGGTACACTAACTTCAAGATACTACCCACACAAATTCCTCCCAGTAAAAATTCCCGAGAACCATACAGATATACTGAATTCATTAAAGGTGATTCTAAACATCCGAGAGGTAAAATATCTCCCAAAATTCCCCTTAGAAGCAGTAACCACTGTATGAATTGCCGATGACACGGATTCCGCTCTTTATTCAATATTCAGCAAGGTAGTTTAACAGGAAGATAAAACTTTCATAACATCTAAATCTCCCCCCATCCTATCAACTTGTGGCCAATAACCCATTTAAAGAAGTCCTTAAAGTCCTAAAACCTTACTGTAATTACTCATTACTAACTTGTAAACTCCTCAAAGTTTTACCCTGGTTGGCAAATACTGTCGATACCTGCTCAATTCTCAGCAAATTAGCAATTGACATAATAGCAATCGCTCCCATGATCATAATGGCTCCAATTACCAATGGTGCAGCCCTCTTACCCCTTCTAGAAGAGAACTGAAAAATTGAAACACCTAAATTTGGAAGCCATGTTAAAGTTTTCCTAATACTATCCTGAACCCTAACTGCTGTAGCATTAAGTTTGGTTTGCCAACCAAGTAACAGATCAGACAGACTCCGTCCGATATTCAGCTCTCTTCCCCCCAAAAATTCCTAAGCAACAGAACTTTATTCTGAAACTCTATACTCAAAGATATTGCATCAGACGACAACTACACATCATAATATTCTTATATAATAACACCTGGGCCTAACCTCACTACGAAATTAGCCCATGCCACGACTTCCAAAGTCATGAGGATTCAAGACTTCAGCATAAAAACCAAAAGAAAGAATCTAAAAGATACCCGATCTCGAAACGAGTAAAAAAAAAAAAGAATAAAACCCACATATCTATAAAACCCTATGGTATTTTGCACTTAATTTTAACTATGTATTGCAACGCAGAAGAGCAAAAAACTGAACTCGGACAATTAAAGATTTGTATAACTCTACAGACCAACGTCCTCCCCAGTTAGAAAAAAAAAAAAACTGCGGGTCACGCTCCTTTAATTCATTTAAAAAAAAAACAAAGAGAGAGAGGGAGGAAAGAAAAAGAAAAAAAAATTATCGGAACCACAGTACAACACAGGACTTAATCCATAAGATTCCCATTAACCTGACATTTTAATTTTAGATATATGTGTCAAAAGAGGCACAACCGTATTCTCATCTAGAACAACAAACCCATTCCCTTTCTTTACTTCTACAACGTGAAAAGGACCTTCAAATTTAGGACCTAGCTTATAGTTCAACTGATTCCTGACGTTTATTTTCACAAAAAGTTTATCTTCCACAGCAACTTTAATTCTATCGGGCTTTTCATTATTTCTGTTCACCATATCCCGCGTTTTCATTTCAAGATTCCTAGCAAGGCGTTCATATCTCTCTTTTGCCGTGGAAACAAACGCCCTTATATTCTCGTCCCCGGATGGAATATGTAACAAATTGAGCGCGCACCGCGCTGGGTAAACAAACAGCGCTTCATTGGGAGACATCCCAGTGGTATCACTAACCATGGAATTAATGCTGTGCTGCACCTGTGGAATATATCGATCAAATTTACATCATCCCCCCCCCCCCAACCCGCCCCCCGCCACAGTCATCCTGAGAGCTTCAATCACCTTCTTATTTTCCCTTTCACACGGCCCATTAACCTCTGGTCTATAGGGAATAATAGTGACTTTCCGAATGCCCATTTTTTACATCCGCAAGACACTCTCTTGTTCACAAATTCTTTCCCATTATCTGTAATCAGCACCTCAGGAACCCCATAACAACAAATATACGAAAAAATCTCTACGAACCTAGTTAATTTGTCAACTACCACCAACAATAATCAATTTACCCATTGACTGACAACTGACATCTTGTTAAAGTAGCCGGAAGAGGTTTCAAGTTAAGAAACAAGGGGATTAGTGATGGCGGCTACAAAGTATCTATGAACTTCTTTCGACAGAATGACACCATCGTTTTAGTTTTCATTTCAGGACAGAAGGAAATTAGCGAAATATTTTATGCAGAATGATAAAATTTGGTTTCACTTTAAAATATAAGAAAGGTGTACTTTTTTTGTTTGCATAGATAACAATATTCTCATTATATTCTTACTCCACTTTGCTCTTCCATTTGTTTATGTGGTTTTGCGTTGATTTGTTTGTTTGTGTTTTGTTTTCACACTCCGTTGACCTTTGTTAGAGGCATGCGTACCATATTTGTTTTTAATAATTACTCCTGACTTCTTGATTTCTTCATACATTTTCGATAGGCTTGGCACTACATAGCATAAGATCTAAATGAAGAAATGCCGACGACCGTGACAGGATTCGAACTAGCACCCTGTATGTTGGAACGAGGTTAACGTCAACCACGTTACCTTGAAGAGGTGTATTAGTCGAACTCTGCTCATACGTTCCTATATCTGTAGAATTCAGGTTCACTTTACTAGAGCTGTAATTGATCCATCCTCACCATTGCAGTTTCATGTTCAAGCCTTTATTGCTTTTTAAGTAAAATTTATCCATCCTCACTATTGCAGTATCATGTTTAAACCTTTATTGCTTTTTAAGTAGAATTTCACGATTTCCTAACTATTTTTGGCCACTCTTGTCACTATTAAGCCTAAGATCCAATTGAAGAAACAAAAGGAGAAACTCTGACACCCGTGACTTTGTAGGGAGGGCCAACCTTGGCAAAGCTTCTGTAGGAAGTGCCAGTGGCGTGTGATATAAATAAAATGCACCCTAAGGAAGAACTCACCTGGTCCTCACGGGGGAAATAAATGCTCTGTAAATGGAAGATGATAATTTTTATTGAGGCCTATAGAACCGCACTTTTGATTCCGTAGAAACCATTGTTACGAACCGAGTGGCTCGGCCCGTAAGAAAAAAAAAAAAAACACAGGATCTTTATAGATGGAAAAACTATTGGGGCTGCTCTGGCTAATCGACAGCTCGCA
>JANJGK010000005.1:18144408-18159408 GCA_039081455.1 Macrobrachium rosenbergii | reverse complement strand
GACAGACAAAGTCGGCACAATAGTTTTCTTTTACAGAAAGCTAAAAACCGTAGGACTTTCCTGTTTACCTCTTACTTCAGTTATGTGATATGTCAATATTTTGCGAGATCTTTGTTAGCAGATTTCGATAAACAAAATCCACAGTCATTATAAAAAGTTAATATGAGGTGAAAATTTCATTTCACAGAACATCAATTTCAAAGTTTACTAACAGCTAAAGAAGTCAGGAGGCTTTAGAAAATACTCGCAATATTTGTCGCGCTGTCAGAGTTGAAAGGAGCATTTAAGTTAATATAAGAATAGCTTTCATTAGGTAATGAATTTGAAATAAGCCTAATGAATAATAGCTAAGTAGGCAGAAATTAACAAGAAAATACGTGAGGATTGGGAATTACGGTGTTGAGTATGTAGTATTATGACACTCCAGAAATGTATTTATAATGCGGAAAATAACGAGAGCTATGAAAAATTATTTAAAAATCTATTTTATTTGGTAAAGACAGTTAAGAAGAGGAAGGATATATACGTAGAGAATTAAGAATGGTGGTAGGAGTGTTCCCATGTTATTTTAGAAGAGCAGTTGAATATTTAAGAAATGATACGCATTCAGGAAAGGACTTGAAATATCAATTCTGCAGTAAAAGTAGTTGGAGGATTCGTGTCATGATTGATAAGAGGATCGTTCCGATCTATAACAAGTAAAAAATGCGCCGAAGTTTCCTCCGTGCAATCGAGTTTTCTGTACATCGTATAATCAAGGCCGCCGAAAATAGATCTAGCTTTCGGTGGTCTCGGTATAATGCTGTATGAGTTGCGGTAATGTAACTTTAACCACGGTCGGGTACTGGCCTGGCATACTTATATCGTTGTCTGATGCACGGTTGCGGCTAACTTTAACCTTAAATAAAATCAAAACTACTGAGGCTAGAGGGCTGCATTTTGTTGTGTTTGATGATTGGAGGGTGGATGATCAACATACCAATTTGCAGCCCTCTAGCCTCAGTAGTTTTTAAGATCTGAGGGTGGACGGAAAAAGTGCGGACGGACAGACAAAGCCGGCACAATAGTTTTCTTTTCTGAAAACTAAAAAGTTATGAGTATTCAAAAAAAGCCTTCGAATATGCAACCCTTGCCTTTATTCCATCATGAATGAACTTTTTATCACGAAAATTGCCAGGCTGCTCTGTAATACAACAAAACCTGTACTCTTTATGTAAAGTAATTTGTTACTGTAGGCAAAACAAATTTGCCCTCGCACAGACTTTCAGAGAATGTTTCATAAAATCATTTATCACAAAAAATATGGGTTTCGTACTGTACACAGTGTGGTTTGAAATTGCACCAAAGCTACGCGGTCAAATTGGCGCAAAATGTTTAAGCGAGAGAGAGAGAGAGAGAGAGAGAGAGAGAGAGAGAGAGAGAGAGAGAGAGAGAGAGAGAGGTTGGGGGCCGGGGGATGAACTTATCATAGTTCACAAATGGTCGTCTCTTGCTTGCATGGTTTATGAGACTTAATTTGATTCCCAAACTTGAATAAAATTGCCGAATACTCGCATGTTAGCTGTCTCTTTATGAGTTTATCACAAATAATGAAATAGATGTTCTATGAAAATATCTCATATCACAAAACATCTTGAGCCACAAAGTATCAAGAAATGAAGACCTGTCAAGCTTGGTGGAAGAAACGTTTCTGTTATTTAATTCAGCTTTTTTTTTCGATATTGAATCAGTGCTTTGGTAGATGGCTGTCATCTGAATTGACAGGAAAAAGCTTTAATTCTCTTGAATTTCTCCTTCCCGGTTTAGTATTCATTGAGCAAGCTTTCCATTTTTCTAACAAACTTCTGTTTATCGTTTTGCATTCAGCATATAATCCTAATAAACAGTTAAATCTAACAGTCTTCTCGGTTGTGATGTTGGATATCACAAAGTTTTTTCTTTTTTTGCTAGAAATTTCATATTATAGAACGATCTTCCTCATCACTTCAAATTAGAGGAAAATGCTTTTTATTTATTTATTTTTTCCGTAAGCTCATATGAATATCCCTTCATTATTTATTTGTTTTACGTTGGATTAAGCCACCGATTAGTCTGGTGGTAATTATTGTAATTTTTTGTATCCGAATTACATACATCATACAAGTCTTTTAAAGATAATGTGAGCAGTCAGAAAACACCACTGTTTGGAAATATGTGTAATGAAAGGTGCTATAGCAATGAAAAAAAAATGAAGTGCTAATCCCTCTTGAAGTAACATGCAGTGGCTATGTGAATGTAATAAAAGGAAGAACAACTGCGTTAAAAATAATAACGTAAAACACGCTCATGTAGAAGAAAATGCTTGTGCAAGATACTGAAACAAGGACTCGCATTGGTAAAAATTTAGTCTTTCCCGGGATGTCTACTGGAGAAATAGTCTGCCATCGTGACCCCTTTAAAGCTTTATGTACAAAATTATGGGTTACATTCTGGAGTTTTGAAGATGAGAAACTCTCGTTGCGGGGGTACAAAAAATGCAAATGCAAAGTTTAAATGACAAGTTGTTAGTCTACAGCTGCTCTCGGTGAGTTATTTGAAACAAAAACGTCGAAAACTTGTGGGAACAACAGTGTGAAATGTGCAGTGGTGAAAAGGTGTACCTTAACACTGGCATGCATAACTACAGATAGGAATATAAATTTTATTTAGTTATTTTATGCTTCCACAGACCAGAAAATCCTGTCATCTTTTACGTATTTTCGAAGTAGAGTAATTAGTGTGCTTATTTAAAATTTCTGTCATTCCATGACCGAAATTTTTTTTAGGAAACACTGGTTCCGATTATATCGTTCATATGATTTTCAGTGGTAAACTCGAAACATCAGGTCAGCTCCCTGCTCAATGGTAGGATACATTATTATACTATTTGCAACTTTCTGAGTTGAAGACAGATAGTAGTAAGGCTTACGTTAACTGTGAAATTTATCAGTCACACCCGTACTTCATTAGAAGTCACTAATGATATTTTAGACCTTTGTTCTTTCTCAATATTCATTTTTCTGTCTCGCTCTTATTAAGTGTATTGAAAGATCTTTACTGACACCTGAAATTGGTAAGAAAGAAAAATTTAAGTTGACTTTCCTGACACATTTTTTATAACGTTCTCAATTCTCACTCATGAAGAAGGATTACCTGTGACTAGTAGTTAAATAAACTGGATGCTTATTTTAATAGGGATCAGTATTTTTTACTCCTCCAAAAGAGTTTTTACAAAAGTCTCTGTACCTCTTCCATCCAGTGATAAGATCATTTCATGCTATTCATCCATATTTTGCGAGTTCATGTTACTTCTGAAAAAGCGTCATTTAAGGTGTAGTTCAGTGACTGTTCTTTGACCTCTTCTGTTCATATTATGGATTATCTTCCATTTCCTGTTTTTCCTTGCTATTTTGAATATTTATTCTTCTTTTGTGGATAAGCAACTGCTCCCACATTCTCCTAACCACAATCATTTCTATTTCATTAGTCTGCAAGGCAAAGATATCCTTCATAATAAAACAGTGGTGATTAGATGTGATTTTTATACGCAGGATAAAGGAGCAGTGAACAAGAAGGTTAAATAGATATTTTAAAAAGTAATAGTTAAAAAAAAAAATCATTCATGGTAGCTAGTGAAGTCAGGCACGAGAGAGGAACAATGTAATGTTATAAACAATTCAAATAGGGGTTATAAATTCTAGGAAAGTGTAGTGGCTCGGGCATCCCATGAATAATTTCATTTCCCTCAAGATGTAAAATAAACAAAAAACTTATTTTACTGTTTTGCTCTCTGAGGCGACGGCAGTCTTAATGCACCGCAGGACATTATCATCCTTCAAAAATATAAGTTTACTATGTTCAACTATTTAGTATTTTTTTCCCTTCAAAATGCATAGGAGACAGTGGAAGTCTTTCTTTCATGTGTTACGTTTTAGCATACGCAAGAAAACTAGTTTCATTCCAGACACTTCGTAAATGACTGTATGAATAAGCAAGAGAAAAGAGCAGAGAAAATTGTAATTCCTTTCTGCCTTCTTTAATACTTGCGATGAAAAACAATAGAAATATGCTCCCATCTCTTGCTCGTGTATAATTCTAGTGCCCAAGTTACGATTTTTGTGGGCATACAGTAGTGGAAAATTGTGCACATAGAAAATACATCGCTTAAGATTCTTACTTGAGTATAACTGGATGAGTATAAGCGAAATGGAGAGAAATCGAGTCATCATAGAACGAAGTAGGTATACTAGGTATTAACTGCACATTTTTATATCTATTTTTCCACAGAATGAACGACAAAATAATCTTGCATTTAGAACATTTAGGACTTATTATATTCTGGCTAATAAAAGGCAGGAGACTTTGTGTAATGCTATACAAGAAAATGTAGGTTTTTAACTGAGATAAAATTTCCATTTTCATTCGACTAACATCATCATTAGTAACATCGTCTTCACCTTTATCAATCTGATGCCAATGAAATGCAATTTGTGTATTTTACTGCATTTCCTTATATTCAGTTCAACGATGTTTCCCACAAAATATCAGTTTCAGTTCTCTCTAAGTTTTGTAAGCGTAATCAAGAAGAAAAAATATGATCACTTGTATAGATATTTTTATATTTTATGAAATTTTCTTGACATTCATTATTTGAGACAGTGTCCAAACCGGTTTCATTACCTCATAAGAAAGTCAAACAATGAGTTCCTTAATACAGTCGTACTGATAAATTTCGGCCAAGCAAAGAACGTGGGAAAATGTTTCCCCACGAATGTTCACTACCGTAAATCCCTCCATTGTAAATAACTACTCTTCTCATCTGCTACATAGAACCCTGAACTTTGTTCAGTCCAGCAAATATTTGTGTAAAAAATCCAATTTTTCATCAGGGATTGCAACAAAATTGCGGAGCCTTTCTTGTGTGATGTAAAATCATTGTTTCTGTTGTGTACTCTGGCATATTCCATTTTTATTTTATAGGGGGCTGTTACAGATGCTGGAGGCTATAAGCGCGCTCTCTCTCTCTCTCTCTCTCTCTCTCTCTCTCTCTCTCTCTCTCTCTCTCTCTCTCTCTCTCTCTCTCTGCGACGACTTTTTGAAACAAGTTAGTCCCTGGACTAAACGGGATGATAATTAAATAGGATTTTAGAAACAGTTTGTTCATCCTAATTTTTGTAAGAATAACGAAATCTCACAGAAATAAATTTACATTCTTCATTATATTTTGATTCTGAAGGGATTGAATAGTCATTGGAAAATATAAGTTTATTCATAAAACCGATTTTTAATTTAGTTGTTATCTTTATGTATTCATCAATCCATATTTGTGCATATCTGAAATAAAACGCTTTATGTTATGAAATTGTTAATGTTATGTCTATTTAGAAATTCTGCCTATTGCAATCGAATAATTCCTGTCCCCTGTTCGGTGCATTTCTGAACGTGAGATGATCTATGGAAATACGGGTTTTAAGCTAATTTTTTTCAGGACTGGAATTTTCCTAAAAATATCAACAACCTAATATTTATGAGAAAATTAGTGTTTTGTAGTTACCGTCCCACTAACGTTTTATGAACACCAGAAATTTTAAGTCAGGGAAAGATGTATTACTTACTAAATGATATAAAACTTAATATTTTCGAGTCCATAAATTCTAATCTCACTGCATTACCACTAGCACAACCAAATCTTTTTTTTTATTTCAATCATTTATCCACTATATGGGACCATATTTACCAAACAGCACCACTAAATTTCCAGCTCAACAGAAACATTTTCGCGCGCAATGGGAAAGCCGGAGACTCATAACCCACATGACTTGGTTGAAAATTTCTCTTATATTGAAGGTATATTATTAGCTGTTGCTTTCGCGGTTGTTATTATGGCACTGAAAACCTTAAATTTTTAATTGGTTATTATTTACCTCTAGCTCTATGAGATACTGAATGGATTTATGTTTCCTTAGAATGAGTAATTAAGTATATATGATGTAACACTGAAATGCATGTGATAACCATTTTCAATGGAATAAAGAATTTTGACTTTGACTTCTAGGCTATAATAGAAGGAACTGGTAATATTTACCAAGGGGATGTAGAATTTGCTTTGGTTTCTCCATTTATTTTTCATCATTCAGTTGGCTAACAAATCAAATCCCCCCCCCCCCAAAAAAAAAGAATAGATTACCGTTCGTAGGAAGATTTTTTGGACAACCATTCACTCTAAAATAGCAGAAGTAATATCTGCGGTGATCAGTACATAAGAGTGTTAAAATCGAACCAGAATGTAACCTATTGATGTTCAAACGATGACTCACGATAGCAATATGCAAAGGACGTTAGAGGCAAATGGGTTAAAACCCCTTTCCCGGTCGTTATGATAAGAATTGCCAGTAAGTCAACATTTTAATAATATTACTTTTGATTCCCAAGAACATTCTGAAAAGATCGAATAGTAAACTGGGTTTTGGGAAAATAATTTGATTAGCTATATTAGAACTTTTTATCAGGATTAAAGGAAAAGTCATTACGGATCACTGCTTGTTAATGGAAAAAGATGAGCTGGTTTTTATGAGAATGTACATTTTCTCCGATAAAATACGTAAGATCTCATTACCCTAGAATAAAATATAATTATAATTAAGAAAAATTAGTGAGTCGCAGCGATTATGCACAAAGCACACCAAGAATTTACTGATTCAGCACACGTTGCTGCCATTTTGAACCCAGTAGCAATAGGAAGATGGCAAAGATTAAAACGAGGAAAAGCATACAAGCCAAAAAAAACCATGGCGAGTATTTAAGTTGGATGCGTGACGGGTTGTTGTGAGACATGATGACCAAATCTTTTTTCAAACAGTGTGGTTTATTGCTTTGATAAAAATATTTTATTGATCTCTGTTTTTAAGTTTTGTATATAAAAAATACTATAACAAGAAGTTAAATAATGTAAGTGTAAATGGTCGTGCAGGATATGATTAATAAATAATTTCATCAATCGACATATATCGAAAACAAAGCATCTAAGTTCACTGACTTGATGTAGATAAAGAACGCAAAGGTGCTTGCCTTTATTTCATAAATAAATGAATTAAATAACATAAAAATTAATTCATATCATCTGTGAAAACTTTTCAAAAATATATTTAATATTACTGAATTATACATCAGTAACTTTCATTATTTTAACTTCAAGACAACGGACAAATGAGGAACCTTTCCAATCTCCTTCCAACAAGAAAGATGAATCAGTGTCCTCTTTGTGAAGGAATTCTTCATTACGATCACCGATAGAAGGAATTTCGCTAAATGAGTCATCCATCACCATTACCTCTTGCCGCCAAAGCAGCCACCAAGGCTTCCTTATCACTAGATATAACTCTTCCCAAAATGTTTCAGCTTCATTCTCTCTCTCTCTCTCTCTCTCTCTCTCTCTCTCTCTCTCTCTCTCTCTTGGCCCATTACCTCGCTAAGTAACATTTATTCCTTTCGTTCTGTTCTTCTACGCTTTTTGCTTATCCTCCTGTTCACACTTTATTACCTTCTTAGTAAGGAAGCTGATTTCATTTTATTTTACCCTTTTCATGCTTCGTTGGTTGTCTTTTAAAGAAGCGTGGATGCCCACTGGAATTAATCAGACATGACTTCTTTGTCATATATCTCTTTCGTTTCGTCGTATGATCGTCTACATTGCTTCTTGAAACTAGCATCACTTTTCAAATCTCAACTACTTACATTTTCGTCTTGCAAATACATATTAGATAAATTAATTCGTAGGGTCCGACAGAAAAGTAGCAGCATAATTTTGTTTCTTTGTTCTGGGAAACTCAGCTCATTTGCATCGTCGTTTCCTTACAAGAATCTTCATCTCGATTAGTGTTTTATCCATAACCTGAAAATGACTGCTCACGTTATACAGGCAGTCAGGTAAACAAACTTTGAACATATATCAACCAAAATTTGTGTTGATGCATTTCGGTGAATCTGAAATTTTAGCACTATGAAAAAAATTATTTCATCACCTTTTAGTAAGTACTGTTTATACACGTTTTTTTTTTTTCTTAGAAATATGAATACCCCTTCCATTTAACCCAGATATTGAAAACAGATTTCTACTGTAGTTTCACGTATTTAAAAATTCGATTTACCAAGTTTACAAACATCTCCCACCGACAGTGGAACACCACTGACGGAAGAAAGAGAAGCTATCTCAATGAAACAAGGAAAACAAAAAACCTCAAACATTAAAAATAATAAATTATCAGAACTGGAACGAAAGGAAACCGAGCCACCCGAGAATGAACCGGTAGCCAATTAACGTTGGGTAATACAGTGTCATCGCCACCATAAATGTTCATCAGATAATATACAAGTCAAACATCTCGCAGCTGACACTCCATTGTCGGAGGTGCCTCTCCAGTGTCCTCCCCCTCCTCCTCCTCCTCCTCCTCCTCCTCCTCCTCCTATTGCCTTTGCCTTCTTTCAGACAACAGTATCAAGGAGATGCGAACCCTTGGAGTGCCATGTGTGGCCTGTCTTTTTTTCTGTTAATTTGAGGCTTTTTATTTGTTTATTTTATGATTCAACATTTTAATCACAACCGATATTATTAGCAGCAATTGTCTTAATTAACAGACGTAGCACATTTTAGAAGTAGTATCTTTGAGATCGAATTAATCTAATTAATCAGTTAACTAAGCCGATGCAATCAGAATGTGATAATAATTCATTCACTTGAATTCTATCTTCTAACCCCTGACGTTTCCGTGTGGTTTCTTTCCCTGCTCCGTTCTTTCAGTAATAAAAGAATGGAGCCTTGTCCCACTGATAGACATTTTATTTTCTTTTTATACGCCATCATGGGCGTAAAAGAGAGAGAGAGAGAGAGAGAGAGAGAGAGAGAGAGAGAGAGAGAGAGAGAGAGAGAGAGAGAGAGAGAGAGAGAATTTCCTTCATCTTTGCCTAAAGTTTGTGCATTCCTTTCATAATATATTTTTTTTGACGAAGGAGGAAAATGAAAAGCGTTTTTATCTGACAATGATCTTCAAACTAAAATTAAATGTATTGTGGGCAGAAGGAAAAGCTGAAATTTTACTTTCCTATTAATTTTCGTCTCACATTGACTATTTCTTTCTAAGAGCATTTTTCTACATCAAAACGTACAGCTGTAGCGGAGTAGTGTAGGGAGCGGCGGAAAAGTACTTTTGAACGCATTAGATTCCTTCCCGAGTGCAAATTCTCATTCCTTTTATATTTGCTACCATTTTCTTAAACACAAACAGCTCTGTCATATAGATTTTGGAAGCGCTGGGTTGCCTCGAGAGTCTGCCAGTTGATTCCACCGTGTATGAGACACTTTCGTTGGGCTGAGAGGTTAGGGAATGAGTCTTGACAAGTTTAAAGGCAGATCTAAGACAAAATAGGTTCATTAATCATGCGATCGGTATTTATACCGAAACCAGCCACAATTTCCAAAGTTTTGGCTAAAATCCCCCCTTGAATAACGTCTCTCGCAAACCAGTTCGTATTTTAGCGTTAAATCACTTTGCCGCGTGAAACGTCGAACCAAAAAATAATTTCAGCTGTAAGACTAGCAACACGGGCAATATTGATGAACCAACTGCCAAATTCGGATCTTTGAGATCGAGAGAGTAAACAAATCCGATTTGCAAACTTTTAAGTTGATGGAGCAGCTGGAAAACCATTTATTGTGGAAGAGCGGAAAAAGTTCCTAATTCTCTTTGCTGAATAACTATCCTCGGGCATTTCCGAAAGGGTCACTGCAATGCTTTCCCTTTGCCACAAGTGTTTTACTTTCTCGGAGGAAAGAGATCGCTTCACGAAAGTGTGTATTAAAAAGCTGTGAAATATTATTGCGAGAGGTTGTAATAGTGCATCTGCGTAAAAATCAGTAATTGTAAAAAATAGTGATGCTAATTATAATAATATATTGATATCAGTCGTCAATATCACCATCATCGTATTCTATAACCATAGATACAAACTCATAAATAATGCAGTCATGTATGTATGTGTATATATATATATATATATATATATATATATATATATATATATATATATATATATATAAATATGTATATATATATATATATATATATATATATATATATATATATATATATATATATATATATATATATATATATTTATATATAAATATAAATATTATTGCTAGAAGTTGTGATAGTGCATCTACGTAAAATTAATAACTGTAAAATTAGTAATACTAATTATTATAAAATATTTATATCAATCGTTAATATCATCATCATCATCCTCTTCTATTACCATAAATACAAAATCATAAACAATGCTGTCATATACGAGTATATATATATATATATATATATATATATATATATATATATATATATATAAAGATATATATATATGTATATATATATATATATATATATATATATATATATATATATATATATATATATATATATATATATATATATATATATATATGAATGTCTTTTCCTGTAATACTACAGTGTAATATGAAAATAAGAAGGCCCATAAAACACTATTTAAACGTTGAAACCATATATTTCGGGCACTTGTTTCTGTGCCCCTGTTCACTGGTAGAATATGGACAGGTGGAAAGTTACAATGGTATATATACAAAAACATGAAGGTGTGGCCTTAGGCCTCCGATGTTATGGAGGTGGCGTTTCTTAAGAAGGAGGAGAATGACCAAATTCCCTAGTGGTTTTTGGCCTCATTGGCTTCCGTTTGGCGATGGATCTGGCGGTCGCGTTTCTTGGGTCATCTTCTTCAGGAGGGGTTTGAGGATTAAGGTGTCGATGGCGTCCGATTTCCAATGTCCTCCTGACAGGTTCATATATATATATATATATATATATATATATATATATATATATATATATATATATATATATATATATATGTATATACATACATATATATATATATATATATATATATATATATATATATATATATATATATATATATATATATATATATATATATATATATATATATTTATATTATATATATATATATATATATATATATATATATATATATATATATATATATATATATATATATATATATATATATATATATATATATATATATATATATATATATATATATATATATATATATATATATATATACAAATTGTAGTCAAGGGCAGGAATACTCTGGAGATTCACACTTCCTTTATTGTTTCCTACGTTTCGTGATTCATAATCACATCATCAGGGAATTCTATGGAAAATTAAATAAATTAATAAAAGTACTGAACGGCTAAAACTGAATTACGTTAAAACATTAGTCACTAAAAATCTATAAAGGCTGTTAAAAATTACATACACAAGAGCACACTTAAATACATACACACAAAGCTTAAAATCACGTTACACACGGACACATATGGTTACACAAGAGCACATTAAAAATAGCAAAATCACAAAACCCTCAAAATAAAAAAAAGGAATAAAAAATTGTCTAATTTTAAGAAAATTCTTTTTTTTCCTTTCCAATAACAGAGAAACAAACAAAGACAGTAATATACTTATAAAAAAAAAGCAGAAGACGCTCACCTTACAATGCAAACGATAGAATCACACTAACAGTAAAAAAAAAATATATACAGAAAAAACAAAACAAAAAGATCAGAGGTACAAATAGTAATGACCTATGGCAAAAACAATGGAATTGAGGTAGTTTGCGTGTTTAATGAGGGAACCCGTAGTTTAATGTTTAAAGACTCAAGTATCTGCAGTTTCTGTTGGTTCTGTGCCTGGCCAATAATTTTGAAATCATCATAATTTATCTGTGTTTTGCACTTGGTGGCATGATTTCTTATGGAGGATAGCTCTGGATTGGAGAGTCGGCATCCAGTTCTATAGCTCACCCCCTTATGAGAGTCGGCCCTGACCCTGAGAAGCCGCCTGGTGGATCCAACATATGTTCCCAGACTACATCTGGGACAAGTATATTCATAAACAACACCAGACGACATCAAAGGGCAGAGCCGATCTTTAAACCCGAAGAATGAGCCGATTGTCGTTGGATTTTTCGGGATGAGTTTGATGTCAATGGCCCCAAAGTACCTCTGCACGATCCTAATGAAATCCCTTCTAAAACTATCATCATGTGAAAATGGGAAAACGGCGTATATAGGGAGTTTAGGGACATTAAAATTTACTGTAGGGCTGAATGATTTGTTCAGTAGTCTGGAAAGAATTCTATAGAATGTTTTGTGTGGAAAGCAATTATTGTTAAAGTATTGTTGCAGGAAAAGGATTTCTTCATGAAAAAGGGCCCAATTAGAAGTGAGAGTTAAAGCACGGTGTATGAGAGTGTGGACAGAGTTAAGTTTGAAATTAAAAAAGCAGGAGCTATAAAAGTTTGACCCAAGACCAGTAAACGTTCTTTTTCTAAAAACAGTAGTATTGAAAAGGTCATTTTCTTTAAAAATCAAAATATCTAAAAAGGCCAGTTTAGAATCCTGTTCCTTCTCCAAGGTAAAAGTGATGCTACTATGACAGGCATTGGCAAAATCAAGAAATCGGTCAGAATCGGTTTCATGTTTAAAAAGAGCAAACGTATCATCTACGTATCGAGAGTAAAAAAGAGGGCGATAGGCCAAGGGACATTCTTCAGGGATGTGCTCCTCCAGGGAGCACATAAAAATGTTCGCAAAGGTTGGTCCTAATGGACTTCCCATGGCCATGCCTTCTATTTGTTTAAACAGTTTTCCATTAAATACAAAGGCCGTGTCCAGCACTGCTAGTTCCAAGAGCGATTTAAAAAAGGGGCGATTAAAATTACAGTAAACCGAATCAGGATTAGGAAAGAGCTTATCAAGGATAATAGTAATAGTTTCTCTAACGGGAACATTTGTAAATAGTGATTCTACGTCTAGACTTGTCATAAATAAATCGGAGTCTTGATACAAGATACGGTCTTTGAATTGTTCTGAATTTTTTAAGGTATATTGGTTAGTGGTCAAGGGTTCCAACAGGGGTACAAGGAATTTAGCTAACTTATAGTTTGGGGCATTGTGCGAAGCAAGGATAGGGCGAAGAGGAACATTGGTTTTGTGAATTTTGGGAAGGCCATACAGAATGCCGAAAGAGGAGCCAGTAGAAAAGAGATCTTGGTATACCTTCTCATCTATGATTTTCTCATTTTTTAGTGTTCGCAGAAACCTATTGATTTTGTCTTCTACTTTAAAAATTGCTTGGTAATTTGGCAATCCTATTTCTTGAAATTTAGTGCTATCATTAAGAATCACATTCATTTTGTAAATGTACTCGGACTTGTCTAGAATTACAGTTCCCCTCCCCTTATCAGGCCTAGTAATAATCAAATCGTCTCGTTTGGCTAAGGCTTTTAGGGTTACAAGGTCACTCTTTCTAAAAAAGGGGGCCCAGTGGGTTTTGAGTCTGGAAAAAGCACCATGAGACAACGACATCAACTCATTTTGAAGTCTGCTTAGATCGTGACACAAATTAAGATTTTTTAGTCTATGGAACAAGAATTCGAGGGGCAAATAGAACTGGCAAAAGTTTGGCTTATAATGGGGTAAACAAAAGTCCAATCCAAAAGACAGAAGGAACTCCTCACGTTTTGACAATACATATTTAGAAAAGTTAAATACTGTCTTGTGATAGCCATGGAATTTAGGTAATACAATTCCTAGGTTGGAGAGCTTTTTGTTATGTCGTCTCTGAGTAGTATTGATAAAATGTTGAATGCTGTCATTGAACAGTTTGGTAAAAATAATCCTATCAACAATAGAAAAAGACTCAAGCACCTCATTACGGAAGGTATTGGATAGCTTGTTCAAACGTTCAGTGGCTTTCTGTTTACAGCTTATTTCGTAGTTTAATAAATATTTAGTGGTATCAATATAAAACTGTGAACGATAGAGAGACTTCTTATACACCTTGAATTTAATGAAATTAGGAATAACATTATTAATTCGATAGTATTGTAGGAAATCTAAATCTAGGCTTACTTTTTCTTTCTTTTGAACCAATTTTTCCAGCTTGCGACATTTGTGGAGAAGGGCTGGGCCGTAACGCGTCCTCACAAACTGTTGAAAGTTGTTGTAACCTCTGATCCGTAGTCGGAAAACGAAGAGAAAGGCGAAAAATACGAAGTTCAGCACCATACTAATAGAACTCCTAACGGGCGGCCGGTAAACATCACACAAATCTGGCAGATTCGATGCACACACACAAATTGTAGTCAAGGGCAGGAACCCTTGACCACTAACCAATATACCTTAAAAATATTCAGAACAATTCAAAGCGTATCTTGTATCAAGACTCCGATTTATTTATGACAAGTCTAGACGTAGAATCACTATTTACAAATGTTCCCGTTAGAGAAACTATTACTATTATCCTTGATAAGCTCTTTCCTAATCCTGATTCGGTTTACTGTAATTTTAATCGCCCCTTTTTTAAATCGCTCTTGGAACTAGCAGTGCTGGACACGGCCTTTGTATTTAATGGAAAACTGTTTAAACAAATAGAAGGCATGGCCATGGGAAGTCCATTAGGACCAACCTTTGCGAACATTTTTATGTGCTCCCTGGAGGAGCACATCCTTGAAGAATGTCCCTTGGCCTATCGCCCTCTTTTTTACTCTCGATACGTAGATGATACGTTTGCTCTTTTTAAACATGAAACCGATTCTGACCGATTTCTTGATTTTGCCAGTGCCTGTCATAGTAGCATCACTTTTACCTTGGAGAAGGAACAGGATTCTAAACTGGCCTTTTTAGATATTTTGATTTTTAAAGAAAATGACCTTTTCAATACTACTGTTTTTAGAAAAAGAACGTTTACTGGTCTTGGGTCAAACTTTTATAGCTCCTGCTTTTTTAATTTCAAACTTAACTCTGTCCACACTCTCATACACCGTGCTTTAACTCTCACTTCTAATTGGGCCCTTTTTCAT
>JANJGK010000005.1:18071908-18141908 GCA_039081455.1 Macrobrachium rosenbergii | reverse complement strand
TATGTGTCTGTAAATTGTTACTTTTTTGGTCTCGCATATTTGCCCCATTCTCTGTAAATAACCCCCTTATTAATTGTAAAAGAATTCTAATTCCAATGTCGACCTTCATTATTTACGTACATCCAGGAAGATTCTAAGGTGAGTTTCCAGTAGTTTTTCCTTTTATTCATAAACTTGGACAACCCCTTGGTACGAAGGCAGTCTATGATAACGAATTGTTCCAAATTCCCTCCACACTGAGGACCCAGTTTATGACAGTGACGACCTTTGCCAAGAATCCTATGGAATAGCCAAGTAGCATCGCTAAAAGGGCTAATAAATAGGAAGAGTCGAACCAGGAATAAATCAGGCATTTAAATTTAATCATTCATTTAAATTAAATAATTTCATTATTCACAAAAGGCATAAAAGCGGCTGGAGCAGAGAGAATTAAGGTAAAAAGTGTATTATCATTGTCTGCTAACATTAAGGATACATAAGGTTAAATAAGAAAAATGATATTAATATTCTTTTAAGGGAAATCCAACACACCTCTGTTTGTTTGAATTTATTTAGGACACAGACAAAGGCGCATCGGTTCTTAAGTTAGCGAAACAGAGAGGTGGGCGCGAATTTCCCATCTGCAAAATTTCCAAGTGTAGGGACAAGTGTGGTTTGCCATATGAATGAACATAGGAATTAGGAAGAGCGTAGTTAGGGAACTGTTGCATGTGTTAGCGAGAACAAGTAGCTAAGAGTTTATTTAGGAATAGTTACGGCCGAGAAAAGCGTACGATTTCTCGATCAGTGATAAATTTTGGGATAACTCAGTAGGCTATGGAAACCGTGTAACGATCTCTGGCATTCAGACGTCGAGCCAGCGCACACACTCTGTTCAAATCGACGCATTCGCGGATTGGTCCCAGTGTTGGAGAAAAACATTCCCAAGCATAGTTAGTTATTTAACCACCCTCCCAGTGTATTAGAGTAAAGACATTGCTGATGTTTAAAGTTAGTTAAGTTGAATTTGCATTCGAACCCCGAATTTATCGAAGAAAGTAGTGTTTTTTTTTTTTTTTTTTCCTCCCATTTCATTGCCTACTCTCTGTCGCACGACAAAGCGAGCGGGCGATCAGCTGTTCCCAGCAAGCGACTCAGTTCCACATCTTTCGTTCACAGAACGAACTTTCATCACTTTTCCTCCCTAACGTAAACCGTGAAAGACGTGAATATCTTTGAAACAATTTGCAACCTTTTACCCACCATATCACTTGTCATGACGAGAGCGAGACAGTAAAAAATTTACGTAAATACTAAGAGTTCATTGTAGAAGAGAAGTAACTTAACTTAATTCCTCATATCTAATTTATTTGCTCATAAGCACAAAGTAAAGTGACTTTAAAAATTCATAACGAATACGTGCCCTTACACCCCGCTATTCAGAGAGAGAGAGAGAGAGAGACAGACAGACAGACAGACAGACAAACAGAGATATTTTTTGTTCTCGCTTTTCCTTTTATCTTAAGACGGGATTGACACAAATTTATCTACGAGTTTCGGAAAAAAGAACCCACAAATCATAAAAGCTAAATACAAAGATTTTTCTTTAGGGTAACTCACTTTTAAACTTTAAGAGCCAAACTCATTACTCATTTATCATATACACAGTGCGTGAAATTTATAAGCGCTCGTGTTCAGCGAATAATATCGCATACCTGCTTTCTTTTTTCGTGCTTCAGCCCAAATCAATTCTTGTACGCTATAGAGCGTACGGACATCTATATAATTACGCGTTATTCAACTGTCGTACACGAGTTGGGTATATCTCATTCCAGTCTTGCTTATGCTGCAAGCGCTAAATTGCATATTGAGTGCACTTTCCATATCCGCCTTTTCCTCATATCAGACAGCGATCTCTAGGTCTTAGAACTAGCTACCCACTCGTGCCACGCCACAATTCTATTTTTCACAGTGCCACTACCTTGCAGCACTGCCAAGCAACCCAATCACGGAAGCACTTATCTTTCTTCTTTCCCTTTCCTTTCTCCCTTCCCTTCTGCCGGAGTCTCTCATTTACCTTTTACTCCTTACTTACCTTCTGCCCCAGGCAGAGTACCATTCACCTTCAGTGCCATTTCATGCACCGACATTTTGCATTGCTCCACGGAACGCATCGGCACCACAGTGCCACTCAACCAAAATAAGAACTCATAAGCCATTGTACCTGTACTTAGGAGCCAGAGTGCCATACAACCAGTGTTTCCGCCCATAAAGACCTTAGCTCCTTCAGGAACATCCCATTAACAGTGCATCCGCCCATAAGGACCATAGAGCCTTCAGGAGCACTCCCATCTTCTAAGTGTTTCCGCCCACAAGGAATAATATACCTTCAGGATCACTTCATGACCTAGCGTATCTGCCCATAGGGACTCAGACTTCCTTCAGGAACGCTCCTCTAGTGAGACCTTCGCACGGCACACTCACCCACAGTGCCACCTCGTTAAAAGGAGCCACTCACTGAAATGCCAATAATCTAAAGGACACTTCCCCATAGTCACAAACCTTTTCTTCCAGGAACACCCAGTTAATCCATTTAGCAGTCTTCCTCATCAGCAACATGTCTACCGAAGAGCACCAATATTTCCGGGATATAGGAAAGGAGGACGGCCTCGTAGGCCAGGCCCTTCAAAAGTTTGTAAGGGAGCAGATTGCCGAAAAGAGAAAGTATGAAGAGGAACAAAGACGGCGAGAAGCTCTGTGGTAATGAGCAACTATGATGCTGAAATTTAGAGAAAATTCAGTGTTTGGAAAAATGTAGGGTGATTTCAGGTGAATTAAGCAAATGCCAGGATATTTAGGTTATCTGGGGAGACTAATTCGAAAAGTCAGGTTACTGAAGAAATCAGTTCATTATCGTTACTTCACCCTTCACTTCCCTTATAATTTCATTCCATACCTGTCATTAAGTTCCTGTCTGTGTTTCTTCCTTCTTGCCTACTTGAAACTATGGGTTTTGTGTTGCTATATATGTAAGACACGAAAGAATTCGAAACCTTTGAATGAAATTCCTCTCAAGAAAACTGCCGGCAGCAGAGAAAAGGGTCTCTCTTGATAAGCCTTTGAATTCAGCCAGGCTAGCCACCAGTTATAAAGGAGATTAGAAAATAATCATAATTCTAACACTTGATTACAATAATCGACTCTCCCCTTTCGACATAGAAAGGAACTAACATGAAAGGCAAATAAGGTCGATTTGTGCACCTGATAGTCTTTCATTTTTTCTCATTCATTCCTCCTAATTTTGGTCTCATTCACATTTACATAAATAATTTGACTTTTCTGCACATCGGTTAATGTCTCTCATATCACACCATCATCAGGTCGCTCACCCACTCTGCACCTCTCAGTCCTCTAGTGCATAGATAATGATAGCCAATCAGTTACTGGACCTTAGTTTAGCGCCTTTAAATACCCTTGACGAGCAAATAAATGTCTTGGGAAAATGTGAAAGCATGGTCGGTGTACCGTCATTTAACGAGGAATAACCAATACTACATAAAAGAGAGTGGTACAAATTATGGTGGATGAAGTTAAACCTTAGGGAATTCAAAAGCATTAGTGCTAGTAGTTTAGAGCCTTCAACCTAGGTCTTTTCATTGACAGTTTTCAAGTACGTGTGATACGTTACCAAATATTGTCATTCTCGATTGCACATTTACTGCTGAGAAACATATCTTTCTCCTCATCACTTGCACAAAAAAATCAATATATTGAGGAACTATTTCAAGATCTATAGAGACCATCCCATGAATATTGTTCCCCCTATTGGTCTTCAGCACCTGATGAGCATCTTAAACTGTAGGGAAAAACTTGAGTGCTAGCACATTTCTGGTCCCAGATCTTGATATTAATCTTTTGCGCTGTCTATGAACTACCTCATTGTGTATGCTTTATAAAATATTGCACAATTCTAATCGCCCTTGGCATTCAGATCATCCCAGGTTATACCGTCCACAACGTACTACTAGATATGCAGCTCTTTCCAACAGTCTTGCCTTTTCTTTTCCTAGATTCAGTGCAACATAATTTATGGGAAGTTTTATCTTTGTTGCAAACAAATTATAGAATAAGTTTTTTTTATCCTGTAGTTAAATTCATTAGAACTTCAGTAAATCAAATTTGGTGCGAGTGCATTTTTAGTTGAGAAGGTTGACTCGAGTCTCGCTTCATAATCTATTTGTCATTTACCTTATTTGTTTTAATTTGCTATTTGTCTTATTTAATCATAATTTGATATTTATCATATTTATCTTTGTTATCTCTTCCTGATAGTTTTGTTTTCTACTTTTCTGTAATGGACTGCTTTCCTTATTGGGGCCCTGCTGGTAGCATTTTAGTTTTCCCACTAAGGTTGCACCTTGTCATGTAATAGTGGGTTTCATTTCCAGTGCTTGTTTGTAAGGCTCGTTGAATTATACTTCAAGTATGTGGCAGTTAATATTCTTTATTATTAGAATATATTTGTTTAAATATAATTAATATATAAAGTTCCGTCATTATTCACGTATAAATGGTTTCGTTAATCCAACCTCATTACACTGTTACAATTTGATGATTTATGACTTTTTGTTTTATTCATTCAATTAGAAGAATAATATTTACAAATTTAAATAATTTTAACCTCGAAAAATATTTTTTCTCACCTGCATTTACTTGAATTTTAAGAATCTTTGTTAGAACACCTTGAAATATTAAAATTACTCATCATTATTATTGAGTTTTTAAGAAAATCTGTTACATCAGCTCATCTTCGGTCCTTATCAATGTATTGTTCTTTAAAGTTAGTTATCTCTCTCTCTCTCTCTCTCTCTCTCTCTCTCTCTCTCTCTCTCTCTCTCTCTCTCTCTCTCTCTCTCTCTCTCTCTCTCATTACTTACTGGCAAGCATCTCAGTCCCCCAAAGTACCTTGTCGCCGTACTTGGTCTCTCTGCTCTTTATCACCTTTCATGACCTTATTTATCTTCGATATTCTCAAGGGATATTTTGTCCTTATGACCTGATATTGGCACATTGTAAGAAAATAGAAAAAGGGGAAACCCCAATAAGGCGGAAACTTCGAAGGGAAAATTTATTGAACGAATACAAAGTCTGAACCGATTTCCAGTTCCATCAGTCTCACAAAGAAAATATTTATCTGTTTAGTTTCAGTGGATGGTCTCGCGGGAGGAGAAGTTTGACAGGAAAGCCAAAAAAGTACACCAGGTTACACCCTGGTACACTTATCCCCCACGTTTCATTGTTTACCCCTTAATAATGAGTGAGATATTTTATGAAGATTTTTCACACTTGTGTGTTTGTATGTATGTTGTGTGTATGTTTCTTAAATGTGATACCCCTCGGTTTTCATCAAATGTTCAAGAGTGATGTTGCTAGGCAGAACCCTTCTCCCTTCACCGTCCTATGTAGGATCCACCAGGCGAGACTATCTACCCGATACCTTTGACGGCTTTACTTGAAGATGGCCTTCCCAAGCACGGGTCCGAGTTTTTTTTACTTAGGAGTACAACCATCCAAAGTTTTTTTTTCCTTATTTTCCTCAAATGATTAGAAGACTTACTCGCATTTATCTAGTTGCTGATACATCCTGGAAGTTGCTATGATTTAGTTTCTGTTACTTAACAAGAACTCACATTCAATTGTAAGTATTTCTTGATATATACTAAATGTTGCTTTACTAATGATGAGATAAGCACGATTTGTAGATGGCATTTTACATTATTATATGCGCGCAACAAAATTATATATATATATATATATATATATATATATATATATATATATATATATATATATATATATATATATATATATATATATATATATATATATATATATATATATATATATATATATATATATATATATATATATATATATATATATATATATATATATATATATATATATATATATATATATATATATATATATATATATATATATATATATATATATATATATATATATATGATATTAGGAGGGAAGGAGGTGTGTCATGGGAAAAGGTCACAAACAGACGGTGGGAAATTTTCTTGTAATACTATCATCATCCATCCGTCATACACTTCTTCATGTTGTTCGTAACACTACAGTATATTATGGTTCGCTTGCCTACTCGAGGTTATGGTTAAACTTTGAAGAGTACCAGCAAAAGCCAATCATCGTCGAATTTACTCACCGAGGAACATTTATTTGCAGAGCTCCTTATTACATGTAAGGGCAAATGCAACTGTATTTATCCACCGCTCTCCAGTGTTGTAGTCTCCTAATATGCCCTTTTGTTATGAGGGTTCGCTGACGTTTTATGGGAGTGAGTATTACGTCACGTTAAATATGGAGACCATGCTTTCTGAACTGCTATTCAGTGCTTCTCTCTCTCTCTCTCTCTCTCTCTCTCTCTCTCTCTCTCTCTCTCTCTCTCTCTCTCTCAAACACTGTTAATGCACATTGGCAATGATACTGTCATCACTACTACCGACATTCCAATACTGATGATAATGATACAAAACTGTCAGAGAATACGTTAGAATTTCCGAAGCAATTCCGATAATTCCACAGCCTTTGCTTACAGATAGTTAGTCTTAGAAGAAGGCCCACCAAGGGTTATTTATTTTACCGCTTATTTTTGTTCATCATTACAGTATGCACAATAATTAAACTAACAGACAGATGTAAAATCTCCTGACACAGATTCACACGAGGATATATATATATATATATATATATATATATATATATATATATATATATATATATATATATATATATATATATATATATATATATATATATATATATATATATGTGTGTGTGTGTGTGTGTGTGTGTGTATATGTGTGTGTGTGTGTGTGTGTTTGTGTGTGTTTTGCTAGCTGATTTAGTAAGAATTAGTGAATGTTGTGGTGTCAAAAGTCTGAGTTACCAGTATATGCTGAAGAAAGCCGGTAAGTTGGCCTCCCTTAATGCTTTATATTATTGAGAGATTGATAGTGCTTAATATTTTCACAAACTGGATGTATTGGGTCAGTTGATCTTCGTTTATATTTTGATTTTTTGCCTTTAAGACTGAGTGCGCCATTTTTCACGATGATTGAAGAAAGTTTTATTCTACTTTTTGTTCTTTAAAGTTGACCCAATGAAGTCAATTTCGTGACTTTGTAGAAAACGGACCGGCGGTGAGTTATGAAGCGATGCGTAAACATTCTAAACCCTTTTTCACTCACACGCACACACAAAATAGATAGCACTGGTTAAAAAAGGACGAACCCAAAGGGAAGTTCAGTGACATCTTGTTCAGGTAGTGTTCCTAGGTTCCATGTGCAAAGTTAGAGAGAGAGAGAGAGAGAGAGAGAGAGAGAGAGAGAGAGAGAGAGAGAGAGAGAGAGAGAGAGAGAGGCGAACGAAAATGGTTTCACAGTTGGGAAAAAAAAATCAGTCTCTGGCGCGCAACAACATCGATGTATGCCTCCTTCAGAAACGGTCATACCAAACAGCGTCAATAGAAATTCGTATTTGTAGTTTTTTTCAAAGATATTAAGAAAGGCTGTTGACCTTCTGATATTACTTCAACTAAAGTGATCATCCACCAAGATCATCAGTGTTATATATAGGCAATTTCAGTTAAAGTGCAGCGTTAGAGGACCAGTGACTTAACAATAAGGTTTAGAGGTAAGATATTCCAAAGATCTTGATGATATTCTTAGAAGGACCAAACTACGTGTATAAGGAGCGATAAGGTTAGCATTATAGTGTTTGCTATGAAACTGATGAATTGGGAATATCTACAAAAAGAAATAGGTTGCCAAATCCCTATACGTAGCTGTAAAACTACATTTAAAAAAAATAAAGTAACTTCTGGGACATTACTGTATTTCTATGGGAACTTAGAATGTAGCTTACAATGTAATGCTTGCTGTCGAACAGTGCGGTTGTTCGTACGATGAGGCTGTCATAGCCAAGATCCTTCTGCATGCAGCCACCCCATTCGGTTCTAGCTAAATTGGCCTCCTGTGGCTAAACCTGCTGGATATATATTGAAGTAGGCTGAATGCTTTTCATCGACACGTAGCAGCTGTAATTGGCGACAATGAAAGACGCCTCAAGCAAAATATCCTACTCAGTCTAAATAATGTCAATATCCAAACTGAGCTGAAGTTCATACAATTTCGGCTGTATGCGGCAAATGAGTTTAAATACTTTATCAAAGTGCATTCCCCATGGTGAATCATATTGATGAGCAAGTAAATAAATGGCTCCTTTATTGGCAGTGACCGTTGGAAGGAAGCCTGCACGTAATTGTGACCCTTTCACCTCTGATATTCATGACAAAACTGTTAATGTAGATGCCACGTTCACGCTAGAAGACTTTCTAATTAAGAATGATAAAGAAGGATTAAACTGAATTACCCGTGTCCAAGGATGCACCATTTAACATCGTACCACAGTTATAGGCCGCATTAATTTGAACAATTCAACCACATACAGAGATCAGCCGGCTAAATATCATGAATATTTAGAATTTATTCAGGAAAATATGTCAGTATTAGTACTGAATATTACTTTGGCTTGTACTGTAATATTTTGATAGGAAAGTGAGATTTATAAAAAAAAAAATATTTTAAGTGGCCTTTGAAAATTAAAGGAATAGTCATTTATCGTCATGTTTGATATACGACAGTTGTTACTTATCGTTTCGTTTTGTATTTATCTAAGTAGATTCCGCACCATCAATGATAAGCCGTTTGTTGCCAATGAGATCAAATTGATAGGACCTAGTAGAGATTCTTTTTTAGTTATCCTAACTGTCACTAGATTTCGACAGCGGTGTATTATGTAGAGCCTTCATTAAACATGGCGATATTTATTACGAGGACTTTTAATTCAAGAATTGTTCTGCTCGATATTATTTTGAAGTTGCAAACCTGCTTTTGTCCAGTGTCCATTTCCTTCATAAAAATCGAGTCCAATTTGTTGGTGTGAAAGCATTTTATTATCATCATTATCATATGGTATGTTGAATGCCCACACTGGTGGTATAAAATTGTAAGTTATAAATTATTTTTAGATTCATCAGCAAAAAAACTTTTTGAAACAGATCCCCAGTAGTCTCGTTGGCCCCTAATATACGGAGGCTGCCATTCAGATCGCAAAGGTTTCCCAATATTATTACAAGTAGGCTTTCCAGTCTTGATCACAGCTCTACCATCTCTTCTGCTCGTTTGGGATGACTTTTTCAAAAGTTCACTTCTCAGTTTTCCCGTTTTATCATTTCCTCTTGCTGTGTAGATATATCCATTAATTTATTTGTTTATGTATCTTTAGACTACCTTTTTAAAGTCATTGTATGTGCATTTGATATTGAAGGTGGCAATGAATTCTTATAAGCAAATTTGAAAACTGCTCTAGTTCAATCAGCCAATGGTAGAGTTGCTCTCAAAAACTTCCTTCCACCAGATAAAGCACAAAAGCCTTAGCCAATGACAGAAGGCGATAGAAAAGGATTCTAAGTTGGGCGTGGTGGAGGTCTCCGATTGGCAGAGGCAAATCTTTGTTGAATTCTTGAGCAGTTCCTCGACAGCCATATTGGTGTGCAAACGGTTTTTTGAAGCTGGCCGCTTTTAGGATTTGTTTCCATGGATACAGCTGCAATATTTTGTAAGTAATTGAAATTTTTATTTTCAATGCGAAGCTTATTTGTTTAACATTCGGTGATATTTATCTGGCCAAAGGTTAATTAATACAGGGGATTTATAGTTAGGGCAAGGCTCGCGATCCTCTCGTGAATTATGCTCTGAGGGCTCCGTATGGTTTTAGCTGGAGAATTGTCAGCATTTCAAGGTGCACATTTGTTTTGAGACGTTCTCTCTGTGCTGGTTAGAAACTTTGGTAGGGATAGAGGCTTTGAAAATTCATGTGCATTACTGTGAACATGCCGTCACTGAAGACTTTCATCTCTGAGCATACACAATGGGTAAGGTGTCAAAGAAAAGCAGGTCGATTTACGGCCCAACAGGTACAAGCTTTGTAAGTTCCTCGTATTAAATGCTCGTGTTTCATGCATTTACATTCACATGGTCCCTTTTATTTCCATCCGAATGCATTCGTTGAAATTTTCATCTGACATTTACAACTTCGTTTGACAGCTCGAATCTGCTCCAACTTGGCTTCAATCACGCTCATCAGTTGGTTCGTACACAAGGAAAGTGAATCAAATTTCTCGTGAAGGATTCTGCACTTACAGGAAGATAATAATATAATTCTCTCTCTCTCTCTCTCTCTCTCTCTCTCTCTCTCTCTCTCTCTCTCTCTCTCTCTCTCTCTCTCTCTCTCTGAGTAGTTTTAATTTCAGATTTACAGCTTTTTTTCTGTTGGAAAATAGTTGCCATTCGTAGACTCCTGATCGCTAAGAGATACTACAAGTCTCGGGGTTACTTTGCAGCTGAAATCGAAGTTGTATTCTGTGAAATTACATAAAATAAAATAAATAAATACATAAATCCAGGGGCTGTCTCATATAGAGTTCTGGTGTTAAGTGGCGAATTTCATTCCGCATGCTACGTAACGTATTTTCTGTATTAGGTAATGGTAAAAAGGGTTATTTAAGAAACCAAGTTAGTGTAGTTTGCATAAACATTATCCCCTACACATCGCCTTTCCTGTGTGTTTTTAAATGCATTGACTTGGAATGTTTGATAATTTCGGTGTCTTTCATAGGTTTTCTAGATTTTCTCATTTAGTGAATTGTTGCATATGGGGTTCCGTTTGGGGGTGGTGCGAGTTTCTCCTTTTAAAGAAAAGTGTTGCGTCATCTCTGAACGACCTCTGAGGTGTTTCAGCCAGATTGGAGTGTAACATCGGCCGCAGTGTTTAGTTATTTCGTCTATTTCTCTTCCTTTACTAGGGCTATTGGAGGGTCATCCTAATTATAAAGTTAGTGCCCAATATTTACACGAGTTATGCCCAGTAAATGCAAGCTCTTAGTTGGCCAAATAATTCCAAAAGGCGTTTTTCATTAGACTCAGTTGATCGACCTATCAGATTTGGAGGATTTATTTAGGTTGTATAACAAATAATCCGCGTGAATCCTCGAGTGTTCATCGGTTGTTAATAAGGGTTAACTGGGTGTTTAAGTTAAAATGATTAAAAGGACCTCGTTACTCTCTCTCTCTCTCTCTCTCTTTTAGTAGGCGGGGCGGGGGGAGGGAAGGGTTTAAATCATTAAGTTGGCTACCTGCGACCCCCGTGAGTTTTTTATGAATGTCTCCATTGTAAATTAAGGTTGATGTGAAGGTATGGTAGGATGATGTAATTATCTTCCGCAATACATGAAGTGCTCTTTTTATTAAAGTTATGTTTGCTTAGTTTAGAGCCCATATAGTTTCTGGAACTGTTTGTGGGTCGGTATAGGGCTTCGGCATTTACTTTACCGAGTCTTAGAGAAGCTGTAAATTATTAGAATATAGTGTTCATAGACAGTATTTTCTTGTTTTGTTTACTGAAACAGCTTCAGGAAAATTACTTTAGCAATTTCCAGTAATTTTATTTAACAATCATTATATTTCTTGATTACAGTTATCAGAATCTGAGAATGAAATCAACACAGTTTCCGCAGTGTTTTCTTGATGATATCTCATCTTGCACGCCATCGTCTTCGTTAATGGTTTTAGGTGAGTCTTTTGTTTCTCTGTCAATGGTATAAATTTTCCTCTGTATATATACTCAAAACTTTAATATAGTCTATCATGAATATTGGTACAATTTGATCGTACAGAAATCTAGTATAATCTAAGTGCGTTGTGTGTTGTCTTCAGCTTATTTTTTGGTTGTCTGGGCTTGTGTGTTGTGAGAGTTATATATTATTCATTTGAATTTTTAATTATAATTATTTTATTATTAGGGTGATACAGCCCTTGGTGGAAGAGACATAATACCCCTTGGATCAAGTGTTGAAAGCCATGGAAAGGACTCGGAAATTGCACATGATTTCAAGTAGCTTGCCGCAGCAATGTAAGTTCCTGGTTGTAATTTCTATTCTTTTTTCCATTTTTTTCAGTATGATGTGTGATTTTATATTCATCTCCCGTAATCAAAGCTCATATTTATGTTTGCTTTTGTTCTGGTTGGTGGGTAATTTGTGTGGGGGGTATGGGGTGATGTTATTAAAGTTGTAGTTCTCACTTTTTTGTTTTACTCATTTTTAATTTTAATTTCTTTTTTAGGTTGCCAAAGCCAGTAGTGAAAGTCCTCACTCGCGCTGCCATATCGTCAAGGGCCTATATAGGTGAATCATTCATTAGTCAGTTAAGAGGCTTGTATAAAAACAATGTAAGTGTTCCTATGGTTACGTTTTACTGTTTTTTTTCTTAAAGGAGTCCGCTGTAATTTGAAAGGATCATTTATTTTGGGACAAAAAGTTAGGAATTTAATGTCTCAGCACTACTATAAGGAATAGACTTTTTGTTCCTTAGGATCAAGTTTTTATCTTTCAGCACAGAACTGCTTCCATACTCCAAGAACCTTGGGTGTTGTGGGTGGTTGGTTGTTGGGGGGGGGGGGGGGGGGTTGCGGTTCTCAGAGAGCAGTAATTAAGAACGGATTCGTAACTAAGCTAGCTAGGCTTGCTTACCTTTACCCGCTACCTTTTTACCTCCTTGACCTAACGCTATCGATCTTTGAAGTACGTCACGTACCTGACTTTACTGTTATAGGAAAAGTGTGTTGACCCTGGTTTGTATTATTAGGCTATATGCAGGACTTAAAAATCCAGTACAGGACGATGCTGTTCAAAATTCAGTGCTCCTTTCTGGAAACATTGATTAGAATGATTTTAGATTTAAAGTTTTTAATGCAATCTTTGATATCTGTTTTAGCGATTAAAACCTCTTGTCAACAGCATGAATATCCAGCAGGGAATTTTTCTTAGATAAATTTCATGAAATTAAGATCATTTACTTTGATCCATGGGAACCAATGAATTCCTATCTTTTGTAATAGTTGTTTATTACTTTAATTCACTGAAAGCTTGAAGGTATTTATAAGAACACTAAAATAATTTATTGGTTCGTGAAATGAAAAGGTAATAATAATAATAATAATAATAATAATAATAATAATAATAATAATAATAATAATAATAATAATAATAATAATAATAAACTGGAATCGTGAAAACGCCTGCAATGAAAGCAGCTCAACTGCAGTTGCCATCTTTAAATCGTAATCAGATTCAGTACGTAACGGGAGATACATTCATTCTTACGGGTTTGGTATACGTTTGGAACATTTATTTGCGGTAGACATATTTGTTGTGCTCAATTTTGAAATAACTTGAGAGGTTTTTAAATGCTTTTCGGATAGTATATCGATCGTTTAGCTTCCATAATTTTATTTATTTTTGCTAGCAATAATCTTATGAGAAAATTGGGTATTTATTTTCTCGTAAAAAAGTCGTTATAACGGAAATTTAAAATCATGCCTGCAAGTGATAGATTCTGATGACAACGTGGTGTGGTAGGGTTTAACGCTCTTGGTTCCTTAAACTTCAAAGTTGAGTTGGAATTGCATCTTAAAACATTTTGATTCTCTCTCTCTCTCTCTCTCTCTCTCTCTCTCTCTCTCTCTCTCTCTCTCTCTCTCTCTCTCTCTCTCTCTCTCTCTCTCTCTCTGGGTTTGCCAGAAAACTAAAATCTCTCAAGGGCTGACGTATTCTAACACCTTTTGGTGTCCAATATTGCTGGCTGAAGTTTCTTTTTTGATCGTGAAGTAGACAAGTTCTGAAATTAGGATTTTCTCATCAATAGCTCCTTGATATAGAAGGTCCATTAAAACACAGTATCATATAGCTTTGTATTTCAGTTATTTACTGGTTAAAACTGTTGGTTTTGCATTTCAGTTATTTACTGGTTAAAACTGTTGTAATAAAAAACGTGATCATCGCTGACAGATCTGTGAATTTTTTTACTTCATATTTAAGGACTTCTGACATCTCTGTAATTTTGTTGCTTTTATCTGCCAAGTTTCAGCCACGCCACTTTCAGTTCCTCCTGTACTCATCCGTCTTTCCAATCACGATTTTGACAGGCTGGGCCAGCCGCCATGTCCTTACAATAAGCCCGCTTTGATGCTTGTCCGTCAAGGCCGTTAACAGGACATTTGATAAAAAGGTTCTCTCTCTCTCTCTCTCTCTCTCTCTCTCTCTCTCTCTCTCTCTCTCTCTCTCTCTCTCTCTCTCTCTTTCTCTCTGAGGTACGTTTTCGGATATGAAGGAGCAATGGTCACTTATTTTTTCACGATCAGATATTGCACATATATTGATAGATAACAACATCTAGTAACGAATAATTTGAGTTCTTAAAAACTATTCAGTTGTCTCCAGTCATGAAAGTTAACGTTTTTCTAACCTCCTGGGTTGTATTCGGTATTGTAGATTGTTTGCATTAGTGGCATTTGAACTGACTGGTCTATTCCACTTGCACAAGACCGCTGGGGTGGTCTGAAGTTCTTGTAACCTTGCGTTTAACCACTTATTTAACAACCTTGGCACAGATTAAGTGTGCAAACTCAGTCAGTCAGTCAGTCAAGTGAAGATGTTTATGGCCTTGGTGAATTCTCGCCCCAAGGGATTTGTGAGACCAAGGTCCAAAGAAAAGGATCTAGTCCCGAGTCCAATGGTCCAAATTTCATTTTTCGTTCCAGCCACTTTGTGTAAAGCTACTACCATTATTATTTGACAGACTAACTCTAAGTACACCATTTGAGACCGGTAGTAGGATTGCAAGTGTGTGTTAGGTTAGAAAAATATTGACTTTTGTAAAGAATATACTTTATTGATTTCTCCAGGCAATTTTGACTTACTTTCATGATTAAGTCAGTTGTTCCAACTCACATATAAATAAAATTCATAGCAAAATGACTCAGAGTAGGCATAAGATTAGTTAACTCAAAACCTTTGTTTTGAACTTGTGACTTATAGGGGTTTAAAATTCAAAGTTCGTTGAAAAAATATATTTAAAAATTTTAACTGTTAGACATAACATGCTGTATTTAATTCAGTTATCATGATGGCATGATAAAAAAATTCCCTTTTGTTCCTGCTTGACTTAACAAATATCAATGCATAAACTTATTTGCTGGCAGTTCAGAGAACATAATATACTCTTACTCCCTATTTCATCCAGTCTAAGCATCATCCATAAAAAAATCGGAAACCCTAAGTTTTGCTTGTCTTGCATAAGCATAATGCTGACCTTATTTCTACTGCCAAATGGAACAAATCTTCAAAACTTGTCTTCAGCTTTCGTGTTTGCCAAGCATGGAAAACACTTAATAAAATTCTCCATTAGGATTCTAATGTGAGTTTATGAGCTCTCACTGCTCGATTCCATGACTGTCCAGCAAGGATTTTATTTGCCGTTCATTCATTGTACAGTCCACAATCAGTCCAAGCATCAAATAAACCTGAATCTTCCATATGCTTTCCTATTGCACCCAAGTAGTTTTAGCTGCATGGAAGCCTCCAAGGCGAATGACAATATCAGTGAGTGGCAATGGATTTGCCCGCACAAGCTCTTTGGCTTTACAGTATAGTGCTTCATCAAATGTTACTACTGTTGTTTTCTGACCTAGTTTAAGAGCAATTCTTTTGCATCTTAGCAACACAGTGAAGATAGTCCCATTCATGTGCAGGGGGTGGGATGATGGGTAAATATGCTACTGTTGTGACAGCAGGTGACACTTTTGATATTAACTGATTGAAGCCGGTCCAGGCAGGAACCACCTGGGTACACTGGTGTTCTGAGCTCTGCATTCTGCTAAGAAACCAAGCAATGTTTTTGCGTTTCTGTTCTTCTCTTGTAGTATGAAAAGACATGATTTCATTGGCTGGTAAAGGTTTTGAACATTATGGTTGTACTTGCTGAAGAGGCGTAGTAACAAAATTTCATGGAATTCTGGAGGGACAGTGTTCAGAGATTTGCATCTGGCAATTATAGCAGGTTCCAGTCTTTGTGTTTTGTTATTTGGACTTCTCTGGTAACCACCATTTGAGTAACATGAAAAGTGTCTTTCCCATCTAAAGTTTCTTCAAGAATATCAACATTGTCTGCTGCAAACTGTAAAAAACGTCCATCCAACAAAGACAGGGATAAAGGTATCATTTGCAGAAAATTGAGAAATTTGTGACGGGGCTGCTGTTGTGATCCTTTCAACAGTTTCATAGCTGATGCTATCACCTGATGCATGAAAGTAATCAATGAGTTTTTTGAACCTTGTTGCCCGATGTATAGGGATCCCAGTGCCAATGTGTTTGGGGGTATTCTTTCTCCCACGAGAAACATTATAAACAACTGTTTGGCATACCTGCAAGATTATCAGGTGATCTTTGTCATTGAATTCAACTATCCCATCTTTTGACACCTCTGCACAATTTTGGTCATCAGTCATGATCCATTTTATTAACAAGTATAAACTATCAGGGATACATTGTTCTGCAGCCTCTTAGTTAGATTATCATAACCAACATGCCCAGGGGTTGCTTTCAAGTCAGCTCTGATGTTACTTGCTACAAGATGTAAAGAATGTAAGAAACTGTCTTTTGACTCTAGAGTAACATTGTCAGTCATTTTTGTACCCAGAAGCATTTCACCTGCAACTTTCAGAGCTCAGCTACTTGACCTGAGGAGATTGTAGAAAACACTAGGAGACGTTGATTCATTTGCCTCTGCCTGCAAAAGCATACTCTGGGTCCAAAAGTTTGTGTAAGCTTCTCTTTGAGCGTGTATGATCTGTAATGGGATCCTCTATGCCAGCAGATCTCAGTAACTCATGATATTTTGCTAATATATTGTCCATTTGGTAAACATTACTTTGTCGAAATCCACCATCAAGAATTTTTACAAGGTCATTGAATGCAGACTTGTGAGGCTGCAATGGATGGCTAGAAGAAGAGGTAGTGGGCTGATCTGCTATTCCTCTATCACTTTTGAGCTTACAGGCTTTGTGATAATGAGTTTTAGATGCAATTAAGTCATTTTCCCCTATGCGGCATTTCAGTTCGTAATCTGTTGATGCTGCAGCCTGTATGGCAATATTAACAACATTGGATTTAACTTGAAGTGAATCCCGTCGACGAGTTTGGCAAAATATGCACTTCTTCCATACTTTTGGCACAATGTTACGCGTTTGAGGTTTTCCTTTTGACACTTCTTGGTTAGTAGTTGAGCCCGATGCTTCTGAATCATGTAAGGATTTAGCTTGTTTACGTCTTCTAATAATACTTTGCAAATTGATTGTGCTAGTGAATGCTGAATAGCATGACTTATGCCACTTTGGTTGATGTTCCGTCAGTTCATGCATGTAAGGCTGAAGCTTTTGCAAGGTATCATAGGAATCCTTAAGTTTTTTACACCTTGAGAACTACCCTGCGACACTGGACATGGTTTGAAGCTTTGACAGATGGCACACAGTTGCCAGTTTATCTGCACCCTTATTTATACGCTTAACTGGCAAAACAGCTACGGGGTTAATGTTATCATCATCCTCCATCACCACACAAGGAAATATTGAGTTTATTAATCATTCAAAAAACGTGTAACTGCACTTCACTTTGCAATAGTGGGTTAGCATCTTGAGATGCCAAGGGATCTATTTCATCACCAACTTGTGAATACAAGAAACAAAGGAACTGAAGCAACAGCTGGGAAAATACAAGCATGTTATTACAACAGAATTCGTGGAAAAACACTAAAATATCTACGATCTACAGAAAAGTAAAACATAGCAAATATGGGTAATCATATTTGTTACCACTAAGCCGTCTAATGTGGCCTGTCCAGAGTATAAGGTCAAGTTATTGTCTACATGTAAATGGTGTATTAGAAATTAAGTACAAAATATTCATCAGAAATAAACAAACCAAATAGCATTTTCACTTGAAATATACCAGAAAAAAAAAAACAGTCAGTAATCCACTGATTACTTTCAAAGGCACATTTGAATCTTAGAGCCTGAAAAATAATCAAAACTAAAATAATTTGATAAATATCCTGATAATAAGTGAATGTAAAAAAGGTTTTGTACCATAGATTTTATAAAACTGAAATATAAATTAAATAATCATCTGTGAAGTTTTACAGTAAGAGGAGCGAGTAAGTCCTTTGCCCTCTAAACCACGTAGGTTTTCCAAAGGAATCGGTTTGAAAAATATTGTAGCCAGTTATCATGGCTATTTTGAAACCGATTACCCAAAAGAACTACAGGCAAATACAAAGGGGCTGCCAAACAGTGAAAAAAAGTACATTATCTTGATAATGGTTAAATAAATGGATGGATAAATTAACAAATTGTTAGGTAAAAAAAAAGACAAATAAGAAATAAGACAGACAAGGAAATAAGCGTTAAAAATCCCGATAACAAACAAAGACCTATTTCATCTGGCGCGCAATGTTGTTGTTTTCAGCTGCAGAAGAACTTTAAGCAGCTGTTCTTGAATGCCTTGCACACAGATAGAAGTCTACTACCGGTATAGTGCGATGTGCGAAGGTTTCGTCTAATATTCTATGGAGTTTCAGCTTTACACAAGTTGGTTGGAACCAACTCTGAATCTAGGTTACTTTTCCCATCTTGGCCCCTGGACTAATCGTATGGGGGGACACCGAGATATCTGGACATAGGAGACACGAGACCAAGAAGCGCCTCTCTTGCTTTGTAATGGAACCCCTTTTCTGATGAGTGATTTTAAATGTGCATAAATGTGTACAAGCATACTAGAGCTTGTATGTGCAAGATGCATGTATGCATGCATATGGACACACACACACACACACTACAAAAATACACATAGTTAAGGGGGGGCTTTGGGGCCAAACCGTTAAATGTTAGAATTCTTTAGCGCTCTTAGCATAGCTCGTTGATTACATTATCAACGAATATTTTTTTCTGATTATTATTTTTTTTTTTTGCATTTTAATAATGGTCTGAATTCATTAGCTTTTGACGGGGATATTACAGAATACTTTTAAGGCTTAAGGGAAGATTTTATTTTGAATTTTGTTTACGTATTAAAAAGAGCCTGCCAACAATGTAAAAGTTCAAATATGGTAAATTTTCGGAAGCATCGTTTTTCCATTTTTTCACATTCTTTCATTGTTCTTACCACCTACCATATCTAGGTTTTAAGAACCCTTTGCTAGACCGAAAATGTTTCAATATTCAGGAATTTGCAAATGTTGGCTGTTATTTAGGCCTTTAGCCCGTGCTCTTGCCTCCGTACAGCTACATGGCGTCGCCAGTATGTAGAGCGATCTTTCGGTAAAGTTATCTTCATTTTTAAGTTTTGATGTAGTTTTATCTACACAGGTTAATTAAAAGTTTCTTTGGCTGTGTTTATTTGGTTCTTTTCTGTCGATTGTCTTGTTCATTTATTGCCTGAATCCCTATCTGGCGCTGATCTTCATGTTGCCCCTTAACATGATTTTCTGGGCCCTGAATGTGATTGACAGCGTTCATTTGGTCCGTGAAACTGGTCTCCTCTTGTATAAATTTTTTTTTCAGTTTTTCAGTATTTATCTTGGATGACTGTTTACAAGATGTTTTTAAATTATAACGTTTACAAAAGGCAATGATTGTCGCTGTTAAAATTTTAGTCCTGAACTTTTTTGCGAGACATTTTTGCACTCCCTACAGTAGGTATAATTGCCGATATCCAGAAAGCATGTTCAGTGTCGGAACATGTTTAATTCGGCATTGCATTATTCTTCCTGCGCCTCCTTTTAGTTTTTTGTTTTCCATTTTTTTGCCTTCAAATTTTATGTCTTATTGTTTTAGAAAATTTCAATTCAAATCTTTTTAAAAGGCGGTGAGGACACGAGTTATCAGTCGTTCACCAATTGCGTACTGTCATACATATTTCTCTCTCTCTCTCTCTCTCTCTCTCTCTCTCTCTCTCTCTCTCTCTCTCTCTCTCTCTCTCTCTCTCTCTCTCTCTCTCTCTCGGGCATAATTAAGATTAATGATGAACTTGATTCAGTGAGTCATTTCCCAATTATCGCTTATAATATAATGTAGGTTAAAAGTGTTTTTGTTAGAAATCGAATAAATTTTGGTTATAAGTATTTCTTGAAGGATCCTGACTTTCACGTAAAGATCCTCCCTTACGTGAGTACTGGTAACGACAGTAAATACCGTTGAAAGTACCTTACAAGTACTTGCAAGGTACCAAGTGATTACCATTTTCTCTGCTATTGCGTCTTTTTCCCGCACGTTTTAAGTGCGTTTTCACGAAGTTTTCACACTTAATGTTCCTGACGAATCATATTACATAAAATCGGTCTTCTCGATGACATTGTAATACCGCCAAAGGCTAGATCTTGTCTCATAATTAGACGCAGAATTAATAAGAATTTGCATCGGAAATAGCATCTGTGATAAGAGTCAATCTTAAAATTACTTGATACCAATAATAATTTAGCACAGATTGTGGGTCACCCTGCCAGGCACAGAAATGCAAGGCACCTACTGGATTCTTAGCCTCGACACTTCTGTAGTACCTGATCAGATATAACAGAAAATGTTCGAGTTTTTCAGACAGGCAGCTAAAGTATTTTGAATGTATTTTAATCGAGTCCTTTCAGTTCCTAACAATTCCTGAACCGCATATTTAAGTATTAGGAACGGCTTATGTGGCTTCCATAATTTTCATGTCTATTGGGCAGTCAGGTTACGAAATCGAAATTGGTGTGTTCAAGCAGATATTATGATTTGAGATTATGGCGTTCCCGTCTAGTTTACAGGTATATCTAAGTACAATGCAGTAGTCAAAGTTACATCGTTTTTACATGTTTTATACCTTCGTTAGCCAGTCTCTTTTTTTAAACATGTTTTATACCTTCGTCAGCCAGTCTCTTTTTTTTTAACATGTTTTATACCTTCGTCAGCCAGTCTCTTTTTTTTTTTAACATGTTTTATACCTTCGCTAGCCAGTCTCTTTTTTTTTTTAACATGTTTTATACCTTCGTCAGCCAGTCTCTTTTTTTTTTTAAACATGTTTTATACCTTTGTTAGCCAGTCTCTTTTTTTTAACATGTTTTATACCTTCGTCAGCCAGTCTCTTTTCTGGCTAATTTACCAATTGCCCTTCAACACCAGACTGTTGCAAATTTCATAACGCCTGATATCTACAAGGCGGGGACTTGACAAATATTAAGATAAAATGACATTAGCAAATTCTGAATTTTCAGATGCTGCTCACCGGCATTTGTAAAAGCCACTTTATAATTCAACGGTATTTTTGACAGGTTATCATTGTCAGTTTCAAGAGAACTTCTGCTTGAATTTTTCATGACAATTTCCATGAACTCAGTTTAGTTTCGAGTCTCAAAGTTCACTCTGATGGCTCAT
Source organism: Macrobrachium rosenbergii (assembly GCA_039081455.1). Classification (NCBI taxonomy): domain Eukaryota; kingdom Metazoa; phylum Arthropoda; class Malacostraca; order Decapoda; family Palaemonidae; genus Macrobrachium; species Macrobrachium rosenbergii. The sequence goes on along the minus strand of JANJGK010000005.1, from coordinate 18,120,476 downwards.
CGTTGATCCATTGCCTCTCTTACCCGAGTCTGTGTTGCAAATTTCTGGTCTGATTCTGGTTGGTGGTCGCAATCAAAGTTCAGTACTGATCAAATCGATTTGATGGTTATGGATTGTAGCTGTGCTCAAGTTTCAAACATTTGACAAAAAAAAAAAAAAAAAGATAGAAGCTAACCTTATCCAATTTGGGTAATTAAGCTGTTGGAAGTTATTTAAAATCTCGAAAAGGGATCCTTTATCATGGGTTAATGCAGCTGCCTCGCAAGACACTCAACAATGGGAGTCAGAGAGAGAGAACGGTGCCACTCTTTAGTAAATAATGTATAGTAATTCCATGCAAGATTACGTTTTTCCACACCTTCCAGTTTGGCATCTGTGATCTTTGTTTTGAACTAATATAAGAACAAAGCAAACGCGGCTATTGTATGCTATCACAATAATTTAGTGACATTTTATCAATGTTTAAAAGCTGTTGCAATCTCTTGTAAAGTAAACTAGTTTCAGGCTCTTAATTTTTTTTATTTTCTGAAATGTATGAAATCGACTGACTGACTTGCGTATGAATGTTATATGCACCGTGTTCTGTATCAAACTGTAATTTTAGCACTCGTAATTAAAGAGACCTCGGGGTCTTACAGGGCAGGGACATTAACCCTATCCTGCATCCCTTAGAGATTTTGATTAACCTCCTCCACCATTTGCAGACTTCCGTACTATTTTAGGTATATTTTATCTAGTTCCTGTGTCTTAGATGATCTTTGGTGATAGTGTTTGGCTATTTTTGAGCCTGTCTCGGGGTTAAGCGCAAGGTGAAACTATTCGTAAGAAGAATACAGATCAAAGTGTAGTTACAAAAAGATGTATTCGTCACTAAAGCTGTTACAGTAGCTCAGCTACAATTAGGAGCTGGCAACCTCTTTCTCCACAGTAGGAGCTGGCAACCTCTTTCTCCACAGTAGGAGCTGGCAACCTCTTTCTCCACAGTTTATGTGCTACTGTCGGACCGCATTCTCTCCACCTACACGCTCACAAAACTTGTTTTAGGGTCCTGGTTATAGAACTATTCTAATGCAAGAGGCATTATATAGGTTTGTTAGTAATGCTTTGAAGATATACTCTTATGTTTTTTAGTAAAGCATTGAAGAGACATTCTGGGTTTTTCAGTAATACGTTGACGAGCATTCTAGGTTTTTTCAGTAATTCGTTGAAGAGCATTCTAGGTTTTACAGTAATGCGTTGGAGAGCATTCCGGGTTTTCAGTAATGCTTTGGAGAGCGTTCCAAGTTTTTAGTAATGGGTTGAAGAGCATTCTAAGTTTTTCAGTAATGGGTTGAAGAGCATTCTAGGTTTTTCAGTAATGCTTTGAAGGAGTATTCTAGGTTTTTTATAATTCGTTAGAGAGGCATTTGTATCTAATGTTACTGGGGTTTAGAAAGCACAGAAGTAGACAAGAAATGGCAACAGTGTCTGTCAATGGGTTTTTGATGTGACTTTTTGTGGGGTACATTGTGTATAGTCTCAACTCTACTTTTTTTTCAGAAGTGATTTTTTTTATAAATTATTCGTGGCAGCATTGTCATCTTGCTATTATAAAATGTATTTAAATAATGGATAAATAAGGTCGTCTTTGTGTTGATTCTTGAGCTATTGTTAGAAATGTACTTTTCAAGGGTTGACGAGGCCATATTTGTCATTCCTTCCCTCTGCCAATGATATTAGTCAGTCTTCGTCAACTTGAGTACATTTCTAACAATTGACTAAGGCTGAATACGCAAGAAGTTGGTCTTATTTTTTTTTCGTAAAATGTCTGAAATTTTAAAAATGTCTGAAATTTTCATTGTTAAAATGATATACTCTCATTTTACAGAGAAACCATAGGGATTCGATGAACGCGAGAGAAACTGAGGAAATGCAGGGGAAGAGGATGAGGATCGCCAGGAGAGCAGAGCATCTATAATTGTTATTAATCGGCCGGTAATCCAGGGCAAATTTTTAAAAACTTTCTGGACGCCTCACTTTACAAACGTTTTTGTATTTTTTTTTTTTTTTTTTTTTTTGCTGCGTCTTTGGCCGTCAGTTTAGTTATATCAGCAGGTAATTTATAAATTTCCGGCAGTTTATATAATTATTAGCCAATAAACTAAAAAATATAAATTTTGTATTTTTTTTTTTTTTTTTTTTTTTTGCTGCGTCTTTGGCCGTCAGTTTAGTTATATCAGCAGGTAATTTATAAATTTCCGGCAGTTTATATAATTATTAGCCAATAAACTAAAAAATATAAATTAGACAAACACAATTTATAAACAATATTACATAAAATAAAACAAACATTTTACATATTGGCTAATATATGTTTACGTTAGCTAAAGTGCAACATTTTACATATTGGCTAATATATGTTTTACATATTGGCTAATATATGTTTACGTTAGCTAAAGTGCAAGTTCGTTTTTTGTATAAAATAAATTTTTGCCTTTAACTTTAAAGAAAATTATTTGGAATTTTGAGTGTCTGGAATTTTGCAAAACCGCATTATATTTTGCTTTACTTGTTTATCAAGTAAAATACATTTTGTGTTAACTTTCCTAATAAATATCTGAAACCTCATCCTTCGATATTTAAATTGCCTCACTAAGATGATGTCAGTTGTAAGTAAGGAAAAGTAATCAAATGTCATGGCTAAATGTAATCAGAAGCATTTTATTGACAGTAATAATGAAACAGCAGTGACTGTTCAGAGTGCCCGACACGTCACGCTTTTGGGCATTAGTGGAGTAGGATTGTCTATACTCGGCCGCCTAACTTGAACCTCCAATATTTTGGTTGCCAATTCTATATGTTTCCTGGTATTTTTTGGACATAGTGAGAAAAAGCCCTACAGCTAAGCAGGGCTTGCTGCTTACGGGGTCCTTGAGAAAAAGCCCTACAGCTAAGCAGGGCTTGCTGCTTACGGGGTCCTTGAGAAAAAGCCCTACAGCTAAGCAGGGCTTGCTGCTTACGGGGTCCTTGAGAAAAAGCCCTACAGCTAAGCAGGGCTTGCTGCTTACGGGGTCCTTGGATGAAACCACACATCTGCTGTGCAGAGAAAGGTAACACTCCGTCAACCCTCAAGTCCACTCGACACCGGCTCACACACCTGAAATATAGGGACTCGATTCATTACCTGCAAAGCAGCTATTTCAGATTCTGTAGAGAATAAGCCCTACAGCTAAGCAGGGCTTGCTGCTTACGGGGTCCTTGGATGAAACCACACATCTGCTGTGCAGAGAAAGGTAACACTCCGTCAACCCTCAAGTCCACTCGACACCGGCTCACACACCTGAAATATAGGGACTCGATTCATTACCTGCAAAGCAGCTATTTCAGATTCTGTAGAGAATAAGCCCTACAGCTAAGCAGGGCTTGCTGCTTACGGGGTCCTTGGATGAAACCACACATTTGCTGTGCAGAGAAAGGTAACACTCCGTCAACCCTCAAGTCCACTCGACACCGGCTCACACACCTGAAATATAGGGACTCGATTCATTACCTGCAAAGCAGCTATTTCAGATTCTGTAGAGAATATATCTGGCTGCTTAACATATTTTATCATACATCGCAACAATCACGCTGCACAAATAATAATGACCTAGCATCTATCTAACCCTAACGGGAATTATGGCAATATAACAAGCAAACGGTGATGTGAACGAAAACTTAAAGTGGATTATTTATAACACTATTACACATTCATGGGAACATAAAATGAGAAATGAGATAGCGAACATAAAATGAGAAATGAGATAGCTTCTAAACTATCAGTAGGTGGTAAAATTATGTATTACCAGTTTTGCCTAGGTGCACTATTGTGATTTGTCACATGCTGTATATGCACGTCTTCATTTCAACAAAAGTTTTAAGAGATTTTGAAGTATATGGCAAAAGAAACGAGATTCCAAAATATTCTAGATACCCTACATCATTATACCACCTGAAGCATAACTACACATATTGCCACGTCGCAATAAAAACTGATTCAAGGCCACACTTTTCAAATGTTTGCCTATGAACTAACATTCTAAGATTTTTTGTGGTAGAGAGAGATGAAAAGATACTCGAACAGGCCGTAAGCCCTTTCCAATTTTTCGGAGCATTCGACAAACTATTTCCATCTCTTCATTCCTGTAATTAATTGAGAATCCCGTTATTTATTAAAAAAAATATTACAGGTACGTACAAGATCTTAATACATCTAATGACTGTTGTATACTTCAAGACATCATATCTAAACTTGACCTGATTTCAATTGCCTTTGACGGTTTTATTACTTACACAAGGTCGAAAGGCACTAAAATAATCTATAACTTGAAGCCCTAACGATAATCATCATGTTTTGTAAGGGAGAGGCTTGTATTATTTTATCCTTGAAAAGGTCCCAGTCTTATGTTATGACTTTCGGAATATTCTACAAGCGACAAGCTATTTCAATTTTATAATAACATTACCTCAATAACATTAGCTGAAAATAAGTATTTTAAAATCAATTAGTATTAAAGTTATATGTGACCAAACACCATTCACCTGTGACAGTCATATTATCTATTTGATTACTAAGAGTAAAGCGAAGGAAACAAGGCGCTAACCCATCTGCTATCGTTAGATAATTACTTTGAAATAATAAATGACAAATTTTTATAATCTTTACCTAACACCTTCGCCTATAACTTTCGAAATAGGGGCTAAATGTTGCCCGTTAATTAGCGCAAAAAAAAAAATCAATCTTGAGGAGGAAAAACTAACTAGATCCTAGCAAGTCTCTCAAAAAATAAACAGACCCTCAAAAGTAATGCGTCAGACCAAAGCACTAACATAAAACGGAAAACGCTTAATTCGAAATCAAGAAAGTCACAAAAACTCGGAAAACGGAGTCTCTTGTTATAATTTACCTTCTTCAACCAAAGCCCGTACTTTAACCTCAAATACCAGTCAAGATTTCCTAGGTTTACTCAAGTAGGTGATCTAGGTAATTTGGTGTTTTATTCCTTATAATCAAATACGTCAAAACACATCCAAGACATTTAATCAATAGGTTTCATTTATGTATATTTCTACGATAAGTTCACCCATCCTTTGACACTATAGTCGTAATACAAACACTACAATAGGGCACCCGATAACTATTACTAAAGAGCTACTATACTATCTTTGTATATTATAACAAGCTTTCAGTACTCGCAGAAACTACGTTTGGACAATGCTTGTGTGTGTGCTATACCCACAACAACCCTACGCACATCCAAAAGAGAGAAAATTATAGAAATTAGCGACTATAACATGAACAAATAGGTAAGGAGAGAATGACAATACTGTTCTTGTAATACAGTACGTGCCAGGACAGAGGGGGGGAGAGAGAGAGAGAGACTCAAATTATCGTCTTTTAACCTTAATGCTACTACCCCATTCACCCACACAGAAATTATCATTCGTATAAATTTTTATAGAGTAATTTCCTTTTAACAGAAAAAAAAACTTTAAATCGCCTTTACCAACTTCAGTTCCGCATCTTTGAATTCTGACCACTAAAGCTCATCCACATACATGTGTCGCTGATCGCACAAGCAAACAACTTTTCAAGATTAATTGACCTAAGTTACATCTTCCACTCAGTAATGGCAGCCATCTCTGCAAAATGTGTACCATATCTTCATTCACTCCGACTTCTGAATAACTGCTCTTTCTTAACACAGTTCCTAATTATCATTTTACTTTACCAACACCCGTTAGCATTTTATCATTTCATTATTCCACCTCCCTTCTCCCACTCAAGATACCAAAGCATTTATACATCCACAACATTTATACCAAACACTACAGAAGTTTCAATGATCCTTAGCAGTTTTGTGGAATAGGTCACAATGAAGCCCAAAAGCCTACTCAAAGTTAGTCACGTACTATATAATTCTGATGCATCTTTGGTAAACCTTACATGTTTATTAATATATTCTTATTTACCATTCCTTGGTAATATCAGCGTTAAACGGTGCTACATAAATTGTGAATGATTCAGTCATGGACGAATTACTGAATTGTTATTTGGATGAATGGGACGAAATGGGCGAAAGCTAAGTAAATGACGTGAAGAATGAAAAACTTGATTTACTGAAATTATATTTTTTCCTGCGCAGCTGGGCAGGAAATTGGTCAGCCTCAAGATCTCTACTATCTATCTAACTACTACTAATTATGTTTACTGGCAAGCTGCATCCCAACTCGGAAAATCAGAATGCTACAAGCCTAAAAGTCCCAGTAGGGAAAGCAGCTCCGTGCAGAAAAAAAAAAAAAAAACTGAGAAGTAAAGAACTTTAGGGCCTTCTAGGATTGGAAGGCGAGACGTTCAAGGTGTCGAGGAACGATACAGAAAAGTGGAAAAAGAAACTGAATAGCATATTGGGCATATCTATGTTAAGAGCTACAGAGGAGTTGAGTAGAATGTTAGTTACAACAGAAGAGGAGATTATTTATAAATTATCACACTCAAGGAAAAAGCAAATACAAAGATCTGGGTCAGTCAGATGTCATCGAAGATAGAGGGGGGCAGAAATATCTTGCATAAAGATGATGACATAACAAGAAGACAAGATCTTTTAAAAGCAAATGACAGGGGGGAGGGGACAGAGAGGCCGGAGTTGGAGATACAACCTATAAAGGCCAAGAAGGATATAAGTAAAGTGAAGAATTGACAGCAATCAGGTCCACCAGGTGCAAATTGAAATGATGAAGGTACTTGTTATAACGAGGGAAGATCGGATACTGGAACAGTTGAGGACAACCTAAGAGGAAGAAATGATGCCAAATGACTGGGAAACAATCGGATAGTAAATGTGTTTAAACAAATGGGATATATTACAGAGTATGGTAATTACAAAGGAATGACACAAATAATTGTAAAAAATACTTCATGACAGATACGAGCAATTGTGAACGTGGGACAGTTTTATTAGAAAGAGATATACAGCTGATACTGTCTTGATAAAGATAATAACAGGAAAATAGGCTGGAAGGCAATCTGAAATTCTAATGAATTTCTAGACATAAAAGGCATTTAATATAATGCAAAGAGAAAAAGTGTTTTGGCGTTTAAGACAGAACAGTCCCAGAGAAGTTGGTTTGGTTAAGTTGGCTGAAATGTATAAAAGGTCATTGTTAATTGTGGATGATCTAGTGATTAAGGCAGAAACATAAGAATTGCAAAGAAAGGTGGTATGAAAGTAAATTTGAGTAAAAACGAGGTTATGGTCTCCAGGGAAGAGGAAGGGGTTAGGTTTTTCATACAAACTAGAAGAGAATTTCAAGTCTTGGGACCCATCATTAAGCCAGAAAGTAGTGTGTAGAACTGAGGTTGAATGCTGGATAAAAGCAGCTCGGGGGAAATGGAAGTAGGTGGGGGGGGGGGGGTGAAAAAGAATGCTAAATAAACTAGATCTATTAGTTATGATGAATGATTCAGAAACATGGGCATTCAGAAGAAAGGAGAAATAGAAACATGGGTATCGAAGTGGACATCGAAGTGGACTTTGGAGATCTCGTTATATGAAGGGCTAGAAAATGAATACAATAAATTAGAAGCGCTGGAGTGACAGAGATTACTGGAAAAAAGGTCGAGATATAGATGGTTGGGGCATGAGGTAAGGATGAAGGGGACTTGTATGGAATCTGGTAGAGGTAGAAGTTCGAGAGGGAGATAAAGGATTTGACGGCGTGATAAGTGAGGCAAGATTTGGAGAATGCTTTTGTCAGAAGTAGTTGGAGAAGACGTATTAAGGCAACCAGCCCCATAAGCTTAAGGATAGTAGTAGTAGTAGTAGTAGTAGTAGTAGTAGTAGTAGTAGTAGTAGTAGTAGTAGTAGTAGTTGTTGTTGTTGTTGTTGTTGTTGTTGTTGTTGTTGTGTAAAATTAGTAAGTAGAATGATATACTGAACTTATAGAAATATTTAAAGGGGGAAGATCAAACTGGATAGAAGAGGGATGAAAATCTGCATCAGCAAAGCAGTCTGTGCTTTCTGGAAAGAAAATAAGGAAAAGTGCACACAGGAAAGTGGCTATATGAATGCTACTGAAAAGGTAAACTTTGTATTAAAAATCGAATTCAGCAAATTGTGTCACAAGAGATGCTAAGGATTACAAACTGTATAATATAATAACTATTAAATATAAATTCAACAATGTCACCGCTAGGAATCAAAGCATGCATGAGGATCTTACCTTGGTATAATGATCTAGTTAGGCGCCAACATTTGTCCAGCGACGTGAACTTCTCACTGTATATTCTTATGAGGAGAGTCTAACTCTCGGTCGATGGTCACAAACTGAAAATGTGAAAGTAAATTAACGTCCTTAAACTTATGATTACACCTAAATTAAGTCATTTAAAAATACTGTAGTCATAAGAATTATACTATTTGTAGTAAAAGTTCTGTACAGAGAGGGAGAGAGAGACTTATATTCTGTAGAAAAAGATATGTACAGAGAGAGAGAGAGAGAGAGAGAGAGAGAGAGAGAGAGAGAGAGAGAGAGAGAGAGAGAGAGAGAGAGAGAGAGAGAGAGAGAATTTATACTTCTGTAGAAAAGGATATGTACAGAGAAAGAAGGGAGACGAATCTTTCAAGTTTAGCATCTACTTTCTCGAGTAATTAGCTAAAGAACATTTAAGGTAAAACTGACATTTTTAATTGTAGGTTCCCAAGTATGCTGGCCAATAAATTCTACACCCTCCTCCCACACACCCCAGTTCTCTGATTATTAATATGTTTCAGTATGAAAATCTTGATCCCCTTGTTGACGCAATGAGTGATGTATCTAGTTTAGTTTTCTCATATGCTCAACAGCCTTCTCATTCAACTCACCTTCTCGATGGGAAATAATTAATTTGCTTACCTTCTTGAGGGAAATATTGGCTAGCCAGTTGTTCTGAACAAAATCCTTTCAAAGCTTTTAGACCCAAGACTCGTTTTTTTTTTTTATGATGAATACCTCAGTCAAATACACTCAAATTCCGTGCTTCATACTCATGACCGTACCAAAACATTTAGCATGTCCTAATTTAGGATACGGTCCAGCTTTCACTTTCTGGAGAAATGAATCTTTTCTTCCTCTAACTATTCTAAATTATCTGAGCTAATTACCAAAATGTCTTTCACTCACCTCGGCCAAGCAGTGGAACGCAAACGGGGACTACTCCAAACATGTCTGGATATTACAGTCTCAGATCCTGTACAGGGCAACATGTCTGTCTCTTGTTTAGTCTGAAAGGAAAAAGTTAACTGACATGCTAATACTGCTTTGCATTTAATAACGATAATTATGTTAACATTATCCTCTCAAGTTGCTTGCCATACTAATACTGCACTTCTTTACATCTATTAAGGACAATTATGTAAACATACCACGACTGCTTAATTGCACCCCCTTCGGTAAATGTCAGAGTGCACAACTACCATCAACTGGAAAAATTGGTTACCAAATTTAAAGGTTCATTTCTAAAATTCACACCCACTGGAATATTAAGCGCCTATGCAAATAAAAGCGAAAAATATTTAAATTTGTCTAATCACAGCTCCAAAACTGACAACTATCCCGCCACCACTATCCCTAAAATAACCTAAGGCATTCACAACCGGGAAATCAAGCGGATTCACAATACAGCTATAGACTGTTTCTTAATTTCTTGTGGCAATGTTCATGGCGCTAAGCCAGAAATCATTAATGGTCCTCAGTACCTGTGCTACTTGAATTTAGAACCTGAATGATCAAGGTTCAGCTCATTTACTGAACACTTCACATTCACGTGTTCACGTAGAGTGCTATGCGCATTTCGCAGTATGAAGTCCACACTAAACTAAAGGGGAATATATATAGGTAATCAAAATGAAACTGAAGATATGATCCAAAAACAGCTGTAGATGACTAAGCTATTAAAAACAATGACCCGCATCTTTCAATTAAATGACTCTTTAAAAGGGCCTAAAGATATAAACCTCTGATGACTAATGAAGAACGGAAAAATATTAACGGGTGACAGTGGGAGGGTAAAAACACTGGCAAAGAAAGTAATGCAAAGAACGATGTATAGGGTGACCTGATGAGTGTTAGAAGCTCACTTGAGAGAGAGAGAGAGAGAGAGAGAGAGAGAGAGAGAGAGAGAGAGAGAGAGAGAATTGTATATACCATCAATGCAGTAGTTCTGTTTTTTTTCCTCAGGATTTTACGATTCTGTCCCAAAGGAGTGAAAAAGCTAAATTACACTGAACAGCAGCAGCTGAAACTGCATGCAAGAACAACAGACCAGCAAGTGTACATGAATATGCATTGGGTTTCCTGATGAATTTTCTGCTAATCAGTGGTAAAACTAATTTTCAAGTCAATAGTAAAACCAAACTGCTTTAAGCCTGCTGGACTTTGTCTTATGAACAGAGAAATGTTGAACAACGCCGTAGGTGGTTAAATGCTGACAATCGAAAATGGAAAGCAACCGGACTGCGCTTATCTAGGTAAGTGTTATTTAAAATGTTATAAAAATACACGCTGAAATCCATGAAGAACTCCACAATTATGTAGTCAGGGGAAGAATAGTCTGAACTCAACAGCATATTATCACAGGTACCCAAATACTCCACCTACCTCATATTCTTAAGGTTACATTAAACTGAAGATATGCCATAGCCACGATACTGACATACATGTTGAGATAACATGACGTGAACGTTGAGACAACATGACGGGACTGGCATTGGGCATAGGCCTTTTTTTTTGGGGGGGGGGGGGGTCGAGAATTCTCCGAGGCATCCCTTGGGTCCTCTGAAGCGCGGCAGAAATGACTATCTGTAAAGAAGAGAGAAAGAGTGGGTTAAAAACCCAAGGAAACTATTGAAGTAGCTAGTTGTATTCACTCCTTAAAAGGTTCCGACATCTTTTGCTGCAATCGCCTAAACTATCAACGACCATTCGGAGTGACTTTTCATCAGCCCTACCCAGAATCCTAGCGCAATATATAAAAATAAACTACTCACCTTGGGGAACAATGAGAGTTTTCAGTTCCTTGGCGGAAGCAGAATAACCACTCAATACATGGTTCTCAGTTCATGAAATGGTAAGCACAGCAGACACGAGTTCTTGGAGCTTGTTCCTGCAAAAGGGAAAGAATATTGCGGTACTTATAATGGAGTTCATTGGGAGAAAACATCAGGCCAGAATATTTTTTAATAGTTAACTGAAAGGAAAAATAAGAGCACAATGCTAAATATCCAGGATATATGGAAACAGGTGACACTGACTTCATTTCAAATCGATGTCTTGCCGATGCCCCTGAATAACATTCTACAATTCAAATATAAAGGAAATAATTCTGAAGACACTATACCAATTGATCATGAAATCACACCAGCGCTATAGTGAAAGTATGAATATCTGCTGTAACTAAGATAGTACTTTAAAGGTATTTGTATGGAATATTTGTATGAAACTGCTGGCAAAACAAATTAAAATACCCATTACTGCATTTCCACTTTTTATGCTCGCATAATTCGCTTTGTCTTTCCCAGTCTCTTTCCAAGGGATATAAAGAGCTGAAGACAATTTACCCACAAGTAAAAGTGTAAATGTGAATGTGTGTGTGTATGTGTTTGTATGTGTGTGTGTGTGTGTGTTTGTATGTTTGTGTGTGTGTGTCAGCGAATGTAAAACCAACATTAAACCGTCCATATTAAACCGTTGATGCAGAGCTTTCCTTAAGCAAGTGTTTCGAGTAAAAACAAAATTACTTCTATACGTCAGGTGAAACACGTGAAACTGTTATTCGGATTTTAAAAATAGAAACAAAAAGGCTTAACCATTAGTTAACTCCTGCACCGATATGAAGAAGCTTTGATGCGTTAAAAATATGACATAGCTCATGAGACATTTCAGACAATGTTATTTAGTATTACTTAATGGAATTATTCATCCTGGTGGAAGAATCAGAAAAACACCATAACAAAATGGGCTCCATTGGATCGACTAAATGAAGGCCAACTCGGCGACCACCGAAAATGTGGAAACTTGGGCCTTCACCCTACTACCTAAATCACTCAGCTCGCCCTCCAAGAAATATCACCCCTCAAATCTTCCTCTGCCAAGAAATATTACTTCCTAAATCACTCAGATTTTCCTCTTTCCGGAAATATTGCTCTCTAAATCATTATTGATCTTTCAAAAAATATTACTACCAAATCCCTGAGACCTTCCACTTCCAAGATAAATGACTAAATTTCCTGACAACTGTAAATCTAGTTTCTCTGCTTGAAACCTTCGGCCATCAAACCATTTTTGTGGGCATCAACGTTCAGACTCAACACCTTAGTTAACAAGCTATACAAAACAAACCAATCACAGTTCAGCAGACATAGCTAAATAACAAACAAAAGAAACCTTTAGCCAACACCTTCAAAATATTTACGAGATTTACCGCGAACCTTCTGTCAAACAAACGTCAGGTCTTCGTCACTTCCCACCATTCTTTCGCCAGCCGTTTTCTCTCAAATTGTCGCTGAACCAAACATAAGCGTCCACTCATCCCTTTTACGCAGAGGAAGAGCAGCCGACGCCTAATTGGCTAGGATGCACAGCTGGCCCCACAAAGGCTTCAGTACCGGACTATTTCCACATTGCTGATATCTTTACCAGTAACACCATGACGTGGAAATTTAGGAAATCTATATTCAATCGGAATTACATAATACTTACGACAAGGGAAGTTATAGACATTCTCTCTCTCGCTCTCTTTCATTAATATACTCATGATTATTATTCATGCTCATATTTAGTGGTCCTCCTATCTGCCTTTGATGAGTCCATCAGGGAACCCAATTTATATGTAAGTTACAGTTAAGAACTCGTGAAGAGACTGTTCTTTAGTTCCAAAACTTACTGTCTTCTATACGTCTTTCATTACTTCTTAAATGTCTTACAACTGAGTTTCCCAGCCTCTCTAGTGCTGAGGGCAACTTACTGAATGAGCAGACTCCAACATCATCTTTGATAAGTACCCGATAATACAGGATGGCCGGTTCTCCCCTGCTGAAACGAGTCCTGGTCATTTCGGGCGTAATAGGCCGTAACATCCAAACTGGCAAACGGCCGAAATGGGTGTATATAATACTTTGATCCCCGAGGGGCTAGTACTGAACACGTCCCAAGGAGCTTTGGCCATGTCTTACAGCCTAAACTTCGTATGGCCTAAAGTTGTGACGGCTGAACAGGTTCACGGCCGAAAATAATACGGCCTATATAATAATCGTTCCGGACTCGCTCAAACAAGAAACTATATTTATAGTGCACCTAACATGAAGGCTCTGATAAAGGGGGGAGGGATTGACCCTAGGTTGTTTATCTATACACACAAACAGCTTGGAAAGCCGTTTCAAGTAGAAAGTTAAGATAAGAAATACGATGGATGAAAAACTCGAAAAAAAGTTACTCCTATCTGTATCACCTGCACTTGCTGAACCGGTCATGAGAACTGTCACTATTTCCTGTCCTCTGATGCAGACAGACACTTACGCAGTCAGAATTTTCCTTTCCTTGAGGGATAGTCGGTTTGGCACATACGAGTACTCCCTCAATAATGAAAAAAAAAAATTATATTGGGCATTTCACATTTCAACTACACATCGGGAGGCGCATGGAAATATTCAAGGTCAAGCTATGAAAACTTAACTTCTAACAATTTGACAGGAAGTTGGTTTTCGTTATAAATATGAAAAAAAATATAAACGTTCAATTATGATAACTTGAAAGGAGGACTATTATTATTATTATTTTTGCTGTTATTTATCCTAAGTGTTGGAGGCTGCAGATTGTGGAATGGGATATAGGGTTCAGCGTTGGAAAGGAAATTAAGAGTAGGTAGGTTTGAAAGGTGTAACATGAGGAGAATCTTGCAGTTGCACTCAAAATATTAGAAGAGAGTGAATAGCAAGACGGAACAAAGAGAATGTGAATGGAGTTACAGTAAAATGAATGAAAGGCATTGCAGCTAGGGGCCGAAGGGACACTACAAAGAACCTTTAGTAATGCCTGTAGTGCACCGCATGAGGTGCACTGACGGAACTAACCCCCTACAGGATCCAGTATGATGTAGAATGATTCTCCAAAACAAAAGCTCAAACATCCGGACCATCAGCTGCACGAAATCTCAAACTTTATAATGCAAAACCAACCAAAAAGGGATTTTAGGATGTAACTATAGTCTCCCTAGCGTACTTGGTTAAAAGGGTGCCCCCCAATCGCTGTACAGCGCTGATACATCTCCGTTTTTAAGTTGCTCGTGGATTGTGGATACCCTTTCCTTCCTACTGCCGAGGTTGTTTCACGATTGCACAAATGTAATTTAAAAATAATTCTGTGCATTGGAAATGCGCTCTCGCTCTCTCTCTCTCTCTCTCTCTCTCTCTCTCTCTCTCTCTCTCTCTCTCTCTCTCTCTCTCTCTCTCTCTCTCTCTCTTTCAAATTTCTTTTATTTTTAAATTTATTTTTAAATGTAAGTATAGTATTTATTAATTTTCATTTTTTGTCAGTTTTGCTATGCTTTATCATTTTATTATTTGAAGTTAGTCTACCTTTAGGAATTAAAGGGCCCATTAATTTATTATTCATTTGTTTGACGGCTTCGTTTTGGGGAGACATCCACATCCATTGTTCCTCGTGTTCCTGGTTCCTGGTTCCTGGTTCCTAAGCGCTCACTCCACAAACACAGTTGCGGGCACACTACACGATTCTCATGAGGTGCGAAGCTTTATTCCCTTGAATACAATTTTACACTCTTTTATTTTGACTTTACATTATATATATATATATATATATATATATATATATATATATATATATATATATATATATATATATATATATATATATATATATATATATATATATATATATATATATATATATATATATATATATATATATATATATATATATATATATATATATATATATATATATAATATATATATATATATATATATAATATTATTTAACAGTTTTTCATTTAATTTAGCACCCTACCCATTAACCTTCCAGATGTTACTTAATATTTCGAATTTATTTACTTTTATTACTCCTCCTTTTTACGTTACTATTACTTTATAACTGGTGCCGTTGCTTTCTGGGTTGGTGACGTCCTTTATTTTCATGGCTATTCTTATATATTCCACTAGTTTTCTGTTCGGGGCTTTCAGAGTCTCTAATGTTAAGTTTTCTATTTTTTGTAAGGTTTTACACCTGAGCAAATGTTCTGTGCTGTCCTCCTCTATTCTGCAGTTATCACAGACCTCATCCTTATATCTTCCCCGGTAGTTAGCTTTCAGGTCCAACATATTCAGCCTGGTTTTCATTATTAAGCATGCATCCTTTGTTTCTAATTCCCTTAGATACTTATTTTCTTCAAAGTTATCTATGAATCTCAGCTTCTTCATTTCTTTCTTCTTCTCTTCCAATGTCTTTTCGATATCTTGCGTTATTCTTCTCTTAATTTCCTTTTCCAGTTCTTTTTTGGCACATTTTCCCATTCCATTTATATCTATATTGTACTTTTTACGTATCTTTTCTATGCCTTTTGTGCAGCACAGCCCGTAGGGGGCTCTTAACTGGTCTTCTACTATTTCTTTGATTAGTCTTTTCTTGTCTGAATTTATAATATTGTGGAATAGCATTATTGTCTTGTATTCAATTCTATAGGCAACTGACCATATGCCGGGCTCCGCTAAAATTCCCCAGTAGGGCGTGCCTTTCGGCTGTTCATACATTCCTCGGAGGATCTTGTATTGCATTTGCTCTAGAGCGTTTGACTCGTTTTCTGTTAAGTTGCTCCAGGTCTCTATGTTGGCAAATAATGTTGGGACCATCACTGTTTCATAGATCTTTTTCCTTACTTCTAATGCCATATTTCCTACTTTCTTTACGTCTCCATATTTTCTTATTTCTCTTAGTAGGTACTCTACTTTTTGTTTTCTCGATTTAATACTTGTTTATTGAGTCATTTTGGGTGTACCACTCTCCTAGGTATTTATATTCGCTTACACTACTAATTGGGCCGTTTTTTTAATTCTGTTCTTATGTGGACTGCCTGGCCCTTTCTTCAATAGCCTTATTTGCACAATGGGGAAAGTACATTTGGCACCTCTTTCACCCTCCCGAGACCCTCCTATGACCACGTACGCTGGGTAGACTATAAGGGCACTGTGTCTCACCAAGACCATGCAGCCTATCCAGCCGTAAATGGGTACCAGCGGTAAGCTGGGGTCAAAGGTGGGGCCTTTGGCCTTGTCTGCTTGTCTTACAGAAAGCCATACCATCAATGGGAGACAGACTCTGATCTGACGTTACAAGAAGTTATCCACTACTACTTTACCGCAGTTTTAAGAGTTTAACAAAACCTCTCATTTCAAAAGACATCTGACTTTAAATCTCTTAGCACATTATCTTACTCCATTTCTCCAAAATAATTTTACTTTGTCGTTTTGTTGTAAACATTGCAATGCTTGGTCACCTTTTTTGATAATCAACCACTTCTGATCATCTAATCATTTGATCCTCGTCAACGTCTAACCAGTCAAGTCCAAAATTTAAATTGAGAGAGAGAGAGAGAGAGAGAGAGAGAGAGAGAGAGAGAGAGAGAGAGAGAGAGAGAGAGAGAGAGAGAGAGAGAGAGAGGCTGACTTATTTGACGTCTAACCGCCTTAAGGAAAATAAACTAACTTTATGCTAATTATGGCGAGATTTGGCAAGATAAAGCATGGTGGACTCGGGCAGGTTCAGTCGTCACCCATCCAACCTATAATTTTCTCAAACGTTACAAATCAGTCAGAATAGACATCACATCTATGAGTCATTCAGTGATACCTCCAATTACCCCACACCCCAAAAAGTCCTAATAGAGGAACGAATGACCATCTAGTCACAAAACCCAGTAAACGACTATGGCAAGTATGATTCTATCAAAATCTTATTAAAAAACGTTCATTCGAGATGCAGAAATGATTAGCATACAATTCATACTGAAAAAGTAGACTAAAATCGGCAGTTTCCATTCATACAATATTATCGGCGATAGATGCGATGCCTTACTTTTTCCATATACTTTTGTTTTTTACAGGTTAAGTTTTTTGTACCTACTGACATGTTTATTATTGGGTATCCTATTTCAAGTTTGTCAATTTAATTTATAATAAAACGTTTTTTTAATTTACAATGAAAGCAACATAGGTTGAATTATAATTCAATTGGATTGGTTAGTCAGCAGGTAGGAACGTAAGCGGAGGATTAATCTCAGGGAGAATGACCATTAATCAAGAATTACAATTAAGTTTGGTTGGTGCATGTTATACAATACGCGGAATGGGTGGGCGGGTCGGTCGGCTTCGAATATTTTATCTTCCTGAACCATATCTTCCGCCATAATTATCGACAGTTTAAGAAAATACGATATTTGGTTTTTCAAAATTTAACTTATTTTTGCAATCAATGAATGAATTTTGCAAAGTAATTTTATAAAACATTTCCTGCATTGCACAAAAAAAGTCCATAATTTTAATTTGTCATGTCACGTGCACATTACACAGAGAAATTATTCAGAATGGTAACTGAACTTATCCTTCTAATATGCTAAGCAGAATCCAGATTAAATTGTACTGATTTAAGGAATGTTTACTGCGCCCTGAAACCATTAAAAGTAAATGGTAACAACTTATCCTTTAATATTCTAAACAAAATCCTTATTTGCTGAACGGGTTCACTTTGCTCTTCTTGATGGACCCTTTGGGATCCCAGTGCAAAAATCCTGGATGCAGTCTTGGTGAATACCAGTTTTAGTGCAAAAATCTTGGATACAGTCCTAGTGAATACCAGTTCCAGTCCAAAATTCCTGGATGCAGTCATAGTGAATACCAGTTCCAGTTCAAAATTCCTGGATGCAGTCTTAGTGAATACCAGTTCTCAAACAATTACATCAGTTAAAGTGAAAACTGCAAAAAACTGAATCCCGATAAAACGCCACCATCCAAGCTCTCTAAGATTTTGGCAAATGAAATATACAAGCCCAGTTTGCCTAGTTTGCCTAGTTTTCCTAGTTGCTTTTGGCTAAATATCCTTATTTATTTAGGGCTACCACCTTCTAGAGCATGGTTAAATTTGCTCAGCATCTCTTACTAGATAGAAACAATCGTTATTCTTCCTGACATGTCTGACTCGCTGTTTTCACACCAACACTTTAACTGACAGGCATTCTACCCTGCCTATATGTCTGTACCATTAATATAGACCACTTTTTTCACTCACAGGTAAAAAGACATTTGCAGGCTTCTCGTATGAGAAAGAGCCCATAACAACAGCAACCAGGTAACCATTACGTGGTAGCCGAACAGCATGCACTGAGTATTCCAAGCTTTCGGAAAAACCTTAAGCAGTTTGGGTATCAAGAAACAAAATATAAAATGACATCTAAATACATCCCAAGATAAGCGTTTTTTGCAAAATGATCGGTGCTTTACCCCTTCTGATTCAGAGGCATCAGAGCATAGGTATCGAATGCCTACTATTCTAAGGACCCTATCCGGGATCACCCCTTACCTTACAGGATCTTGGTAGCCGAATCTCCTATCCCAGTTTCCTCACGCATGAACCAGGGAGTAGAGTGAGACGTACTTCGATTTGCTTCACGACACTGTATTAACACACCTCACCGACGGAAAAATTTCCTTGGCACAGTCCTCAGAAAAGCAATAACAATGAATCATCGACGTTTCTCGTAATAAAACTTATTGGTGACCACAAAAGTCTACTCCATAAGACCAAATATCTCAAATACTTGCAGTCACAACATTTTGAGGACAAGTATACTAACACTCGTGGCCGACTTCAGTCCATTCGGCCGTCCGACTGAAAACCTTAAAAGCGTCCAGCCAATCACTAGAGTCCAGACAACTTCCTTCAAACTGAGGTGAAAACGACTCGTGATTGGCTGAGAGATCTAACAAAGAAACAGAAAAACGCAACATTTCCAAGAGGTGTTACGTTATTTTAATGGCTGTATTACACATTCTACGATGTAAATCAAATTTGTACAAATATTTAATAAATTGTTTAAATTTTTCATGGATATACACCTGTATTCTCTTATATTTACATTTCATGAAAATTCATGTTCCACATTACGTAAGTCTAAAAATTTATGCTATCTCTCTCTCTCTCTCTCTCTCTCTCTCTCTCTCTCTCTCTCTCTCTCTCTCTCTCTCTCTCTCTCTCATGAACTGTTGATATGAACTAATGCCTTAAAAAATTATGCGTTTCATCATAATGAGCTTTTACACAGAAGAGATAGAGAGAAAGAGTGAGAGAGACTCAGTTTTTTCAATGGGCACACAAGCAATCCTTCACACTTCGCAAAACCCGAAACAGCAATGAATCAGACAAGTAGTTTAATGGCATCTCTTTGACAAATATCTCAAAAGCGGTTGAAATATTCCCAGTTAATGTTAGAAACTAGTACTGAAAGAAACAAAAGGGATAAGTTTGCCTCAAAAGATTGCATTTCTGGTTCATCAAACAATATCACAAATCAGAAAAAAAAACTTGAATGGCCTCCCCTTAACACCCGTTTTTCAGAGGTCCTTCCTCTTGAGAACAGTTTCATCCTTGGCTAAAAATAAAAAAAATAATATTAAACAAAGATATAGCATCGACATGCATTAAGGGAAAAAATGTAAAAAAAAAAAAACACATCCCTCTTCGAATTGGGGGAATGTTCAGAAATGAAATTCGTTATGTCTGAAGCAACACGTGAAGAATTCCTTTCCTAAACGTAAAAAAGCAAGTATTGATGGAAAAAGTTAAACAAACGAATACCTTTCCCGCTCTTCAGGCAACAGAGCACCCAACCGCCCGCTGTCAGTTTTCAGAGCATTTTAGGAACAGGGGCAAAGTGTCAAAAGGAGTCCCACACGGGCACCACTCATCACCGAGAAGAAAAATTGCGACACGTAAACATGAAGAAAACAGATAATGATGTCGTTTACGAAGTTTCTAAATCCAATTCAGGCAGCTGGGTGGCAATGATCAATCCCGAGTTGCAGAGGCTCATGCTCCGCAATAATACAGGGAAATGTCGTCGGAGTCCTTAGAAGAGCAAGGATAATCACTATCACCCCAAGTTCCAACCAAAAGGGCAGTACTCATAAGTATTATTTTGTTAAGGTGTGATTTTCTCTAACGGCCAAGTGAATTCCATATCAAGAGGAATTGGTGGCTAACAACAATAGGCAAGTGATCCGACCACCTAACTATCTGCAGAAGCACTTATCAGTTATAATTCCTGTTGGATGTAAGCTATTCCTAAGCCACAGTCAATTCGAAATTAAATGATATATACATATATATATATATATATATATATATATATATATATATATATATATATATATATATATATATATATATATATATATTTAAGAGAATACCACAGGAAAATAACAGGTAGAAGTTCAGTAGTAAGCGCTTTCACGATACGTGAATAAACACGTGAAAGCGCGCTTATAGCACTAAACTTCTGCCTGTCATTTTTCTGTGGTATTCGTTTATATACTGAAATCACGTGTATCTATTGTGATTTTTTAATATATCTTGATTTAAAAAAAAGTGTAATATAAATATAATTATATAATATATATATATATATATATATATATATATATATATATATATATATATATATATATATATATATATATATATATATATATATATATACATATATATACATGTATATATCACAGGTCAAAAAACACTTTGGTACCTATTAACATCGGAAATGGATAACTATCTAAATGGAGTTGAAGTCTGAGATCTTCAACTGCCGGAAAAAACTTTTGAGGTTCTCTGGAGTTTTTTCACCTCATAAATATATGCATGTAATACACACACACACACAAACACACACACACACACACACACACACACACATATATATATATATATATATATATATATATATATATATATATATATATATATATATATATATATATATATATATATAATTACATGTATGTTTGAGCTGAAAAAAAACCATTGTTCAAAAGTTTATCTATCAGTTGAAGACCTCTGACCTCAACTCCATTTAGATAGTTATCCATTTCCTAAAATCTATAACAGCAAATTTCTGCTCACTGATACCTTCGATGTTAATGGGTATCAAATGCTTTAATTGACCTGTGCAGATGGCATTAGTATTAACAATGCATGACTCAAGCATCTATTGTGAAAGCATATAGTGCTACCATATGCATATTTTCCTTAGTGTAACACCCCAGCAGGTCATTTACCAATGGTCTTGACTCCGAAGCGCCCTGTCCGGTGACATATTTTAAATCATGCAGTAACAGTCCAGAAAATGCAGACAAATTTCTTCTGTTTTATATGAAAATTATTCGTTAATCTTTTTTGTTCCTATAAGAAACAGTAAAACAGTTTTCAGTTGCACCGTAAAAGGGAAATGATTTGCAAGAGTTGCGTACACAATGAAAAAAATAAAATTGAGTCATTGGTGCTTAGTTTTACCAATAGAAATGAATAACAAAATATGTTTGCTCTTAAGATAAAGATAGATTCTCTAACAGATATGATATATTCCAAATGTCAATCATTGCAGTTATTCATTTAAGATGGAAACAGTTGGACGAGGCTCACTAAAAATATCGTTCTCCATGGCAAAGGAAATAACGCTCGTGAAAGATAAAACAAAATGCCGCTTAAGTGCTATGAAAAGGAATAACTTCACCTCTCCAGGGAGAGTCAAGTCATCTACCCAGAATGTTCCAAATTCATACGATCCGCACTTTGGTGGAATATCACCTGCACTCACAAAATTGATGGTCGCCGGCTTTGCACACTTGAAGTGATTCAAAGGATGTTATGGGAACCTTCGTAGGTGGCCCAGTGTGAACCAGAATCTGTCTTCTTGGCGCAGAAACAACTCTTCCGTCTCCCACACGCATGATCGACTGGGAGAATTCTGCAATAACCTTTAAAACCTTGAAAGGTAGCAGAGACTGCCTCCGAGAAACAAGTTAACAAAGGTCATCAATTTTCATGAGGAACTTGGTCCTCTAAACAAATATATAGTGAACCTTCTCGCCGGCCTGAGAAGAGTATATATGCACAAGAAGCAGGTGCTGCAAGAAAGAAAGAAACACCTTGTGACATCTTATTGAATCTCCCCCCTACGGTCTCAATTCCTTCAACTTTCACTTCACCACTCTCTCAGCAAGTAAAGCACTTTGCACACCTGTGCAACTCAGACGAGCGGCGCAAGAGCGCATCGACAGCTCAACAGCCCTGAGTACATACACAAATGGATCAGTAAACCGCAGCATACCTGCAGCAGCAGTAAGCAGTCGTTTCTTTCTCCCTGAAAAGGTGTTGGGGACTATCAAACGCTGCCTCTACTTTACAAACCGAGTTAGCTGCCACTCTAAAAGGCACTAGAAGACTCTTTAAACAGAGAAGTTAACACCAAAATACTCACAGACTCCAAAGATGCCATCCTTGCATTAAAAAGTTAAGCACACGCTGCAAATATACAACTAATAACCACCATAAAAGCTGCAGCCTTTGCTCTTCGGAGCAATGGAAGGCAGATCACGCTGACCTGGATTTCTACTCATAAAGGAATTCCAGGAAATGAAGAGGCAGATCAACTTCCTAAAGGCACCCTGCAATGCAATACAATCAGTATAATTCTCACTCCTTCCCCCAATGAAAATAATACCAAATATTTCCAGGTAACGCCGGACTCCAGCGCTAAGTGGGGTTCGTCAAGCAGGCCTGCGAAATAGTACATAGAAAGTACTAATTTACAGCATAATTCTATTTCCAGGGAAGTTTCACCTGCCTTATAGAAAGTTAGAGCAACCCTATAAATTGATCTGGAAATTATCTACTTTCTGCAGCAGCTAATAATAATAATAATAATAATAATAATAATAATAATAATAATAATAATAATAATAATAATAATAATAATAATAATAATAATAATAATAATAATAATAATTAGATGTGCCAGACTTGTGTGTTATTTATTGCTGGTTAATACTCAGTCTTGAATGAAGCCAACGTTGGTACTTTTTCTTGCGTGGTCTGTTTTTATTATGGCATTCATTTGTTTTTAAATAACACTAAGGTTTAGTATTTTTGGCTTTGTGTGTCTGTCTGTTTTCTTTTGTGCTTAAGTGGTACCAGCCTAGGCGCTCAAGTTCCAATTCAATCTTCGATTGAACTGGCATATTAAGCCGCCTTCCTGATAAACCCGTTATGTCCCTTCTGACGAAAGTAGTAAGCTTTATGGACCTAGTCGTTATTAACGTGTGTGTTGCAGCTGGAGTTGAGAGAGAGAGAGAGAGAGAGAGAGAGAGAGAGAGAGAGAGAGAGAGAGAGAGAGAGAGAGAGAGAGAGAGAGAGAGAGAGAGAGAGAGTTCACTTCTCGTTCCTATAAGCACAGAATTATATGTCCAACAGCCTTTGTGTAATTTGTTTACATAGTATTTAATGAAGCTTCATCTGTTTTGTGCTCAGTCTGTATAAAAGAGCTGTCCATACTCGTATTTGAGTTTCATTCATGAAAGTCATGTGACTCCTCGTTATAGACGGAAAACTCTCTGCCTTCATTATACATGGTTTTGAAGGAAGCTAATATTAGTGTACTTACAGTTTATATAAAATTATAAGCATGAATATAAGCAGTCATTAATTCATCTCCTTGGTCTTTCCACTTCTCGCTTACCATGTTTTCCATGGGGTCAGGGAGTTTGTGTAGGAAGACCTATTCATCAACACTACACTCGCGAATTTAGAATTTCGTAATATTATCTTGAAGTGAAATAATCTTTCTAATTTGAATTGTTTTCAGAAAAAAAAAAATAACAAAGATTTGTTACGTCCAACATTCACCATATATAAACTTCAGAGCTCAATATTAAAAACCTCAACTCAAACTCAGAGGCATCCTTACCAACTCATATGACAGAACATTCACGGATTTTATAAAATAAGACTGCTTGCTTACAGTATATTCCTTCGGTAAAGTTAAATGAGAAAAGATCCATTTAAAAACGACCGGCATTGTATCATTACCTGTAATGCAATTTTTTTCCAAATGGAGTTTTCGTTTGAGAAACTGCAGTGAACTATTACTTGTAGGGAATAAATTTGGAACCGTCTTAACTGATAAATTCCCATGAATAGATGAATATTGTATATTGTAAAGTCAATTATTATCATTATTATATACTCACGGTATATATAAAAAAAAATAGCTGCTATCAGGGGATGTCACAAATCGTAAACTCTTCTAGTTTTTAAATGTTATTGTTCTAAGACAGGTTTTGATGGTAGAGTTTCATTATTATTTTTACATTTAAATTCATCATTGTCTTACATCAGCACAACCAGTAGCACAGTTCGGGAAATAAGGTTAGAGCCTGTGCCTGCAGGGAACTGTAATGTCGCCTTTAGAGTAAAGGTCACGCTGTTGTAGAGGTGGTTGCTCGCTCTTTTCATTTAGCTGTGAGTTATGTTGACCATGATGTGAATCATCATGTAACGCAAGGAGGTCGAGTCGGGTGGAGATGCCTTATTCCCGGATTAGTGAAGCCGACCCGGTCAGCGCGTGTAGTGCAAAAAGCTTACTCACCTTACCCGCTGCGTGACCTACAAAAAAAAAAAAAAAAAATGGTAGCTCAGTTTAGCTCGAATATCTGTTTCGGAAGGGCATAAGCTCTCGTTTTATTGCTTTAAAGGATGCCTAGTTCGTGTGCTGCATATAGATGCACTCAAAGACTCAGCAAAACCCTAAATCCATTGGTTATATTTCATTGTTAAGTATTGTGTAGGCTATAACCATTGCACATTTTTTTAAACCAAGGAGACAGAGAACCAGCACATGATTAATTAGACAAACCCTATATGAAAATTTACTTTTCATCTTTTTTTTTTTATATTCATTATAAAGACAGCGAAGACAATATGCAAACTGTACTAGAAAACAAGCAATACACGTTTTCATCTAATAATTGGCGTTAGTGATACATATGTTTATCTACCTCGTTTACTTGAGATACACTGCCCCTGTATCTTGCAATAAGTGGTGATATCAAGTACAGTATCATACTTGGATATAGTAACATTTAGATTCTTACTTTCAGTTGTTACACACTGTTATATTTTGTAAAAAGATGCAGTAGCAACGATGAAGTAGTCTTATAATGGGATATCATTATACATTCAAAACCTTATCTCTGTAAGCTAGTGCGCACACACACGCACAAACACACACCAACACACGCACAACTGTGCAAGTTAAACGATTTTTTTTTATGTTTTGGCTTGAAGTTCAAAAGATGAGAATCTTAGAAAAAAATGGGTTCGAGCGGCACGACGTGAAAACTGTTCTCCAAACAAGCATTCCCGTTTGTGTTCGAAGCACTTCAAAGAAGAAGATTTTGATCGGTCGCTCTCCAAGGTTCGATTACACATTAGGACTATACCGAGCATATTTGAATCTTTTCCTGACCATCTCAAGATGAAAGAAACACCTAGAAGACAACCACCGAAAGAGAATCAGTCAGGGGATCATGTGCCTTCACCTGGCTGTGCAAGAGAAAATTCAATAACTGTAACTGAGGCAGTGCTCAAGCTCAGCTATGCTCATTAAGAAAAAAAAAATTATTGCAGTTATCTAAATGTTGTCTTGTCAAAAAGAATGGCGATTTCGATAATGTTTTATGAGAGTTAAGGAGGAAATCTTTCATGTGCGCCATTAGTTTGGACATATTAGAGAAGTGTGTTGATGGTGTGCCAGATCTTTTAAAGAGGCAATTTGCAAAGAACAGAAATCTTCCATCTGGGGGTAAATACTCCCCAGAACTGATAAGTTTTGCCCTTAACTTTCACTTTTATTCCCCGCATGCATGTCGCTATATTCGAAAAATGTTTGATACATGTTTACCGCATCCTAGAACAATTTCGAAGTGGTACCAACAAGTAGATAGCCAACCAGGATTCACGAATCTCTCTTTTTCAGCATTAAAGATGAAAGCTGACGCAGCATTGGAAAGGGGCAAACCTCTAATTTGTTCTTTAATCATGGATGAAATGGCAATCAAACGGCGGGTAGAATGGTATAGGAAATAGATTATGGGTTTGTTGATATAGAGACAGAATTAGATAATGATAGCATTCCCTTAGCTAGAGGCTCTTGTACTTACGGTGACTGCAGTAAATGGTAGCCGGAAATTGCCTGTTGGATATTTCTTGATTGCAGGGCTTGGTTCTCATGAACGAGTAAACTCGATTCAGCAGTGTTTAAGTAGGCTTCATTCAGCTGCGGTTATTATGATATCATTGACATTTGATGGTCTGTCAAGCAATGCTGCAATGATAAAACAACTGGGATGCTGTTTAAACCATGATAATTCAAAAACTTCATTCCTACATCAAATAACTCAGCAACCAACCTGCATCTTCTTTGATCCCTTTCATATGTTGAAGCTGGTAAGAAACTCGTTTGGTGAGAGGAAATATTTTATTGATGGGAAAAAAAAACTCAATTAAATGGATTTATATAGAAAGATTGCACAATATGCAGGCTAATGAAGGTTTGCATCTAGGGAACAAACTTAGATGTTCATATATAGATTGGTCAAAGGAAGAAAAATGAATGTTAAACTAGCAGCTCAACTACTCAGAGAACCAGTTGCAAAATCCCTGCAATTTTGTTTTTATAATGACCGCAGAGAATTTCGAGGATGCGAGGCAACAATTAGGTTCAGCGCAATTTTCAACCATCTATTTGACATCATGAATGAGAGAAATTTATGCTCTTTTGGCTTTCAAAAGACATTTCAGAAAAAAAAAATGAAAAAACTGGTTAAAGAATCGTTGTTAATATAGAATTTTCATTTCCTTATGATAAAAATATAATAAGAAAATAAGTGTTTTTGAAGGTAAGGCTGAGACGGTCATGAGGCGGGCAAAGGATTTGGTCCTTTCTGCCCTACACGGAGGGTATTTCCGCGCGTCCCACTGGCTTCACGGGTTAGTATAGGGAAACTGACCTGTGACGTCTCCACCTCGATTCAACCTCCCTGATGTAACGAGTGATAAAACAGAAGAAACTATATCGTTGTTTTTGACAGGGGAACAAAATATTGTATTGATAGTTTAATTTATAAAGGCCTGCTTCTGGAATGATTATTTTGCAAAAGTAAAAGAATAAAAAAAGAAAATATAGCCAGCAGTACCATTAATTCAACCAGTATTTGTCGTTGTGTTTGTAGCGACAAATTTAGTCATACAAAATGTGGAATGAATAAATATATATACACCATCAGTGTTAAAATGGACGAGGAAACGGGAAAACGAACTAAATTTTCCACAGAAAAACTTAGATCGGGTAAGTTTAATATAAATAAATTATACTGAGATAATATAAAGTGACAAGTGAATACACCAATGAAGCAATAGAAACAAGAATTTGCAACGATCAGTATTTCTATTTCTAAGCATACCGATGAACATAAGGGAAGTTTTGAAGAGATACTGGGTGTCTGAACGTTACTAAAAATTCTTATCATATATCCAATTAACGATATTACCTGAGGTAAATGAGCTTAAGACCCCATAGCAAAGTGGCTAAGAACAAAATTACCCCTACAGCTTGCTGCTTATATGATTCTGTGTGAATAATCGATTACATATGGACATGTGTTCTAAGGCAAAAGTCACTATACTCGTATACCACAATTCAAAAGAATGTTGACAAGTGTTATGATTATTCGTTTGTGTTCAATCTTCTTGTTTTATACATGAATAGAGTGCCTTATAATCGACGCAGAAATGAAGTAAATCAGCCAAAGAAATCCGGTGATAAATAAACTGTCTTACCTTTCATAATTCAGCGACACTGCTCGAAACTCTCCCTTGGCTTGATTGCGTTGATGTCTCATCGGAGACACCTGATTATATCACCAGTTTCTGTAAGGAGAAGAAGAATAAAAGGAAAGGTAAGAAAGAAGAAAGACAAGGACATCTCAGCAAAAATAATGACATCAAATGGCCTTTTTTTTTTTCTTTTTTCAAAGGAGTGCTAACGCCCAAACAGATCTCTTGAGAGACACCTGGTCCCGTCAAACTCTGTTTTCATTTGGCTGAAGACTACCATCTCCCAGCCCAAGGGATGCTCTCTCTCTCTCTCTCTCTCTCTCTCTCTCTCTCTCTCTCTCTCTCTCTCTCTCTCTCTCTCTTCAGATATGTTTCCCTCGTCGTGAGACATCTTGCACCCTACTACTCATAGACAAGGACAGTGGGATGCACATACATGCGAAAAGTTTGCCTTAACACTTGATAGTGAAAACTTCCATAACATATGTTATTTTATGCGTATGTTCTAGATTTTTGGTGATATCTAGTTTGTTGTCTGAATTCCGATAGTTCTTCTATCGAGTCTTACAATATTTCCTTACACATATACCAGTAAGATACGACCATTTATGGTCAAAGTATGTAAGATGTCGATATTAATTCTCTTCCATTAATTATTAACAGACTGACTTCGGAACCATCGAATTTTCATAAAACCCTATTTAGTAAGTTCAGGTATGAGACTACTGGTGATTCATATGTAGAATGAATTTCCTTTACTTGGTTATGCTTGCCTATTGCTCGTATTGGTGAATATACAATTAAATCACTAGCCAATTGGGCGAAACTAGAAAAAAAGCTTCCATTGAGTTATACAGTCATCTGAAACTTAAAAAAAATTCACAGTATGGTACTTAACTATCCATTCAGGTCTGTTTTGAAGAGGAAAATGTGACAGTAGGTTAGAGCGGCTGGCCACTGCAAAAGAAAACCACTGCAGACACATTAAAGATTTTAATTATACTGAGCGTTCACCTAAATAACTACGTCGTAAATAGATTAAATATTCTTAATACCTGATGCATATAACTTCCGTGCATTCACATTCCGGAAAGATTTCGATACACCTAAACAAATTTAGATGTTGAAATACACCAAAACACAGCTTATGAGGCAACACTTGGATTCCTCTGGCTCTCACTTCTGGAACTTCCTAAGCCACAACTCTTGGCCATAAGTGTTCCGAATACAGGTAAAAAAGTCACAGGAAAAGAGTCACATTAATCTTTCCTAGATAATGACCTTTAAGGGTTTTTGCCCGGTATGTATCCACCTTTCCGGCGTGTTTAGTACAAGGCCGTTGGAGATTGCATTATACACATAAACAAAAGACTAAATATCATAAAGATATTGACCCCCAGGAAATTTTGTGAATATTTCCACCCTGACTTGATTACCGGCCACCATAAATTAATGTGACTTTTTTCCTGTGACCCTTTTTCCTAGCCAAACTTGTGACTTTTTTTTTTCCTGTGACTTTATTACCGGTCACCAACTGTTCCTTGTTCTCCATCCAAAACCAAAACGAAGAGTTTCTCACTTTCGACTCTCATTTTTGGTATTAGTTTAGGTACTGTATTAAACCAGAGTAAGTTGTTTGCCCAAAGCTAAGTAGAAAACAAAAAAGAAATATATATATATATATATATATATATATATATATATATATATATATATATATATATATATATATATATATATATATATATATATATATAGCCTGTTTACAACTATATTATCTACTCTTTTGGAGGGATTTTAATATACCATCGATTAAGGTTTTGAATTTGATTGTACTTCTCTCGAGCGTTACAATATTTCTTTACCTCACTAAAGTTCTTTGTCTTTTATACGTAATCTTAAAAATCTTTTAAATTAAATGAATCCACTAGGCAAACATCAAACAAGAAAAATATAACATAATCTTAACGGCTGCAGTAATATCCATTACATAATTATTTCTTACAGTAATTATGCAGCCCGGGACCCTATACAATTTGGTATTCAAGTTCGAGAAAAAAAAACCTTGATACACACACACACACACACACACACACACACACACACACACACACATATATATATATATATATATATATATATATATATATATATATATATATATATATATATAATATATATATATATATATATATATATATATATATATATATATATATATATATATATATATATATATATATATATATATATATATATATATATATAAAAGAATGAGGAAATCGGGAAAACCCACGAGGCACCACTGTCCCCCAATGCCCAGGAATTCTGGGAGCCTCCAGTGGGAAACCGGGATTTCTGGGTGTGGGTGGGTTGGGCTACGAAATAAACAGAGAGCGATACACAAGTAAGAACGGTAGAAATACAGCACAATTACTAAAAACATGGCTCATTCATGTCAACACAAACACCCAAACATGTATAAAGCCTGAATATACAGTATAGCAAGGGCAGGGGCTGGAATCATCCTAAACTAACCTTTCCTAGCGGCACTTGGTCCTTGGCTTTCCTGGGGCCCAAACCCTACCCTCTACTCCTAACCTAACCTAGAATGCTGTAAATTGAATAATAAAGAGGTGGAACTTAATCTAACCGTTCCTAATCTAACCTACAACGTTAGGTTCTTACCGGGATATGGGGGTTTAGGTCCCCCCTGGATGCCCTTACCACACCTGATCTAGACTCATGGGGCTGTAATACGTAAACCAACCATTTCCTTTGAAAATTAAAGTCACATTCAACAACCTATACAAAGACAATAAAAAGCCTAACTGCACTTTTAAAATCACCGACTTCTGTAGCAACAGCTAATTCCAAAAGACAAACGCATCCAAATTATCTGAAACTCCGTTGCCTATTTCACGTTCATAATCACCTACCTTCTGGTTAGAAGTGGGTCATTTAATCTCTTAAATTTGGTGCCATTTCACCAAATAAAACAAGATGGTCTAATTTTCCATTCGATTAAACACACGAAATAGTTTTCACAAACCCGTAGTTCCGTGGTAGGATTATACGGGTTATCACCATTCATTTGTGCAGTTCCATAGTAACCATGGCTAAAACACAACTAACTAGTTAAAAAAAATATATACCCGTCATCTTTTAGACTAGAAAGAGAAATATTCATCGGGTTTTCATCCATGACGAAGCATCATTTGTCAACTGATGAAAAACATAAACTAAAGCACAGGACGCCATATGCTGGAACTACATTCTAGAGGGTTAAAAAAGAAAAAAAAAAAAGGTATAATTTCTCACAACCCAGCGAGCTGCCAAGTGTCAACTACTTTAATCAAGTTTTTATCGCCTTTTTTAGGTAACTGTTAAACCAGACGAAATTATTTCTATTGCATTCTTTCCTTCCACTGCAATCCCATTAAGCAAAAAAAAAGTATTCAACATTGATATCTCCGTGCGGACCTTTTCTGTAGAATTACCTTCCGTAAATACTCTGATATGCCCTCATTATCCAGTGAAGAGGGTCATATGCTCAAAACCTACTGCCACTTGAAATGAAGTATGTCCTTTTATCTAGTTGCGCTTCCCTACTGCACACACTGGGAAAAATTATACTGATATTTGTTTCAATAACATGTTTGCAACCTTATAGTCACTAGCGTCTTAGCAAATCATATCAAAACCTAATATCACTTTGATCTGGAAAGCTCGAAGTACCCCACTTTCCGCTCCCTTCATGATGAAAGGGTCTGTTAACTTATTAAACTATTAACTGAACAATAACCACAAAGGAAATGCAAAACAAACATCAACTCTTCAAAGTCCCTCCCAAATATCCCGTAATTCATTTACGACGAAAAGAGACGGTTTTACCTTTGACCGAAGTACTTCATTGTTTGGTTCCCTTTTAGCCAGAATAAGTTAGTACTTGTCTTGGTAAAGGCTACGGATGATGCATTTAATGTTAAAAGGTAACCCTTTTATCGCAACACACACACACACACACACACACACACACACAGAGAGAGAGAGAGAGAGAGAGAGAGAGAGAGAGAGAGAGAGAGAGAGAGAGAGAGAGAGAGAGAGCATGGGAGAATTTTGTTGCAGAGAGACAGTGAATGTAGGAAGTGACTGTTAGAACATGGTTATAATTAAAATTAATTTTTACTTTAAAATTTGTTCCTTACATTCTATTTCTTCAAAAATGCTTCTGCATAAATAATAAAGAATCGAAACATGTTAGAACTGGGCTAAATGAAATCAGAAGGCAAATAAACAATAAAAAGTTATATTTGTAAAAATGATTGCATAATAAGACTTATCTTTCTCATGACAGAATATTGTAATTCGAATGAGTAATCTTGATAATAACAGTATCGATTTAACTGAAAGATTCGTTATTAGATGCAAGGTTTAAACATTGACGGAAACATTTTATTATTCCTTAGATCACGCCAGTCACTAGACTGGACACAAAGCAGATCGCATAAAATACACATTACCACATAAGATTTTGGCATGATCGAACATTTCATTTTGACATTTGGCAGGTTTTTATGAAAATTTTCCTCTATTCGCGAGACTTGTTGACATCTCCATCAAAAGAAATAGTTTTCTAGATTCGAATCTCGAGGTCTCAGTTCAACATAAATTATTGTTAATTTGTATTATAAACGTATCTCAACTATGGAATTGAAGAGAAAGTTTCTCACATACATGTATGTTTTCTCTTTACGAATGTTTAAAGAAAACGACAACTTTGTAACCTTGGTTAACTATTGTAGATAATTTTTCAACAGTAGATATTACATCACTTGGTTTAGGGATCTAAGACAACGCCAAAGTATAATAAAGTTGGAGGACTGAAAAAAAAAATGAAAATACAGTCAAGAAAATTATGTCAGAGTCAGAAAAAAATAAGCGGGCCACAGTATAAAAAGAAAATATGCTTGGTATTATACTAATAATAATATTCCTTTCAGGAAGTGTAATACATATCGCGAGTTATATAAAAATAGTTTTAATTAAACGGTACGCTGAGAACAGTGACAGAGGGGATAAGTTTTATAAACATTACCCAAAACTGGACGCATCTCCAAAACAGAAAAGCGGCACCACATAAAATACAAATAATGATCGTAACTAGTCTTGATATTGGATGAAGTTATTGCAAAGATACTAGCAACAATGATTTGTAATAAATGCACAATCGCCAACACTACCTGACCTGATCCATATGAATAAGGCAGTTTTATTTGAAATGGAAAAAAAAATGAGTGTAAGGAAATTTGATCGACAACAAATCTGTAAATACCTAACAAAGGTAAAAGCATATTTACCCTAAAGGTGCATAATAAGATGTAAGGTTGTAATAACACTGATAAATATTAACTTTGTGTTCTTGCATACTTTAAGTAATACACATTGATGAATGAAGTGCGCCCACAAAGACCAGCACACACACTATATATGCTGTATATATATATATATATATATATATATATATATATATATATATATATATATATATATATATATATATATATATATATATATATATATATATATATATATATATGTATATGTATATATAAGTATATGTATATGTGTATGTGTATGTATATGTATATATATATATATATATATATATATATATATATATATATATATATATATATATATATATATATATATATATATATATATATATATATATATATATATATATATATATATATATATATATATATATATATATATATATATATTACTTCAAATGTACGGGGGATACTTACTTGATTCTGGATGGTAACGGATGAATGCAGGGAGTTCCCTTTATTTATTACACATCTGACTCAATATTAGGACAAAGTGTAGACAAAGCAAGGGAAATCTAAGGCTTAAGGCCTTCTTCATGTGAGGGAAAATTATGTAAACTCAAGGGTTCCCTTAACTAATTATATTTACATAACAAACACAGATCGGGAGAATGACGAATTACTGGCAGGTAATAATAAGGGCCTGCTAAAATAATGAATCCTACACTGAATAAATATTCTACTCTGACGATGTCTTCATAACAGGAACATCGCCGGTGGGGGATAGAAGGGGAGCTGCACATGGATTGAGCTGAGAGATTCCACAGTTAAGGCCATTCTGCAAATATATGCAAGACGGTTACTTGCAATAATAATAAGATGCTCAAAAGGAAACTGAGGAATGCACATATGGTGCCAAATAATTCAGTTCAACACTAATGCATAATTACATTAACACTAAATGCTCCAACACAAATTACTGAAGGTGATCGCACAATGGAAAATAAAAGAAATATCATGCAGAGAAATAACAGGATCATGACTGACAAGAAGAACCTTGCTCTGGCACATTATCTTCGTCAAGATGATGGTGTTCTCGTTGATAAGGTGCTGGCGATGAAGGAGGGAATTAAAATGCCACTACAAAGTATACTGGTTCGAGCCCCAGGGTCGAACACGTGTTCAGAGGTTCAAGAGGACAGCAAGGTCAGGACATCTCTCCCTGGGTGAAGGTCAGCGCATTCTCTCCCTCGATTCTTGTTGCAGCGTCTATAAATAACCTTCGGGGATTATGCTGGCTTCTCTTCCAGATGGCACAAAGGTCAATCTTCATCATGCTTTCTATAATGACGACTGCATGGTATCAGTCAACCCACGTGGAGGGTTCAGAATGGGGGGGGGGCAACTTTCTCTTTTTGGTTCCTCCCTTGCCTTGTTGGATGCGCAGAAGGTTCGAAGGTCAGCTGGAATTAGGCTTAAAAGTAGTCAATTTGTACAGAGAGGGTTAGGCTTAACCATTTTGTGGAATGAAGGAGAGAGTTTATTTGAAGGGGTGATTGGAACCCCACAGTTCTAGTAATTAAGTAATTTTTATTCCTTTCTCAATTATGTTGCAAATGTAAAAACGGGTGAGGTTGCGAGAAAGGAGATCCCATTCGTTGAAATATATATATATATATATATATAAATTTCTGACTCACGTCGGGATCGAACCCAGGTCTCTCAGGTGGAAAGCAAGGGCGTTACCCACTGGGCCATACAAGTCTAAAAGAAGTCGGAACCTGAGAGCAACTGCACCCAAGGAATTACCTGGGCAAGCTAACTGCTTGCATACCAGCCAGTTTTCCCCAACTTCCCGACTCAGCAATGACCCAATGGACAACATTTCATTCGAATTATCCCTTCTGAGTGAATAAGATAGAAATCATCAACACACAATCACGTGTGGAACAGAAATAAATTTCTGACTCACGTCGGGATCGAACCCAGGTCTCTCAGGTGGAAAGCAAGGGCGTTACCCACTGGGCCATACAAGTCTAAAAGAAGTCGGAACCTGAGAGCAACTGCACCCAAGGAATTACCTGGGCAAGCACACTGCTTGCATACCAGCGAGTTTTCCCCAACTTCCCGACTCAGCAATGACCCAATGGACAACATTTCATTCGAATTATCCCTTCTGAGTGAATAAGATAGAAATCATCAACACACAATCACGTGTGGAACAGAAATAAATTTCTGACTCACGTCGGGATCGAACCCAGGTCTCTCAGGTGGAAAGCAAGGGCGTTACCCACTGGGCCATACAAGTCTAAAAGAAGTCGGAACCTGAGAGCAACTGCACCCAAGGAATTACCTGGGCAAGCTAACTGCTTGCATACCAGCGAGTTTTCCCCAACTTCCCGACTCAGCAATGACCCAATGGACAACATTTCATTCGAATTATCCCTTCTGAGTGAATAAGATAGAAATCATCAACACACAATCACGTGTGGAACAGAAATAAATTTCTGACTCACGTCGGGATCGAACCCAGGTCTCTCAGGTGGAAAGCAAGGGCGTTACCCACTGGGCCATACAAGTCTAAAAGAAGTCGGAACCTGAGAGCAACTGCACCCAAGGAATTACCTGGGCAAGCTAACTGCTTGCATACCAGCGAGTTTTCCCCAACTTCCCGACTCAGCAATGACCCAATGGACAACATTTCATTCGAATTATCCCTTCTGAGTGAATAAGATAGAAATCATCAACACACAATCACGTGTGGAACAGAAATAAATTTCTGACTCACGTCGGGATCGAACCCAGGTCTCTCAGGTGGAAAGCAAGGGCGTTACCCACTGGGCCATACAAGTCTAAAAGAAGTTGGAACCTGAGAGCAACTGCACCCAAGGAATTACCTGGGCAAGCTAACTGCTTGCATACCAGCGAGTTTTCCCCAACTTCCCGACTCAGCAATGACCCAATGGACAACATTTCATTCGAATTATCCCTTCTGAGTGAATAAGATAGAAATCATCAACACACAATCACGTGTGGAACAGAAATAAATTTCTGACTCACGTCGGGACCGAACCCAGGTCTCTCAGGTGGAAAGCAAGGGCGTTACCCACTGGGCCATACAAGTCTAAAAGAAGTCGGAACCTGAGAGCAACTGCACCCAAGGAATTACCTGGGCAAGCTAACTGCTTGCATACCAGCCAGTTTTCCCCAACTTCCCGACTCAGCAATGACCCAATGGACAACATTTCATTCGAATTATCCCTTCTGAGTGAATAAGATAGAAATCATCAACACACAATCACGTGTGGAACAGAAATAAATTTCTGACTCACGTCGGGATCGAACCCAGGTCTCTCAGGTGGAAAGCAAGGGCGTTACCCACTGGGCCATACAAGTCTAAAAGAAGTCGGAACCTGAGAGCAACTGCACCCAAGGAATTACCTAGGCAAGCTAACTGCTTGCATACCAGCGAGTTTTCCCCAACTTCCCGACTCAGCAATGACCCAATGGACAACATTTCATTCGAATTATCCCTTCTGAGTGAATAAGATAGAAATCATCAACACACAATCACGTGTGGAACAGAAATAAATTTCTGACTCACGTCGGGATCGAACCCAGGTCTCTCAGGTGGAAAGCAAGGGCGTTACCCACTGGGCCATACAAGTCTAAAAGAAGTCGGAACCTGAGAGCAACTGCACCCAAGGAATTACCTGGGCAAGCTAACTGCTTGCATACCAGCGAGTTTTCCCCAACTTCCCGACTCAGCAATGACCCAATGGACAACATTTCATTCGAATTATCCCTTCTGAGTGAATAAGATAGAAATCATCAACACACAATCACGTGTGGAACAGAAATAAATTTCTGACTCACGTCGGGATCGAACCCAGGTCTCTCAGGTGGAAAGCAAGGGCGTTACCCACTGGGCCATACAAGTCTAAAAGAAGTCAGAACCTGAGAGCAACTGCACCCAAGGAATTACCTGGGCAAGCTAACTGCTTGCATACCAGCGAGTTTTCCCCAACTTCCCGACTCAGCAATGACCCAATGGACAACATTTCATTCGAATTATCCCTTCTGAGTGAATAAGATAGAAATCATCAACACACAATCACGTGTGGAACAGAAATAAATTTCTGACTCACGTCGGGATCGAACCCAGGTCTCTCAGGTGGAAAGCAAGGGCGTTACCCACTGGGCCATACAAGTCTAAAAGAAGTCGGAACCTGAGAGCAACTGCACCCAAGGAATTACCTGGGCAATCTAACTGCTTGCATACCAGCGAGTTTTCCCCAACTTCCCGACTCAGCAATGACCCAATGGACAACATTTCATTCGAATTATCCCTTCTGAGTGAATAAGATAGAAATCATCAACACACAATCACGTGTGGAACAGAAATAAATTTCTGACTCACGTCGGGATCGAACCCAGGTCTCTCAGGTGGAAAGCAAGGGCGTTACCCACTGGGCCATACAAGTCTAAAAGAAGTCGGAACCTGAGAGCAACTGCACCCAAGGAATTACCTGGGCAAGCTAACTGCTTGCATACCAGCGAGTTTTCCCCAACTTCCCGACTCAGCAATGACCCAATGGACAACATTTCATTCGAATTATCCCTTCTGAGTGAATAAGATAGAAATCATCAACACACAATCACGTGTGGAACAGAAATAAATTCCTGACTCACGTCGGGATCGAACCCAGGTCTCTCAGGTGGAAAGCAAGGGCGTTACCCACTGGGCCATACAAGTCTAAAAGAAGTCGGAACCTGAGAGCAACTGCACCCAAGGAATTACCTGGGCAAGCTAACTGCTTGCATACCAGCGAGTTTTCCCCAACTTCCCGACTCAGCAATGACCCAATGGACAACATTTCATTCGAATTATCCCTTCTGAGTGAATAAGATAGAAATCATCAACACACAATCACGTGTGGAACAGAAATAAATTTCTGACTCACGTCGGGATCGAACCCAGGTCTCTCAGGTGGAAAGCAAGGGCGTTACCCACTGGGCCATACAAGTCTAAAAGAAGTCGGAACCTGAGAGCAACTGCACCCAAGGAATTACCTGGGCAAGCTAACTGCTTGCATACCAGCGAGTTTTCCCCAACTTCCCGACTCAGCAATGACCCAATGGACAACATTTCATTCGAATTATCCCTTCTGAGTGAATAAGATAGAAATCATCAACACACAATCACGTGTGGAACAGAAATAAATTTCTGACTCACGTCGGGATCGAACCCAGGTCTCTCAGGTGGAAAGCAAGGGCGTTACCCACTGGGCCATACAAGTCTAAAAGAAGTCGGAACCTGAGAGCAACTGCACCCAAGGAATTACCTGGGCAAGCTCACTGCTTGCATACCAGCGAGTTTTCCCCAACTTCCCGACTCAGCAATGACCCAATGGACAACATTTCATTCGAATTATCCCTTCTGAGTGAATAAGATAGAAATCATCAACACACAATCACGTGTGGAACAGAAATAAATTTCTGACTCACGTCGGGATCGAACCCAGGTCTCTCAGGTGGAAAGCAAGGGCGTTACCCACTGGGCCATACAAGTCTAAAAGAAGTCGGAACCTGAGAGCAACTGCACCCAAGGAATTACCTGGGCAAGCTAACTGCTTGCATACCAGCGAGTTTTCCCCAACTTTCCGACTCAGCAATGACCCAATGGACAACATTTCATTCGAATTATCCCTTCTGAGTGAATAAGATAGAAATCATCAACACACAATCACGTGTGGAACAGAAATAAATTTCTGACTCACGTCGGGATCGAACCCAGGTCTCTCAGGTGGAAAGCAAGGGCGTTACCCACTGGGCCATACAAGTCTAAAAGAAGTCGGAACCTGAGAGCAACTGCACCCAAGGAATTACCTGGGCAAGCTAACTGCTTGCATACCAGCGAGTTTTCCCCAACTTCCCGACTCAGCAATGACCCAATGGACAACATTTCATTCGAATTATCCCTTCTGAGTGAATAAGATAGAAATCATCAACACACAATCACGTGTGGAACAGAAATAAATTTCTGACTCACGTCAGGATCGAACCCAGGTCTCTCAGGTGGAAAGCAAGGGCGTTACCCACTGGGCCATACAAGTCTAAAAGAAGTCGGAACCTGAGAGCAACTGCACCCAAGGAATTACCTAGGCAAGCTAACTGCTTGCATACCAGCGAGTTTTCCCCAACTTCCCGACTCAGCAATGACCCAATGGACAACATTTCATTCGAATTATCCCTTCTGAGTGAATAAGATAGAAATCATCAACACACAATCACGTGTGGAACAGAAATAAATTTCTGACTCACGTCGGGATCGAACCCAGGTCTCTCAGGTGGAAAGCAAGGGCGTTACCCACTGGGCCATACAAGTCTAAAAGAAGTCGGAACCTGAGAGCAACTGCACCCAAGGAATTACCTGGGCAAGCTAACTGCTTGCATACCAGCGAGTTTTCCCCAACTTTCCGACTCAGCAATGACCCAATGGACAACATTTCATTCGAATTATCCCTTCTGAGTGAATAAGATAGAAATCATCAACACACAATCACGTGTGGAACAGAAATAAATTTCTGACTCACGTCGGGATCGAACCCAGGTCTCTCAGGTGGAAAGCAAGGGCGTTACCCACTGGGCCA
The DNA here is from genome assembly GCA_039081455.1 of Macrobrachium rosenbergii. NCBI lineage: Eukaryota > Metazoa > Arthropoda > Malacostraca > Decapoda > Palaemonidae > Macrobrachium > Macrobrachium rosenbergii. The sequence goes on along the minus strand of JANJGK010000005.1, from coordinate 18,080,476 downwards.
TACAAGTCTAAAAGAAGTCGGAACCTGAGAGCAACTGCACCCAAGGAATTACCTGGGCAAGCTAACTGCTTGCATACCAGCGAGTTTTCCCCAACTTCCCGACTCAGCAATGACCCAATGGACAACATTTCATTCGAATTATCCCTTCTGAGTGAATAAGATAGAAATCATCAACACACAATCACGTGTGGAACAGAAATAAATTTCTGACTCACGTCAGGATCGAACCCAGGTCTCTCAGGTGGAAAGCAAGGGCGTTACCCACTGGGCCATACAAGTCTAAAAGAAGTCGGAACCTGAGAGCAACTGCACCCAAGGAATTACCTAGGCAAGCTAACTGCTTGCATACCAGCGAGTTTTCCCCAACTTCCCGACTCAGCAATGACCCAATGGACAACATTTCATTCGAATTATCCCTTCTGAGTGAATAAGATAGAAATCATCAACACACAATCACGTGTGGAACAGAAATAAATTTCTGACTCACGTCGGGATCGAACCCAGGTCTCTCAGGTGGAAAGCAAGGGCGTTACCCACTGGGCCATACAAGTCTAAAAGAAGTCGGAACCTGAGAGCAACTGCACCCAAGTAATTACCTGGGCAAGCTAACTGCTTGCATACCAGCCAGTTTTCCCCAACTTCCCGACTCAGCAATGACCCAATGGACAACATTTCATTCGAATTATCCCTTCTGAGTGAATAAGATAGAAATCATCAACACACAATCACGTGTGGAACAGAAATAAATTTCTGACTCACGTCGGGATCGAACCCAGGTCTCTCAGGTGGAAAGCAAGGGCGTTACCCACTGGGCCATACAAGTCTAAAAGAAGTCAGAACCTGAGAGCAACTGCACCCAAGGAATTACCTGGGCAAGCTAACTGCTTGCATACCAGCGAGTTTTCCCCAACTTCCCGACTCAGCAATGACCCAATGGACAACATTTCATTCGAATTATCCCTTCTGAGTGAATAAGATAGAAATCATCAACACACAATCACGTGTGGAACAGAAATAAATTTTTGACTCACGTCGGGATCGAACCCAGGTCTCTCAGCTGGAAAGCAAGGGCGTTACCCACTGGGCCATACAAGTCTAAAAGAAGTCGGAACCTGAGAGCAACTGCACCCAAGGAATTACCTGGGCAAGCTAACTACTTGCATACCAGCGAGTTTTCCCCCAACTTCCCGACTCAACAATGACCCAATGGACAACATTTCATTCGAATTATCCCTTCTGAGTGAATAAGATAGAAATCATCAACACACAATCACGTGTGGAACAGAAATAAATTTCTGACTCACGTCGGGATCGAACCCAGGTCTCTCAGGTGGAAAGCAAGGGCGTTACCCACTGGGCCATACAAGTCTAAAAGAAGTCGGAACCTGAGAGCAACTGCACCCAAGGAATTACCTGGGCAAGCTAACTGCTTGCATACCAGCGAGTTTTCCCCAACTTCCCGACTCAGCAATGACCCAATGGACAACATTTCATTCGAATTATCCCTTCTGAGTGAATAAGATAGAAATCATCAACACACAATCACGTGTGGAACAGAAATAAATTTCTGACTCACGTCGGGATCGAACCCAGGTCTCTCAGGTGGAAAGCAAGGGCGTTACCCACTGGGCCATACAAGTCTAAAAGAAGTCGGAACCTGAGAGCAACTGCACCCAAGGAATTACCTGGGCATGCTAACTGCTTGCATACCAGCGAGTTTTCCCGAACTTCCCGACTCAGCAATGACCCAATGGACAACATTTCATTCGAATTATCCCTTCTGAGTGAATAAGATAGAAATCATCAACACACAATCACGTGTGGAACAGAAATAAATTTCTGACTCACGTCGGGATCGAACCCAGGTCTCTCAGGTCTCTCTTGGGTGCTGAGTCGGGAAGTTGGGGAAAACTCGCTGGTATGCAAGCAGTTAGCTTGCTCAGGTAATTCCTTGGGTGCAGTTGCTCTCAGGTTCCGACTTCTTTTAGACTTGTATGGCCCAGTGGGTAACGCCCTTGCTTTCCACCTGAGAGACCTGGGTTCGATCCCGACGTGAGTCAGAAATTTATTTTTGTTCCACACGTGATTGTGTGTTGATGATTTCTATCTTATTCACTCAAAAGGGATAATTCGAATGAAATGTTGTCCATTGGGTCATTGCTGAGTCGGGAAGTTGGGGAAAACTCACTGGTATGCAAGCAGTTAGCTTGCCCAGGTAATTCCTTGGGTGCAGTTGCTCTCAGGTTCTGACTTCTTTTAGACTTGTATGGCCCAGTGGGTAACGCCCTTGCTTTCCACCTGAGAGACCTGGGTTCGATCCCGACGTGAGTCAGAAATTTATTTCTGTTCCACACGTGATTGTGTGTTGATGATTTCTATCTTATTCACTCAGAAGGGATAATTCGAATGAAATGTTGTCCAATGGGTCATTGCTGAGTCGGGAAGTTGGGGAAAACTCGCTGGTATGCAAGCAGTTAGCTTGCCCAGGTAATTCCTTGGGTGCAGTTGCTCTCAGGTTCCGACTTCTTTTAGACTTGTATGGCCCAGTGGGTAACGCCCTTGCTTTCCACCTGAGAGACCTGGGTTCGATCCCGACGTGAGTCAGAAATTTATTTCTGTTCCACACGTGATTGTGTGTTGATGATTTCTATCTTATTCACTCAGAAGGGATAATTCGAATGAAATGTTGTCCATTGGGTCATTGCTGAGTCGGGAAGTTGGGGAAAACTCGCTGGTATGCAAGCAGTGTGCTTGCCCAGGTAATTCCTTGGGTGCAGTTGCTCTCAGGTTCCGACTTCTTTTAGACTTGTATGGCCCAGTGGGTAACGCCCTTGCTTTCCACCTGAGAGACCTGGGTTCGATCCCGACGTGAGTCAGAAATTTATTTCTGTTCCACACGTGATTGTGTGTTGATGATTTCTATCTTATTCACTCAGAAGGGATAATTCGAATGAAATGTTGTCCATTGGGTCATTGCTGAGTCGGGAAGTTGGGGAAAACTCGCTGGTATGCAAGCAGTTAGCTTGCCCAGGTAATTCCTTGGGTGCAGTTGCTCTCAGGTTCCGACTTCTTTTAGACTTGTATGGCCCAGTGGGTAACGCCCTTGCTTTCCACCTGAGAGACCTGGGTTCGATCCCGACGTGAGTCAGAAATTTATTTCTGTTCCACACGTGATTGTGTTGATGATTTCTATCTTATTCACTCAGAAGGGATAATTCGAATGAAATGTTGTCCATTGGGTCATTGCTGAGTCGGGAAGTTGGGGAAAACTCGCTGGTATGCAAGCAGTTAGCTTGCCTAGGTAATTCCTTGGGTGCAGTTGCTCTCAGGTTCCGACTTCTTTTAGACTTGTATGGCCCAGTGGGTAACGCCCTTGCTTTCCACCTGAGAGACCTGGGTTCGATCCCGACGTGAGTCAGAAATTTATTTCTGTTCCACACGTGATTGTGTGTTGATGATTTCTATCTTATTCACTCAGAAGGGATAATTCGAATGAAATGTTGTCCATTGGGTCATTGCTGAGTTGGGAAGTTGGGGAAAACTCGCTGGTATGCAAGCAGTTAGCTTGCCCAGGTAATTCCTTGGGTGCAGTTGCTCTCAGGTTCCGACTTCTTTTAGACTTGTATGGCCCAGTGGGTAACGCCCTTGCTTTCCACCTGAGAGACCTGGGTTCGATCCCGACGTGAGTCAGAAATTTATTTCTGTTCCACACGTGATTGTGTGTTGATGATTTCTATCTTATTCACTCAGAAGGGATAATTCGAATGAAATGTTGTCCATTGGGTCATTGCTGAGTCGGGAAGTTGGGGAAAACTCGCTGGTATGCAAGCAGTTAGCTTGCCCAGGTAATTCCTTGGGTGCAGTTGCTCTCAGGTTCCGACTTCTTTTAGACTTGTATGGCCCAGTGGGTAACGCCCTTGCTTTCCACCTGAGAGACCTGGGTTCGATCCCGACGTGAGTCAGAAATTTATTTCTGTTCCACACGTGATTGTGTGTTGATGATTTCTATCTTATTCACTCAGAAGGGATAATTCGAATGAAATGTTGTCCATTGGGTCATTGCTGAGTCGGGAAGTTGGGGAAAACTCGCTGGTATGCAAGCAGTGAGCTTGCCCAGGTAATTCCTTGGGTGCAGTTGCTCTCAGGTTCCGACTTCTTTTAGACTTGTATGGCCCAGTGGGTAACGCCCTTGCTTTCCACCTGAGAGACCTGGGTTCGATCCCGACGTGAGTCAGAAATTTATTTCTGTTCCACACGTGCTTGTGTGTTGATGATTTCTATCTTATTCACTCAGAAGGGATAATTCGAATGAAATGTTGTCCATTGGGTCATTGCTGAGTCGGGAAGTTGGGGAAAACTCGCTGGTATGCAAGCAGTTAGCTTGCCCAGGTAATTCCTTGGGTGCAGTTGCTCTCAGGTTCCGACTTCTTTTAGACTTGTATGGCCCAGTGGGTAACGCCCTTGCTTTCCACCTGAGAGACCTGGGTTCGATCCCGACGTGAGTCAGAAATTTATTTCTGTTCCACACGTGATTGTGTGTTGATGATTTCTATCTTATTCACTCAGAAGGGATAATTCGAATGAAATGTTGTCCATTGGGTCATTGCTGAGTCGGGAAGTTGGGGAAAACTCGCTGGTATGCAAGCAGTTAGCTTGCCCAGGTAATTCCTTGGGTGCAGTTGCTCTCAGGTTCCGACTTCTTTTAGACTTGTATGGCCCAGTGGGTAACGCCCTTGCTTTCCACCTGAGAGACCTGGGTTCGATCCCGACGTGAGTCAGAAATTTATTTCTGTTCCACACGTGATTGTGTGTTGATGATTTCTATCTTATTCACTCAGAAGGCATAATTCGAATGAAATGTTGTCCATTGGGTCATTGCTGAGTCGGGAAGTTGGGGAAAACTCGCTGGTATGCAAGCAGTTAGCTTGCCCAGGTAATTCCTTGGGTGCAGTTGCTCTCAGGTTCCGACTTCTTTTAGACTTGTATGGCCCAGTGGGTAACGCCCTTGCTTTCCACCTGAGAGACCTGGGTTCGATCCGACGTGAGTCAGAAATTTATTTCTGTTCCACACGTGATTGTGTGTTGATGATTTCTATATATATATATATATATATATATATATATATATATATATATATATATATATATATATATATATATATATATATATATATATATATATATATATATATATATATACTTATTTATTTATTTATAGTAAGACATTTTACTATTTTGTCGGCTTTTCTTTGCTGATGTTGCTCCTGAGACATCATATAAAAAGACGAAATATAAAATTACCAGGGATATTTGTCTAAATTTTCTCATCTCTTAGGCAAAAAATTCTGTCTATCGTTGTTTGTGAACCTGGCGACGGGTCGGTTCGAATCATGCTAGGGACAAAGAATTTGTCAATTATAAATCCTCTTGTGTGCCATTTATTCACAAGGTATAGTAAGCTGAATATTAAGTGATATTTGCGGTGTAATATTTGTGCCTATATATATATATATATATATATAATATATATATATATATATATATATATATATATATATATATATATATATATATATATATATATATATATATATATATATATATTATATATATATATATATATATTTTATATATATATATTTTATATATATATATATTTTATATATATATATATATATATATATATATATATATATATATATATATATATATATATATATATATATTATATACATATATATATATATATATATATATATATATATATATATATATATATATATATATATATATATATATATATATATATATATATATTACTGAAAGGACCTCATTCAAACTGGATGGTATCTAATGGAGTATTTATTCAGAAAAAGTTACAAGCTTTCTTTGTCCAAGAAAGCTTGTAACTTTTTCTGAATAAATACTTCATTTGATACCATCCAGTTTGAATGAGGTCCTTTCGTAATTTTACTATTGCACAGAACAATTGTGTACGTGATTAAGTTAATATATATATATAATATATATATATATATATATATATATATATATATATATATATATATATATATATATATATATATTATATGGAGGGAGAGTCAAGATATAAGAAGAATGTGTGGTATATATAGCGTAAAGGAGAAGTCTAGGGAAGCTCATCTGAGATACTATGGTCGTGTAATAAGAAGAGAGGAGTTGGAACCAATCAAGAGAGCTAAGAACATGCCAGTGATGGGGAGGAGTGTGGGGCGTTAGTGGATCAGGTGGATGGATGTGGTGAAGAGGGATATGGGTGAGGTTGGACTGGGGGAAGCAGATGCAAGGAATAGAAATAGATGGAGAAAAGTTGACTCAAGTGGCCGACCCTGCTATACAGTGGGATTAATAAGGTCGAAAGAAGAGGAAGATTATTTATATACATACATACATATATATATATATATATATATATATATATATATATATATATATATATATATATATATATATATATATATATGTATATATATATAGAGAGAGAGAGAGAGAGAGAGAGAGAGAGAGAGAGAGAATTTCATTTACATACTACTGAGACACGAATCCATCATAGGTTGTCAAAGCAGAGGAAGGTAGACATGTAAGACAAGTTCCTGTTCTCCATTTGTTAAACTGCTCCATCACCAACAAGGTTGTATGTTGTAAAACTTTCATACGGACCTGGAAAGTGAGATTTAGCATAAAACGTCCTTACATAATTTTAACATCATTTGTAAACGAGATTGACGTGAATGAATTATATATGAATTTATCATTTGAAAGCCAAAGTATGAAATTTGATATTACTACACGTGTGCATGAAGTTTGTTACAATTGTGTGAATATGGTTCAGTTATATTAATCAATAATGTGGGTAAAGAAGATTACCAGTTTAGTGCTGGTGAAGGACAATTAATTTTAAGACATCTACAGTTACCTGAGCAAATCATGGTCATTTTGCAATATTTTTTTCGAGGATCAGTTGATATTCAGTCTTTATATACAGGTACGCCTAAATATATTAAGAGGAAAACAACTAATTATCTTGACTGTCAGTACACTTAAAAGACTGATAAATCTTATATCAGTTTGAAATTGTACTTTTTTTCCCATTATTACAAAAACTTACTATCATGTAAAGACTTCAGGATGCAAGAAATGCATGATTATAAATAAATTCAAAGCCTTCCACTTGCGGAACGTACAAGCAAACTGAAGAGAATACCAATGTACTACCCAATGACAAGGAACAGAAGTCAAAATCGTTACTCATTTTGGATCTGTATGATTCTGAGTTCATTTCCAAATAAGAGGCAAGATAGGTTAGTTTATTATTAGAATAACGCTCCCATGAACGATCTGATAATTGTTTTTTGAATAAAGGAAAGGTGCTGGGGTTGGCAAACGAGAAAGTTATAGCATAGTCATTTGTAATAATTCATCAGAACTATAACAATGATAATTTCTGTCACATAAATAAAAGTGAGTGGGCCCGGTATTATTATCCATTCAGGAATTATATATGACTTTGTTGCATTCAATGTTAACTTTCTATAGAAAGTAAAACCACAAAGAAAATTCTGATTGTTCATATCAATAAATTGCAAATGTTGCAAAAATCAATGAAATATCACTAAATTTTTTGTTTGTGGTAGATTAAGAAAGTAAGTTATCAGAGAGAGAGAGAGAGAGAGAGAGAGAGAGAGAGAGAGAGGAGAGAGAGAGAGAGAGAGAGAGAGAGAGAGAGAGAGAGAGAATTTTTTGGTTTCAAAAGAATTGCTTCACAAGACTTTTGAATGCTAACTTCTTGATTCAAAGGGAACTTTTGAGGAAGGGAAAAGACAGGGTAAAAAAAAAAAAAAAACCATGGTTATTCTGTAATTGAACAGCATTTTTCATCAGGAAATGGCATATATTAAAAAGTACAGGAAAGGAGTTTCACATTCTGCTAAATATCAAAGTCTGCAAAAGATACTAAAAACTGGATGTAACAGTTAGAGGTGATGTATGAAACTTCAAAAAAAAAAAAAAAAGGCACTAGCAATATAAAATTTTAAATTCACGTTGAATCCAAGTTGCTAAAAAATTCTTACGCTCATAAAAGAAAATGTCTTTAATCACCCTTTTCTATTCAGATACCATTCTAGAATAATAGTGCTTCATCCACAGTTATAACTGTGGATGTATGGTTTTTATCGACATTATGTGATCATGTAATTCCGTACGGGTTTCAAAAAATCATTGCATATTGAATCATTTTTATCAGAACTTGCATTTGATGGGGCAGTAGTCAGATGGGTGAATCACTTACTTGAGAGAGAGAGAGAGAGAGAGAGAGAGAGAGAGAGAGAGAGAGAGAAAGAGAGAGAGAGAGAGAGAGAGAGAGAGAGAGAGAGAGAGAGAGAGAGAGAGAGAGAGATGGCTTAGCAAATATTTGCACTGTCCAATTAACCTAGTCCTGGTAAAAAGGAAAACGCGCTTCCCGTAAAAATACGGTTACGGACTTTGTATTTTGCTATTTTCATCTTTTAAATTCCTCTCTCTCTCTCT
>JANJGK010000005.1:18056413-18071808 GCA_039081455.1 Macrobrachium rosenbergii | reverse complement strand
TTTTGTTTAGTTTACTTGACATATATTCATGCATTGTTATGCATTTGGCTGTTTATAATACTTTTCTTTTTCAAAATAAAACGTTTCCACTAACAGGTTGTTGCTCCCATAAAGACAAGACAATAATCACTGACATATTCATATTTTAACTGCTGAATTCATTGATGAGTTCGATGTGCAGAAAACTTCGACAAAATTAGACACTTCAAATACTTGCACATAATTGTTTAACACTTCTACAGACACAATGCTATTTATTTCTATTTCTCATGCATTCATGTGTTTCGTGGATGGGAAGACCCTTTGTTTCTGAAGCATCTTTAATCTACCCTCTCCAACACTTTCCAGGTTCTGTTCCTTCCTCCAAACACCTCTAAAACGTACATTATATACCTATTTTATGCCCTTGATTCAGTCTTTCACCTTTTTACCACATCTATGTTTATCCACCTTTCTCACTCTTTCCTTCGACTTGTGTTACGTACATTACATATATAACTCATATCTATAGCTTCCAGTTTTATTTTCATTCGCATTCGACATCAACAATGGAATTCCATATAGGAGAGTTGGCTTAATACGTTCATAAACTCCAACCTTGGCTCCAGTAGACACTAGTTCCTCGTTGGGAGAGTGGGTTCCGTTCTCAGGTAGCACTCGTCTGGCCGCGAGTTCGAATCTCCGACCGGCCAATGAAGAATAAGAGGAAGCTATTTCTGGTGATAGAAATTAATTTCTCGCTATAATGTCGTTCGGATTCCACAATAAGCTGTAGGTCCCGTTGCTAGGTAACCAATTGGTTCTTAGCCACGTAAAATCAATCTAATCCTTCGGGCTAGGCCTAGGAGAGCTGTTAATCAGCTCAGTGGTCTGGTTAAACTAAGGTATACTTAACGTTTCCAGTAGACACTCCAGCTCTTCCTAATGATTTTTTTGCGTGTATCCAGTGAATTCTCTTACGTCATCCACCTTGTGGTTCTCCACTTCCCTCGCCCTTGCATCGTCCGGAATATTCACCTGCCCACATTCATTTTCCCTTAACATGCTGAGTTTCCTGAAATTGGTAGACAAAGCTATTTTATGGTAATTAATTTATATTTAAAGTTACAAATTACATGTACAGGAAGCTTCCGAACTTCCTACACTTCGTTCAGAATTAAATGGAAATATTAAAACTAACTTTCATGAGTTCGTTGGTAATGTAATTATTAGGAGAAAATTTATACCATTATTAATAGTATTAAACGTTGGTAACATGAAGGAAATCTGAAATACAATTTACATATTTTTACATGATAGATACTCATTTGATATTCAGTTACTAAAAGGAATGTGCCAATTATCAATAACATACACAAGCAAGGGCAATGAGTTGGAGATTAGATGAGAACTCTTGAATAGACTAACTAAAAAACAGCCTCAGTTATCAAAACACACACACACACACAAGATAACAACGAAAAAGTGCATTTTACTTCGCTTAATTGTTATCAAGGCTTAAATATTTTCGCCGAGTACTGCAACCTTTCTCTTGTGAATTTAATGTTGGTTTAAGACATTTTGCTCAAGTTACATCTCCCATGTGCAGTTTTCCTTTGATTTAACAGGCTCAGGAATATAGATACCAAGTACCAAGTACGAAATTGAGATGCCTATCAGAATCATGCCAGCTTCGGAATACATTGAATTAAATGACTCTGGCATTTCTATCACAGAGAAAAAAAATTTTCATAAAAAAACCTATTATACAGGAAGCAATCTGCAGCTCGAACATACACACACACACACACACACACACACACACACACACACACACATATATATATATATATATATATATATATATATATATATATATATATATATATATATATATATGTGTGTGTGTGTGTGTATATATATATATATATATATATATATATATATATATATATATATATATATATATATATATATATATATATATATATATATATATGGTGATAATTCATTAAATTAAAAGTCACATATTTGAAGTCACGTGTCAGTGCCCATTGTTTCTTTATGTTGGCTTATGTATATTATATATCAAATATCTAGTGAAATATTGAATAAAAAAAATCTGAAGTATGAAGTGGTGCGGACAAACTTACATCTAGTAACACTGGAAGCTCAATCTAAAATTAAACTAATTGTAGTTTCCAAATACATTGACCACCGGTAGCGGTATGGATACAAAGAAAACTGAGACAGGCCATCATCCTCTTACCATGGACCATTACAGTTACCAGCTTGGCTCAGCACGAAATTACAGTTATCTTGCATCCTACGAAGCAGTTAATAGACCCATTAATTCCTAATTGGCAAACGTAGCAGGCCCAACCTTATCCCCAATGGGTTCAAAGAAACCGGCGGAAGAGAGAAATAATGAGAAATTACTGGGCCAATCTAACGGGGAGATCTCATTTCACTGAAATATATAAACATATATATCCTTACAAGCCTGAGATATTTGCTTTACGCGCAACATTTATGAATTACATTAAAAATATCAAAACAATCTAGTAAATATGAGATTACAGGTGAATATTAACAAAAAACCCTTTCTTTTGAGTACACTAACAACCGCATACAATAGGCTAGTATATTTACTATGAAATGCTACTTGCGGTGATAGCTAGAATCCCAATATGAGCAGTTCTAACCTGCAGCCATTGCATGAGGCAGAGGTATAGTGTTCTGCAAGACAGAGGGGCTCATTGTAAAGGACTCAAGGATCCTAAATGACAATTAGGCTTTTCATTTGTGTAGAATGGCAAGGAGAGATAATGTCCTTGTCGCTCGTGGTGGTGCGAGAGGTCGTGGCATTTGCAGTTCCACATCCTACGTTCACAATGCAGAAAACTAGAACAAAATAGATTATCAAATATGGAGATTTTGACCGAGTAAAATATTAATTAAGTCGGAGATGAAGAGAAGAATCACTCTTATTATGGCATAATTACCGTCATCGTGTCAGCTTAGATGCCGCAGCTCTCTCTCTCTCCGTCTCTCAGGAAAAACACAGCATTCAGACCTTGAATGTTAATAGATTTTATATAATCAAATCTTTGTATTAATGGAGACTACACTATATATATATATATATATATATATATATATATATATATATATATATATATATATATATATATATATATATATATATATATATATATATATATATATATATATATATATATATATATATATATATATATATATATATATATATATATATATATATATATATAATCAGAAAGCTACAAACGTCCTTTAATATCCAATTCACTCTACCCCACGGGACGGTGGACTTATTATCAACTAAAAAATTCCCCTTCGGTAACATATATAAAAATATATTATTTCCGAGGTAGAGCGAATTGGATATTAAAGGACGTTTGTAGCTTTCTGATTGTATATGAATCACGGTGATGTGATAAATAGTCATAATATGGCTACGTGCGACAAACGCACTACACGGTCAACATGGCAGAGGTGGGTGGATATCGTCTCCAAACGCAAAACACCTGAGTTCGACGGGTGAGTTGATGGGAGATGATATTCACTTATACCTCTCTTGTGGCCGACTGCGTTAGTGCGTCCCTGTAGTCCTGATTCCTCGTCCGTCGCTGGTTCGACCCCACGGGACGGTGGACTTATTATCAACTAAAAAATTCCCCTTCGGTAACTTATATGAAAATATATTATTTCCAAGGTAGAGAGAATTGGATATTAAAGGACGTGTGTAGCTTTCTGATTGTATATGAATCACGGTGATGTGATAAATAGTCATAATATGGCTACGTGCGACAAACACACTACACGGTCAACATGGCAGAGGTGGGTGGATATCGTCTCCAAACGCAAAACACCTGAGTTCGACGGGTGAGTTGATGGGAGATGATATTCACTTATACCTCTCTTGTGGCCGACTGCGTTAGTGCGTCCCTGTAGTCCTGATTCCTCGTCCGTCGCTGGTTCGACCCCATGGGACGGTGGACTTATTATCAACTAAAAAATTCCCCTTCGGTAACATATATGAAAATATATTATTTCCGAGGTAGAGCGAATTGGATATTAAAGGACGTTTGTAGCTTTCTGATTGTATATGAATCACGGTGATGTGATAAATAGTCATAATATGGCTACGTGCAACAAACTCACTACACGGTCAACATGGCAGAGGTGGGTGGATATCGTCTCCAAACGCAAAACACCTGAGTTCGACGGGTGAGTTGATGGGAGATGATATTCACTTATACCTCTCTTGTGGCCGACTGCGTTAGTGCGTCCCTGTAGTCCTGATTCCTCGTCCGTCGCTGGTTCGACCCCACGGGACGGTGGACTTATTATCAACTAAAAAATTCCCCTTCGGTAACATATATGAAAATATATTATTTCCGAGGTAGAGCGAATTGGATATTAAAGGACGTTTGTAGCTTTCTGATTGTATATGAATCACGGTGATGTGATAAATAGTCATATCTATATATATATATATATATATATATATATATATATATATATATATATATATATATATATATATATATATATATATATATATATATATATATATATATATATACATATGAAAATACAGGTGAATTACAATGATGCCAAGATGTAAAATCAAGTCTACGAACAAGACGATCACAAATAAGTCACTACCACCAATTTCAGGGACCGCGAGTCATCTTTTTTCTCAAATATCTTTCAAACTTACTATTTGACCGAAATGGTACTTTGACACAATGTACAAGAAACTTCCCGCTAATTTTTGGTAATATACTGCATTGTTAAATGGTGTCAGTTAAGGCGTTTATTCTTGACTTTTAAAGGCAAAGTCGCAGGAGCCAGCAGGACTATTCTACGCAGTCGAACGTCCGCTATCCCCCATAGACAGGAAAGGCGGGGAGGCGGAGATGGGGAGGCCAGGAAAGTTCGTTGAGGGAGGGATGAGGAGGGGAAGGGAGAGGGAGGGACGGGATGGTGATAAAGGACGTTCGAATGCATAGTTTGGGGATGTAAGTCAAGAGTAAACGCCTTAACTAAAACCATTTGACAATGCACTAGATTACCAAAAATTAGCGTGAGGTGTCTTGTACACTGTGTCAAAGTACCATTTCGATCAGATAATTAGTTTGAAAGATATTTGAGTAAAACGATGACTCACGGTCCCTGAAATGGATAGCAGGATGGAAATTTCTCTCATCCCTCTTCTTGATGGCTAATCTAATGATGAACCATCAGAGTCTTCCTATCCCTATACAAAGTTCTTTTGGAAATTAGGTCATTAACCTTCCAAAGACATTATATTTTTGAAATAATAAACCACAGTTACTGTCAACATATACCTAAGTTTGACAGGGATTTTTGTTCATATTTCTGGTTCTAGCCCAAGATTTTCCCCCTTCCTCGTTTGTTAGTCTTGGTGTCAATTATACGTTGCTGTTATTATACAAGGATAGTTTCCTAATGGCAGTCTCAAACAACAGCAAACCTGTTCAGCTTTAAAACAGCCATGTCCAAGAATTGATACTTCTCTGACTTTCTTTTAGCCGCATGCTTTTATCAGTTACATTTCAGGAAAAGTCATTCTCAGAAAAGGACATATTCTTTGGAATCTCCTGGTAAAGTTAGATAGCACTCTGTTGATATATATCGAAAATATTTTGGTTTTATTATAAAGATTTCTGCAAATGAAGATTCTATTTGTTTAAAAAATTATTTTCGCCTTGGTTTCTACCTTATCAGAAACTATTTTATAAAGCCATCCATAAAGGATTCAAACACAATTTGACATATCCAACGACTTATACAGACGGACAGAAAACTGATAGACCTACAGAATATGATTATTTGAAATAAGTTTTACTGATCACGGAAAGAAAGTCACGATGCTTTCTGAATCTCAAGGAAAGGAAGACTAATGACCAAGAAAAAGAATATAACTGTGTTTGACCTTGTTTCTGGAAAAGACTGCGAAGATACCAATTTTTCAGATCAAGATATTTCTTTTCTTGTCGGAAGACGGGATATACAAGAAGGCAGAGAAAATAAATCCGAAGGGACGTCTAGTGGTACAGGGATTCTCTTTATTCTTATCACAGATGAGTTTGTTTGTTGCTGTTATTGTTACTGAAATCGGGAGAGGTGCTGCGGTTGTTGATACTATTTATGCTGAAGCTGTTCTCTGTCATACCGTTGCAGAGTCAAGGTACACATGCAATATCATTTGATACGACGAAGTCGCCTGTATACTGGTATTTGTTTATTCACTAAGCACTCAAGGGGAACCTCGATTAGGTTTTCCAATTGCGACGAGATATATGCGATCGTTTTCTCTCTTATTTTACTTCTTTCAGAACAAAACTGTGAACAGTATCAGATTTTACTAGTTACGATAGCGAATCGCCAGATCATTCCGTAATGTATCAGTCCACATTGAGGGTATTTTGCCCTTCGGATTTTTTCTTTGACACTAAAAATACATCTGTTTTACGTAGGATAAAGCAGGATTTGACACATCAGTTAGGTACTATGGTGATATGGTATTAATCATATTTTTATAAAGGCATATTAAATTTGGAACAGTGTGATGCAAAAAATGTGAATGCATGAAGACGCTGGCCATAAAAAAACGCTTTTTGGTTTTGAGGTATCTATGTTTAATGACTGAAATGAAAGACCTGGAAAATGTAATAAGATTAATAATCCTGCACGAACGCACAGGCTACTTATATTTATCCCTTGCTTGAAAGAATTGTTTGCATCCTTTTTTTTTATAAATCTTTTTCGTGATCGTTAAGACTTGGGATGTCATTTATTGTCCAGATATCAATTCTGTTTCCACTTCTCTAAATCCCCTCCGCAATCCTCTCTCCAACTATTTCTTCCTTCCTCGGCTCCTCTTCTCCCCTTCATTTTCTTTCCTCACCTTCCCCTTACTCACATTCTTCTCCAGTATCCCGTCATTCATATATCTCTGTCATTATATCTGACCTGTTTCTTGCCTCTTCCGGTGCACTCAAAGATAAAGGAAGGAAGAGATCTCAAGAGGAGAGGTGTGGAGAGAAAATCTTCCTAGAAGTGGGGAAGATCCTTTGGGGAAAACTTGGAAAATACTCGATGGAGGAAGCCGTCTTACAGATATGATGGCTTTGTGTAATTCACGGCACCTTCGCCTCAGCCAAAACAACCTGGTACTTGCTGCCCTCGTAAGTAATGGATGATTCCAAACTGACACTTTTATGGAGGTTAGATATTTCTCTCTCTCTCTCTCTCTCTCTCTCTCTCTCTCTCTCTCTCTCTCTCTCTCTCTCTCTCTCTCTCTCTCTTCATAGAGAAGAGACTGAAACGGCCATTGGAATGTAGGCAAAGAATTCCAAGAAACTGAAGAAAAGAAGCAAGAAAATGAAGTCGGAAAATAAAAGAAATACATACTAGTTATATCCAAGAATGAAGGGAAACACTGTAAAAGGAATACTTTTAAGATCTGATAGATGTTACAGGTAAAAAGAGATAAATTACCAGTCAATAACGGTATTAAATGTAGGCCAAATTTTCAATGTAAAGGAGTAAGATATGTCAAGGAATGAGAGCAAAAGAGCTTACAAAATGAAGGTAAAAAAGATATTAAAATGAAAAGCAACTAAGAATTAATGCAGAAATGACATAGATTGGAGGAAAAATGCATCGCAGAATGAGCGTAAAATACCATATTGACGAAGGCGAAATAAGATACTTAAAAGGAAGCTAAAGCTAAAAAAAAAAAAAGCATACATAAATTAAATTGCTATGAAGGTTTATAATGCCACGAAACGGATACAGATAAAGTCACGTAAATAGACCAAATAAAAGACATGAAATCAGGAAGATTATCGAAAAGGATCCCACGGAATACGAATAAACAACGCCAATAAGTTACGGTCGATACATCCACGTAAAAGGGGACAGAAAAAAAAGACAAGAAGTGGTAAAAAAAAAATGTCAAGAAATAGGTGAAAAACAAACACGAAAATGAAAACAAAAATTCCATGAAACGGAAGGGAAAAGCAAATAGGACGGAGGTATAAAATACCATTGAAGGTTGCAACGAAATCTAAGGAATGCAAGCGAAACTGGCTGTGACTATATAACAAATATAGCTCACAGTCGACGGCAAACTGACACTGAATGGAGGCAAAAGGAGCAAGAAATGTGAGCAAAGTGGCAATATTTTGAATCGTAATGACAACACAGAATCGACTGAAAAAGACCACAACTAAACGAAGCAAAAAATTTAAGGAACTGAAACATGCATAGCATGTAAATAATACATGCAAAAATGTTATACGATTGTATATATATATATATATATATATATATATATATATATATATATATATATATATATATATATATATATATATATATATATATATATATATATAACAAACTACAGGGCAAAAATATTGCTTCTTATACACAAAAAAAATATTTACTTTTGTTTTATTTTAGATTTTTCCCAGGGTCAAAACTAAACACTTACTAAGCATGTTCTCCCTTAACGGAGATATTATTGCCACTAAGAGGGAGGCTACTTTTAGATTGAATTTTTTTCTGCCCTGTAGACCTTTCAAGGGATATGAATGACGTGGTGGTGTATCCTTTCTACGAGCTCTTAACAATATTGATAACACAGATTAGTAAAAATATATAATTTCATTTTGATAGAGTTTATTATGTGTATGATGAAACAATAATTTTATGATTATTTCAAATGTTATTCGGTATCATTCAGACGTGAATATTTAATATGTTTTAGATTAAAAGTGTTTGAATGGCGAATTAGCATATTCGCTGTATCAGTTTTTATTTAACTACGCAACGTAAAAAATGCTAAATAAAGAAAAACCTAATCCATAAAATAAAAAAATTAAAAAATGATAGAGGAAGTGGTTTTATCTTGATAATCTTGTAAACAGAAGACGGGGAAGAGCAGGCCTCCTTATCAACCTTAGATGAAAAGCGAAGAATTTCATTCCACCGGATAGGATTACTGAAGGGCATCTCAAGCCCCGTCTTCACGAAATAATGGATGGCTTTGGGTGACGCTGAAAAGAAGGGTCACTCTTAGCATGGCCTAATTAATGCCATGGTATTGCCTTCTCATTGCTATGAGATCCTTATCCTTTTTTCTTTTTTTTTAGCGTGCATTTAAAGGATTTCTCTTCCTGAATAAATTGAATCTCTACATATCACTGAAAAAATAGCTGATGTATCTTTACGTCTTATATGGGGACAGAAATCAATGCTTGCTGAAGAAAGTATGTCAGTTTTATTGTGTCTAGATTTTGACACTAGATGCTTCACAAAACATGTGTTACGACTGGAAATCACCAGGGTTGATTCTTGTTGTGGGTCACGATTCTGGTATTTAGCTTTACATCAGTCCGAGAGACACATCAAGATTTTTAGCTTCTCTGAAGAACCTGTAGAACTTGGTTCCTTTAAGAACATTGCAGGTGTTTATCTTATCTAAAGCAAGTAAAGACCGGTTTCCAGCCGCCGTTGGTACTGAGTTTTTTGGAACCCCCTCCGTGACCCTGCTATACTAAATTTACATTATGGCTTGTGTGTTAATGTTGACTAGAATCCAAAGTTTTTTCAACAGCTAAAATCCCAGTAAAGTGTGGGTCATGCTATTTATTCAGCAGTACCACTTTAAAAAAAAATGAATAAACTTTCTGACCTCATGCTTATTGCTAAAGAAATTAATTCTTTATGACCTTGAATGCATATTCTTTCTCGAAAATCTCCCGGTCTCAGCATATCTTTCCGTCGCTTGCAACCAGTTGCCGTTATTTTCTCATAAAAAAAAAAAAAGAACAGCGAAATTCCAGAAATTCTATTATTGTTAACGTTGCCTCCAAAATATCATAATTTTCTTTAGCCTCAGCAGCAGAAAATGTAATTATGAAATCAGGAATATTGCTCGGGGTGAATTCGCCATGGAATGGAGAATGCCAAGGGCCATTCTCCGTTTGGTTTTTGTCTTTTCAGAGTTACTTGAAGTTGTGCGCAATAGAAACAAGTAAAAATTGCTCCGAAGAAACTTCGGCACAATCCAGTTTTCTGTACAGCGTATAATCAAGGCCACCGAAAATAAATCTATCTTTCGGTGGTCTCGGTATAATGCTGTATGAGCCGTGGCACATAAAACTTTAACCACGGCCCGGTGATGACATGTCCTATATCGTTGTCAGACGCACGATTACGGCTAACTTTAACCTTAAATAAAATAATAAATACTGAGACTAAAGGGTTGCAACTTGGCATGTTTGATGATTGGAGGGTGGATGATCAACATCCCAATTTCTAGCCCTCTAGCATCAGTAGGTTTTAAGATCTGAGGGCGGACAGAAAAAGTGCGGACGGACAAAGTCGGCACAATAGTTTTCTTTTACAGAAAACTGAAAAACCTACTTTACACATATATCTCGGTATAGGTCACTCTGTAGTGATTCTTCAAGCCAATTTTACTTTTACAGTCCACCTGATATTAACCCCCAGTTCCTCTCATTACTTTCTAAATAGCTTGAAATGCTTTACATCATAGGTCTGTATGTTTTATAGGTGGTGATGCGTCCTGTAATTTAAGACCTGATTTCCACGGTTAGAGTCGAAATGATGTTGTAAAAGTAAGAAATATAAATACCGATTTAAAGAATTATAACAATGATTATACACGCGAATAACCTGCTTGTAATAGTACGATCTCATTGAAGAATGCATCCTTCCTTTTCAGAACGGCTGTTCTAGTCGTTTCAATATTTGTACACTGTTGCTCTGAAATAACGAACTAAAGGCTCTTCGACTCAATCGTCTGCCAGTATCCTGTTTACATTTGCTGATACAGCGCCATGAATGATTCTAGGTTTATGGTAAGTGTGTTTACAATTTGACCACCATAAAGCGTCTCATGGTGATGATCAAAATGTTCAGCTTGTTGGTATAAGGACTTCCGAATCACTAGAACCCTCGAAAAATGTCGCTTTTCAGAAAAATGCAAGACAAAAATAAATATGAGGACAACATTGAGGAAAACATTTTGTCTTGGTCAGATGCGAAGTCTCTTGAGAAGAAGAAGAAGAAGAAGAAGAAGAAGAAGAAGAAGAAGAAGAAGAAGAAGAAGAAAAGGGTTTGCTTCTTCATGGTTGAACATTGCATAGTGATCAAGTCCAGTAGTATTTATGACTAGTACTCACGGCAGAGCAACCTGCATTCGTGCAGAGCAGTATTATTGTAAACAAGATTATGACACTATCACTGCAAATCATGAAGCTGCCTGTGCTGTCTAGCTAAAGGAAAGTTCTTGCGCTTTCTAGATCCCCAGGATGGAAATCATGTGGTACTTTTGCAAAGACATTAGATGTATGTGAAATACTCGAGGCAATATATTCACGTTTGGGAAAGGTATAAAAATAAGTAAACATTCACTTGCGATTCACTGATATAGCAACGTATATTCGCCTGCAATATAATAAATTCCTATCTCACAGCAAAGGCAACTTGTACATTGAAAAGTTTCAGAGATGAATAATTACTTTTAACATAATGTTAGTTTGAGCACAAATCTTTCCCGTTAGCAGGCAAATATACTGACTAGTGATGTAATTGTGGTTAAGAAACGTCACCTTTTTGCGCAAAATACTGTACTTATACAACTCATTCTAAATTGGAGCTTTAAGAATACTTCACTATTATAAAATTGCTCATTAAATCTTTTTTGTGCCCTTTTGTTATTACAAGAATTCTTTGTCCGAAACGTGTTAGAGTACTCTATATTTACGGTATTCCACTATGCACACATTCACTATATAAACCAGCTTCCGGGAAAAGTAAGCTCAGAATACCGTGAAAATATGTGGGGATGTTGCAAAAGATGTAGCTCTTACTCTGTGGGAAAAGACCGAAATATTATTTAGGCACACAAGTGTTCTGAGGAAAGCATTGATTCGTTGAACGAGAGTGACATTTGTTTATTTAAGGTTTTGTGTTAGTGAACTTCCACTCTTTTCTCCCTATTGCTTAAACAGCAGTTATAAGTTCGGGATGGCGAAGCGCTGAAAACCTTGACTATCATGATTGTGCCGTTTATATACAATTTAGTTTTAGTCATGCGTTTATTGCCAACCTTATTTTCTTATTTTGTACAATAAAATTCTCTTTTAATAAAATGGATCAACTTGTAATTTTTCATATCGCCCCACCTACGGCTGCTTCACAACTTTGCTACAATGGACATTCCACATCTAGTATTTTATACCTCTCTCTTTTCACACTAATTTGCCCATCCTTATGGTTTCATTACGCATTAGTTTTATGGCAAAATAATATTAGTTTAAGGTTTTAACAAAATATCTTATTGCGATTTCAAATTTACATTTTGTCATTTTATCATATTCATTGAAAAAGACTTCGTCAGTAGCTTCTAATGATAAAATTTCAAGCCTTGATATAGGTTTCTTAGGTTTTTCCAAATTTACTGCCTGTAGAACAATTAGAATTTACTTAGTTCCTTTAAAAAATCATTCTTTCATTTACCGTGTTAGTTGCTTTCGTAAGGGCAAACCAAAACAATGCTATCTTTACTTTAAGAACGGGCAGAAAACGCGCAGAATATCTGTTTTTCTCTCGGCACAGTTCATGCTTTAGCAAGAGTTACAACAAAAGGGTAGAAATCGTGACCCTTGGGATAAAGTCAACCGTTCATCTTTAAGAAGGAAGATGACACACTTTTTCTTTCTGGTGTTTATCTTCGTGTTAAACATTTTTTACACTTTACTGAAAAAATCTATTATTCTACATTTTATTCATATCGTAAACGTGCTACCGTATGTGTATTTGTGTGTGTGTGTGTGTGAGAGAGAGAGAGAGAGAGAGAGAGAGAGAGAGAGAGAGAGAGAGAGAGAGAGAGAGAGACAGAGAGAGAGAGAGAGAGAGAGAGAGAGAGAGGGAGAGTCAAATATTTCTTTGTTAAATCGTCATGAAAATAGTACAAGAGCTTTAACATTATCAAAGACATTCCCTTACAACACGAAAATAGTTTCAAATAAATTCCATCTCGATAAAATGACAGGTCTAATCACTTAAATACAATAAAAAGGAAGTAAAGTATTTGACTGTCGGAACAAATCAAATGCAACATTTTCTTTTTTTTTTTTTTTTTTTTTTTGAAACTAAGAGCAAGGTTTCAAAGATTGTGCTGGATATAATATACACTCTCTTTCATTCGGGTTAATAAGAGGGCATTTCAGCCTCGGATAAGCATCAATATTGTACATTGATAACAGAGCAGTCATAAAGCATTTTCGTAAATGTTATATAATTAGAAATTGTGTAATGTGTTAGATATCCTTTACAAAACCCAGCTAGAATGCACTTGTATTCTCTCTCTCTCTCTCTCTCTCTCTCTCTCTCTCTCTCTCTCTCTCTCTCTCTCTCTCTCTCTCTCTCATATCTTGCCCACTAAATACCACTATCTGCTCTCCTGGTTGTTTTCCATACACGCAACGGTCGAAACACAGTTAATATAAGACGAAATTGTTTCCTTGACCATTTTGTTTCAAAATCAAATTACGGTGAAAAGAGGTCTTGTCCCTAGAAGAAATGAACCGTGGTTTCCTGCTAATGAAGGTTTAGGTTGTCAGTAGGAAAATTGGAAATGTTTTTGCCTTTTTAGGTGTATGGTAAAATGACTCTAACGTTTATAACATCTGTATTGTAGTCCTGAAAAAAATACCTTTTTCATGAAACCGTAGAAATGGCGGACCTAAAGATGTCTCTAAAACAATAATCAATAAAATGATTAGAAATTCAATCTGGCAGCCGCACTAGAATACGTAATACGCAACTGAGAATTACACAGATAAATAATAACTTTTCACGTAGAGAACTATTTGTAGTAATCGCCTTAAAAATGAATTTACGAGAAACGCACAGTTTTCATCAGCATCTTTCTGTCTATTCCTTATCAGGATTTTAGAACGTGGGCAAAATTAAATCATGAAGCGATTAATAGGTGAACTGTGGTTTTGGGGGAATACTATTTACTTAATCAGATTAGAGAAAATTACTTAACAGAGAAAAACTGGAGATAAAATAGATTGCAATACAGAGCGAAAAACAAATCCTTAATGGCGGTAACATTCAGTGAGAGGTTAAAGATACGAGTTAAAACAAAAGTGGAGCATTTTCATTTATTTATTTTCCATAATAGAATTAATACATTCTTCTGGATAGTTTTCACTGATATTCTGGGTCGCTTATGTATAAATGAATGAATATGTCATTTTAAACTGAAAGAAATTCTTACTGATAACAGCCAACGTAAAGCAAAAGTCGTATTTTAGAAATATCAAGAGCTGATCATGGTCAAATACTAAGTCTTCACATGAAGATTTATTTGATTATTATTATTATTATTATTATTATTATTATTATTATTATTATTATTATTATTATTCAGTAGATGATACCTTTTCATATGGATCAAGCGCACGGGGCCTATTGACTTGAAATTCAAGCTTCCAAAGAGTATGGTATTCACTAGGGAGAAGTAAGAGGAAGTAAAGGGTAATACAGAAAAAAGAGATCCCAGTTTTTAAAAAAGAAAAAATAAATTAATAAATAGATAAATATGTATTAAAATGCAAAAACAATAGTATTAGGGTAGTAATGCATTGCATGTTCGCTTGAACTTTTGAAGTTCCAACTGCACGATAACCACTGGGAGGCTGTTCCACAGTTCAACAGTGTGAGGAAGACTGTTAAAGATGCAAAGACAGAAGACTGCTATGCTATGAATGGGAGAAGTTTGCACTGTTTCTTTTTTTAAGGCCAGTTGGACTCGACTGTAATCCGCCTCATCTGATGCTTCTTTCCTTGAAGTGATGGCACCAATTGCTGACGAACTCTCTCTCTCTCTCTCTCTCTCTCTCTCTCTCTCTCTCTCTCTCTCTCTCTCTCTCTCTGTAGGTCTGTGGAAAAAGTATACCTTAGTTTTACGAGACCACTGAACTGATTAACAGCTCTCCTAGGGCTGGCCCGAAGGATTAGACTTATATTACGTGGCTAAGAACCAATTGGTTACTTAGCAACGGGACCTACAGCTTATTGTGGAATCCGAACCACATTATAGCGAGAAATATTTCTATCACCAGAAATAAATTCCTCAAACTCTTCATCAGCCGGTCGGAGACTCGAACTCGGGCCTAGCGAGTGCTAGTCCACAGCTCTACCGACTCTCCCAACGAAGAGCTGTAGGTCTGTGGAACGACAGACGTGCTGCACGATGGAACATTGAATTATTCAGTCGGTAGTAGTAG
>JANJGK010000005.1:18036413-18051413 GCA_039081455.1 Macrobrachium rosenbergii | reverse complement strand
TTACCTCTTAAAGACCTAACTCAGTGCCATTCAGTTTCAACTTTCCATCCATCATTCACTTTCAGTTTCGTCCCTAGTTTCAGAATGTCTCTTCCCTATCCCAAATCAGAGCTTCATTACCTATTTATGTAAGTCATCCTACCATGCAATCACAAGAATGTTCGTGTCTAACGCTTTTGCGATTGCATTTACTGACCTCTCGCTCTTTCACTCTTCAGATATACGCATATATATATATATATATATATATATATATATATATATATATATATATATATATATATATATATATATATATATATATATATATATATATATATATATATATATATATATATATATATATATATATATATATATATATATATATATATATATATATATATATATATATATATATATATATATATATATATTATATATATATATATATATATATATATATATATATATATATATATATATATATATATATATATATATATATATATATATATCTCGATAGTGACCAGAATTATCCTTTGCTTTATTAAGGGAAAAGAAGCACTATCTCTGTTAATATGGTACAAAGAAGAAACAAGGCCATTCCTGCTACCTTAAGCAAGTTAAGGCCTCTTTGTATGCTTGTTTTATGTGAATGCTCGCTCACCTTTAAGCCTTAACTTAAAAAGTAATTGGTCACTTAAAAAACCTAGGTGTTTATATAGTTAATCGATGCTCTGTGGTGTATGGATTGACTCGTTAACAACTGAATAGAATCCAATTAGCACCATAGTCGGATTTCTAATGAATCACTTTATCTTGAAAAAAAAAATGGTCATCGTAATTAAATTTCGACTTTTTGAATATGCTATTCATTGGGCCAAACAAACGCTAATTGGTATTTTGTTCGTATCGTTTCCTCTGCTCGTTGTGGAAATAAAGGTAATCCTGAAAAGATATCAATACAGCCTACACACACACACACACACACACACACACTTCATAAATCAGTAAAGAAAACATAACATTTCTCCTTGGTAGAGGTTTTAGGAAATATGAGTATCGTTTTTTTAGTTGCCGTATGAACTAATTCATTATTAAAAGTTAAAGAATCATAAAATTATTCACGTGGGTATGACCCACTCGTTTCTCGTACTGCACTTTCTTTGCGTTTTCACATTTTCTCTTTTCTCACTTCTACTCTGATAAAAATTAGCACTCACCATGGCAACTTTCTCTGATCTGTGCCATCCTAAAAAGAATAAATAGATAAAAACAAAAATAAAAACAAGACAGAGAGGTTGAGTAGCTGGTCAGTCACCAGGATGAGTAGAAGAAGATCAGTGTCAGAAACATGGGACTGTTAAAGGATGAATGGGATCTGCCCGAGAAGACACACCGAAGGGACTAAACACGTCTCTGTATAATATGTGATCAAAAGGCCTCTAACACTAAAGATTGCGAATATTGTATGTGATCAAAAGGCCTCTAACACTAAAGATTGCGAATATTGTATGTGATCAAAAGGCCTCTAACACTAAAGATTGCGAATATTGTATGTGATCAAAAGGCCTCTAACACTGAAGATTGCGAATATTGTATGTGATCAAAAGGCCTCTAACACTAAAGATTGCGAATATTGTATGTGATCAAAAGGCCTCTAACACTAAAGATTGCGAATATTGTATGTGATCAAAAGGCCTCTAACACTGAAGATTGCGAATATTGTATGTGATCAAAAGGCCTCTAACACTAAAGATTGTGAATATTGTATGTGATCAAAAGGCCTCTAACACTAAAGATTGCGAATATTGTATGTGATCAAAAGGCCTCTAACACTGAAGATTGCAAATATTGTATGTGATCAAAAGGCCTCTAACACTAAAGATTGCGAATATTGTATGTGACCAAAAGGCCTCTAACACTAAAGATTGCGAAAATTGTATGTGACCAAAAGGCCTCTAACACTAAAGATTGCGAATATTGTATGTGATCAAAAGGCCTCTAACACTGAAGATTGCGAATATTGTATGTGATCAAAAGGCCTCTAACACTGAAGATTGCGAATATTGTATGTGATCAAAAGGCCTCTAACACTGAAGATTGCGAATATTTGATGTGATCAAAAGGCCTCTAACACTAAAGATTGCGAATATTGTATGTGATCAAAAGGCCTCTAACACTAAAGATTGCGAATATTGTATGTGATCAAAAGGCCTCTAACACTAAAGATTGCGAATATTGTATGTGATCAAAAGGCCTCTAACACTAAAGATTGCGAATATTGTATGTGATCAAAAGGCCTCTAACACTAAAGATTGCGAATATTGTATGTGATCAAACGGCCTCTAACACTAAAGATTGCGAATATTGTATGTGATCAAACGGCCTCTAACACTAAAGATTGCGAATATTGTATGTGATCAAACAGCCTCTAACACTAAAGATTGCGAATATTGTATGTGATCAAAAGGCCTCTAACACTAAAGATTGCGAATATTGTATGTGATCAAAAGGCCTCTAACACTAATGATTGCGAATATTGTATGTGATCAAAAGGCCTCTAACACTAATGATTGCGAATATTGTATGTGATCAAAAGGCCTATAACACTAATGATTGCGAATATTGTATGTGATCAAAAGGCCTCTAACACTAAAGATTGCGAATATTGTATGAGATCAAAAGGCCTCTAACACTAAAGATTACGAATATTGTATGTGATCAAAAGGCCTCTAACACTAAAGATTACGAATATTGTATGTGATCAAAAGGCCTCTAACACTAAAGATTACGAATATTGTATGTGATCAAAAGGCCTCTAACACTAATGATTCCGAATATTGTATGAGATCAAAAGGCCTCTAACACTAAAGATTGCGAATATTGTATGAGATCAAAAGGCCTCTAACACTAAAGATTGCGAATATTGTATGTGATCAAAAGGCCTCTAACACTAAAGATTGCGAATATTGTATGTGATCAAAAGGCCTCTAACACTAAAGATTGCGAATATTGTATGTGATCAAAAGGCCTCTAACACTAAAGATTGCAAATATTGTATGTGATCAAAAGGCCTCTAACACTAAAGATTGCGAATATTGTATGAGATCAAAAGGCCTCTAACACTAAAGATTGCGAATATTGTATGTGATCAAAAGGCCTCTAACACTAATGATTGCGAATATTGTATGTGATCAAAAGGCCTCTAACACTAAAGATTACGAATATTGTATGTGATCAAAAGGCCTCTAACACTAAAGATTGCGAATATTGTATGTGATCAAAAGGCCTCTAACACTAAAGATTGCGAATATTGTATGTGATCAAAAGGCCTCTAACACTAAAGATTGCGAATATTGTATGTGACCAAAAGGCCTCTAACACTAAAGATTGCGAATATTGTATGAGAACAAAAGGCCTCTAACACTAAAGATTGCGAATATTGTATGTGATCAAAAGGCCTCTAACACTAAAGATTGCGAATATTGTATGTGATCAAAAGGCCTCTAACACTAAAGATTGCGAATATTGTATGTGATCAAAAGGCCTCTAACACTAAAGATTGCGAATATTGTATGTGATCAAAAGGCCTCTAACACTAAAGATTGCGAATATTGTATGTGACCAAAAGGCCTCTAACACTAAAGATTGCGAATATTGTATGAGAACAAAAGGCCTCTAACACTAAAGATTGCGAATATTGTATGTGATCAAAAGGCCTCTAACACTAAAGATTGCGAATATTGTATGTGATCAAAAGGCCTCTAACACTAAAGATTGCGAATATTGTATGTGATCAAAAGGCCTCTAACACTAAAGATTGCGAATATTGTATGTGACCAAAAGGCCTCTAACACTAAAGATTGCGAATATTGTATGAGAACAAAAGGCCTCTAACACTAAAGATTGCGAATATTGTATGTGATCAAAAGGCCTCTAACACTAAAGATTGCGAATATTGTATGTGATCAAAAGGCCTCTAACACTAAAGATTGCGAATATTGTATGTGATCAAAAGGCCTCTAACACTAAAGATTGCGAATATTGTATGTGACCAAAAGGCCTATAACACTAAAGATTGCGAATATTGTATGTGACCAAAAGGCCTCTAACACTAAAGATTGCGAATATTGTATGTGACCAAAAGGCCTCTAACACTAAAGATTGCGAATATTGTATGTGACCAAAAGGCCTCTAACACTAAAGATTGCGAATATTGTATGTGACCAAAAGGCCTCTAACACTAAAGATTGCGAATATTGTATGTGACCAAAAGGCCTCTAACACTAAAGATTGCGAATATTGTATGTGACCAAAAGGCCTCTAATACTAAAGATTGCAAATATTGTATGTGACCAAAAGGCCTCTAACACTAAAGATTGCGAATATTGTATGTGACCAAAAGGCCTCTAACACTAAAGATTGCGAATATTGTATGTGACCAAAAGGCCTCTAACACTAAAGATTGTGAATATTGTATGTGACCAAAAGGCCTCTAACACTAAAGATTGCGAATATTGTATGTGATCAAAAGGCCTCTAACACTAAAGATTGCGAATATTGTATGTGATCAAAAGGCCTCTAACACTAAAGATTGTGAATATTGTATGTGATCAAAAGGCCTCGAACAATAAAGTTTGCGAATATTGTATGTGACCAAAAGGCCTCTAACAATAAAGATTGCGAATATTGTATGTAATCAAAAGGCCTCTAACACTAAAGATTGCGAATATTGTATGTGATCAAAAGGCCTCTAACACTAAAGATTGCGAATATTGTATGTGATCAAAAGGCCTCTAACACTAAAGATTGCGAATATTGTATGTGATCAAAAGGCCTCTAACACTAAAGATTGCGAATATTGTATGTGATCAAAAGGCCTCTAACACTAAAGATTGCGAATATTGTATGTGACCAAAAGGCCTCTAACACTAAAGATTGCGAATATTGTATGTGACCAAAAGGCCTCTAACACTAAAGATTGCGAATAATGTATGTGATCAAAAGGCCTCTAACACTAAAGATTGTGAATATTGTATGTGACCAAAAGGCCTCTAACACTAAAGATTGCGAATATTGTATGTGACCAAAAGGCCTCTAACACTAAAGATTGCGAATATTGTATGTGACCTAAAGGCCTCTAACACTAAAGATTGCGAATATTGTATGTGACCAAAAGACCTCTAACACTAAAGATTGAGAATATTGTATGTGATCAAAAGGCCTCTAACACTAAAGATTGCGAATATTGTATGTGACCAAAAGGCCTCTAACACTAAAGATTGCGAATATTGTATGTGATCAAAAGGCCTCTAACACTAAAGATTGCGAATATTGTATGTGATCAAAAGGCCTCTAACACTAAAGATTGCGAATATTGTATGTGACCAAAAGGCCTCTAACACTAAAGATTGCGAATATTGTATGTGATCAAAAGGCCTCTAACACTAAAGATTGCGAATATTGTATGTGACCAAAAGGCCTCTAACACTAAAGATTGCGAATATTGTATGTGATCAAAAGGCCTCTAACACTAAAGATTGCGAATATTGTATGTGATCAAAAGGCCTCTAACACTAAAGATTGCGAATATTGTATGTGACCAAAAGGCCTCTAACACTAAGATTGCGAATATTGTATGTGACCAAAAGGCCTCTAACACTAAAGATTGCGAATATTGTATGTGATCAAAAGGCCTCTAACACTAAAGATTGCGAATATTGTATGTGACCAAAAGGCCTCTAACACTAAAGATTGCGAATATTGTATGTGATCAAAAGGCCTCTAACACTAAAGATTGTGAATATTGTATGTGACCAAAAGGCCTCTAACACTAAAGATTGTGAATATTGTATGTGACCAAAAGGCCTCTAACACTAAAGATTGCGAATATTGTATGTGATCAAAAGGCCTCTAACACTAAAGATTGCGAATATTGTATGTGATCAAAAGGCCTCTAACACTAAAGATTGCGAATATTGTATGTGACCAAAAGGCCTCTAACACTAAAGATTGCGAATATTGTATGTGACCAAAAGGCCTCTAACACTAAAGATTGCGAATATTGTATGTGACCAAAAGGCCTCTAACACTAAAGATTGCGAATATTGTATGTGATCAAAAGGCCTCTAACACTAAAGATTGCGAATATTGTATGTGATCAAAAGGCCTCTAACACTAAAGATTGCGAATATTGTATGTGATCAAAAGGCCTCTAACACTAAAGATTGCGAATATTGTATGTGATCAAAAGGCCTATAACACAAAAGATTGCGAATATTGTATGTGATCAAAAGGCCTCTAACACAAAAGATTGCGAATATTGTATGTGATCAAAAGGCCTCTAACAATGAAGACTGCGAATATTGTATGCGATCAAAAGGCCTCTAACACTAAAGATTGCGAATATTGTATGTGATCAAAAGGCCTCTAACACTAAAGATTGCAAATATTGTATGTGATCAAAAGGCCTCTAACACTGAAGATTGCGAATATTGTATGTGATCAAAAGGCCTCTAACACTAAAGATTGCGAATATTGTATGTGATCAAAAGGCCTCTAACACTGAAGATTGCGAATATTGTATGTGATCAAAAGGCCTCTAACTCTAAAGATTGCGAATATTGTATGAGATCAAAAGGCCTCTAACACTAAAGATTGCGAATATTGTATGTGATCAAAAGGCCTCTAACACTAAAGATTGCGAATATTGTATGAGATCAAAAGGCCTCTAACACTAAAGATTGCGAATATTGTATGTGATCAAAAGGCCTCTAACACTGAAGATTGCGAATATTGTATGTGATCAAAAGGCCTCTAACACTGAAGATTGCGAATATTGTACGTGATCAAAAGGCCTTAACACTAAAGATTGCGAATATTGTATGTGATCAAAAGGCCTCTAACACTAAAGATTGCGAATATTGTATGTGATCAAAAGGCCTCTAACACTAAAGATTGCAAATATTGTATGTGATCAAAAGGCCTTATCACTAAAGATTGCGAATATTGTATGTGATCAAAAGGCCTTATCACTAAAGATTGCGAATATTGTATGTGATCAAAAGGCCTCTAACACTAAAGATTGCGAATATTGTATGTGATCAAAAGGCCTGTAATACTAAATATTGCTAATATTGTATGTGATCAAAAGGCCTTTAACACTAAAGATTGCGAATATTGTATGTGGTGAAAAGGCCTATAACACAAAAGATTGCGAATATTGTATGTGATCAAAAGGCCTCTAACACTAAAGATTGCGAATATTGTATGTGATCAAAAGGCCTCTAACGCTAAAGATTGCGAATATTGTATGTGATCAAAAGGCCTTTAACACTAAAGATTGCGAATATTGTATGTGATCAAAAGGCCCCTAACACTAAAGACTGCGAATATTGTATGTGATCAAAAGGCCTCTAACACTAAAGATTGCGAATATTGTATGTGATCAAAAGGCCTCTAACACTAATGATTGCGAATATTGTATGAGATCAAAAGGCCTCTAACACTAAAGATTGCTAATATTGTATGTGATCAAAAGGACTCTAACACTAATGATTGCGAATATTGTATGAGATCAAAAGGCCTCTAACACTAAAGATTGCGAATATTGTATGTGATCAAAAGGTCTCTAACACTAAAGATTGCGAGTACTGTGTGTGATCAAAAGGCCTCTAATACTAAAGATTGCTACAACTGTGTGTGACCAAAAGGCCTCTAACACTGAAGATTGCGAATATTGTATGTGATCAAAAGGACTCTAACACTAATGATTGCGAATATTGTATGAGATCAAAAGGCCTCTAACACTAAAGATTGCGAATATTGTATGTGATCAAAAGGCCTCTAACACTAAAGATTGCGAGTACTGTGTGTGATCAAAAGGCCTCTAATACTAAAGATTGCTACAACTGTGTGTGACCAAAAGGCCTCTAACACTGAAGATTGCGAGTACTGTGTATGACCAAAAGGCCTGTAACACTGAAGATTGTGAGTACTGTATGTGACCAAAAGGCCCCTAAAACTGAAGATTGCGAATACTGTATATGACCAAAAGGCCTCTAACACTAAAGATTGCAAATACTGTATATGACCAAAAGGCCTCTAACACTGAAGATTGCGAGTACTGTATGTGACTAAAAGGCCTCTAACACTAAAGATTGCGAATACTGTATGTGATCGAAAGGCCTCTAACACTAAAGATTGCGAATACTGTATGCGATGAAAAGGCCTCTAACACTAAAGACTGCAAATACTTATGCAATCAAAAGGCCTCTAGCAATAAAGATTGCAAATACTTATGTGATCAAAAGGTCTCTAACACTAAAGATTGCAAATACTTATGTGATCAAAAGGTCTCTAACACTAAAGATTGCGAATACTGTATGTGACCAAAAGGCCTCTAACACTGAAGATTGCGAGTACTGTATATGACCAAAAGGCCTCTAACACTAAAGACTGCGAATACTGTATGTGATCAAAAGGCCTCTAACACTAAAGATTACGAATACTGTATGTAATCAAAAGGCCTCGAACATTAAAGATTACGGATACTGTATGTGATCAAAAGGCCTCTAACACTAAAGACTGCTAATTCTTATGTGATCAAAAGGCCTCTAACACTAAAGCTTGCGAATACTGTGTGATCAAAAGGCCTCTAACACTAAAGACTGCAAATACTGTGTGTAATTAAAAGGTCTTTAACACTAAAGACTGCGAATACTGTATGTAATTAAAAGGCCTTTAACACTAAAGATTGTGAATACTGTATGCAATTAAAAGGCCTTTAACAGTGAAGATTGCGGATAGTGTATGTAATGAAAAACCCTTTAACACTAAAGACTGCGAATCTATATGTAATCAAAAAGCCTTTATCACTAAAGACTGTGAATACTGTATGTGATCAAAAGGCCTTTAACACCAATGATTGACAATACTGTAAGTAATAAAAAAGCCTTTAACACTAAAGGTTGCGAATACTGTATGCCTGTTATAATGAAGTCAATATGAAAAGAAAGAGAAAAACACACTTTCTCGACGAGAGAGAGAGAGAGAGAGAGAGAGAGAGAGAGAGAGAGAGAGAGAGAGAGAGAGAGGAGAGAGGTAAACCCTGTTTTACTTCGAAGAATGTATCTTATCAGTTGTAAATTTAGGTTAATCGCAAACAACAAAGCTTCAAGATTCAGTTACAAAATCTTTGCTTGTACGTGATGACTAATGTAAACAATTATAAAATGCGCCGAAGTTTCTTCGGTACAATCGAGTTGTCTGTACAGTGTATAATCAAGGCCGCCAAAAATAGATCTATCTTTCCGTGGTCTCTGTATAATGCTATATGAGTCGCAGCCCATAAACCTTTCACCCACTGCCCTGTGGTGACCTGTCCTAATGCGTAGCCAGACGCACGATTTGGCTAACTTTAACCTTAAATAAAATAAAAATTACTGAGGCAAGAGGGCGACAATTTGGTAAGTTTGATGATTGGAGGATGGATGATCAACATACCAATTTGCAGCCCTCTAGCCTCAGTAGTTTTTAAGATCTGAGGGCGGACAGAAAAAGTACGGAGGGACAGACAAAGCCATCTCAATACTTTCCTTTTGCAGAAAACAAATAATTAGTAATTTTTTTTCTATGGAATCATTTGTTCATTTAGTTTTGTTAATCATAGTAGGATACTTTCTATGGAATAAAGGAAAATTTGAAACAGTGTCCTTGTCTTTGGTTTTTGTTGGTTGATAAGAATTTCTATTGAAACTTGAAAACAAAGATAATAATCATCTAACTTTGTAAAACTATTGTATTTCCACACAAATTCATCAAAAAAGCTAATTAAAGGTTTGACTGTCCACAATATGGACATACGAATAATCTCCATTTACAAAATAATTATAGAAGTGGATATACGGCTCTGTTTACTGATTCTCGGATTTTGCAGGAAAAATATTGGCAGTTTAAGGATTTAGCTGGTATATTAGAGCACTTTAATTATTTTCAGGAGCTTTTCAGCACCTTCAGTGACTATTTCATAGCTAAAAGGTACTGTAATGACTATAAATTTCCGTTTCGGAATGTATGTGCATAGTTGCGCTATATTGTCGCGATTTTGTCGAAGAAGGTGATTTATTTCGTTGATCATTCACCCTCCAATCATCAACCATACCAAATTGCAGCCCTCTGGCCTCAGTAGTTTCTCTTTTATTTAAGGTTAAAGTTAGCCATGATCGTGCGTCTGGCACCGCTATAGTTGCCAACAACAAAGGCCACTACCGGGCCGTGGCTTAAATTTTCATGGCCCGCGGCTGAGAGTTTCATGGGCTGCGGCTGAGAATTTCATACAGCATTATATGTTTTGCAGAAAAGTCGATTGCGCCAAAGACACTTCGGAGCATTTTTTTTCTTGTTTAGAGATATCATTTAAAGTAATATTCAACTGTATTTTTTAAATCTTATTTTTCGTTTAATTGAAAATAGACGTTTCATCACTTAGCCTGAAACCATTGGTAATACCTTGACCTACTGAATCATTAAGTGGGTGAAATGGTAATTAATTTTAGCGAAAAGAATTCTTAATGATTTGCGTGCTTGGCTACCATGCATATTGATGAGGTAATACCTAAAAAGGCCTTTAATTTAAATTGCATGTAGAGGACGATAAAAAATGAAACTATGTATTTGTTTCGAAATATGATTTCATAATTCTCACCAGCATTTATTAATGTGTTGTTGGCACCTGTAGCGGTGCCAGACGCACGATCATGACTAATTTTATTCTTTACTAAAATGTAAACTACTCACGCTAGAGAGATGCAATTTGGTAAATTTGAAGATTGGAGGGTGGATGATCAACATACTAATTTGTAACCTTTTAGCCTGAGAAGTTTTTAAGATGTGAGGACGGACAGAAAAAGCTGGCACAACAGTTTTCTTGTACAGGAAATAAAAAATCTGGCCTGATAAAAAAAAATTATATGCTTCAGGTTTAAATAAGAGATATGCTACTAAATCAAAGGGACAGAAAATCATATGAAAAGAACATTATTTTTCCCTAAAACCTTTTGGTACGTATTAAATATCAGTGGTAGCCATCGACGAGCAAAATGTTGGCACGAATTGAATTTTAGATGATACGGACATATGAGAAATGTTTTGTTTTTATAAATCAGTTGCACTGATTTATAAAAATGAGACATTTTTAAGAGAAAAAAAAAATGTTTACGATTGCATGTCAGGTAATTTCTGTGCGTGTCTGTGTGTGAGTTTGAGTGCGCATTTCTTATGTAAACCCCTCTTGTCCGTTGCTGTACCTAACCCTCTTGTCACGAACTAGATTTTCGCACACATTCATATTATGACATTTAGACCGAGGTGATTCCCTTAAAGCATTTGAATGCAGAATCAAGGTTTCTTTAGTTTTCATTTGACTACGATTCCATTTCTGATTCCGGTAGCCCTACATATTTGCAACTGGATTCAGGTCAGGAGATTCTGCTGGCAATTTAATATTCATGTTTTTTAAACTATCTTGACACTATTTGGGCAGTATGGCTTGGGGAATTGTCCATTGCCACATCTAACGACTCCAGCTCAGGTCGCACCGTCCTCACCAATAGAACCAAAACTTCGTCCACTGTTCCAACGCAGTGGGAGGTGATTGACCGTCCATTTATTTCAAGACAGCCATCAGCCATCTATCCTTAATGTGCTGTAGTTAATCGACAGGTCCGTTTCACAGACAGGATAATTTCCTATGACTACCTACAGAGGACATCAATATTCCCGTCGTTAAGAAGTCTGGCATCGTATATCCTTGCAAGATTATTCAGAAAGGTCGATTTTTTATTTAGATAAATGGCATCAGCTACATACAATATCATAGAGCCCTGTTTACACTGTCTTTTTCTACTGAGAGTTTCATAGTTCAATGATAGGGCCTGCCGCCTAGTACGCCAAGTTGGAATAAGGTGAGTTACGAAGAGGTCCCGTTTTATGTACTGCTGCCTCAGACGTGTGCAATTTAGATCCTGTCTGCAAACTTGGCAAGCTAGTATGTGCTGTGACAAAATGGGCTATTTTTTTTAGAGTTCATTACGTGGCTTTTGTGGTGCCATATATGGTTGCTGTAACTCGTGAAAGAGCAATGCTGGTGCTGAAAAGGTTAGCCTCTTCTTCTGCTGTTTCCCTAAGGATTACGAACAATGTAGGAAGTGGGTGATCCCGTGACAAAGAGATAATATCAACCTCAGAAACGCTATGTTCAGCTCATTTCCAACTCAACAATTTTTCAAGAAACCTCAGGCATGAGTTGCTTGATCTCTAGCCCATACAGATAAATGGAAACTGAAAGAAGACATACTGAGCCTGTATCTAAATCTGTATTAATAGTGCTTCTGTATAAATACAGGTATCTGTATTGTTTCGTCTCTTTAGTTTGGTTCACCGGTTACTTATAATATTAAAGATAACTGAATAAACTATAGACTTTTATTGATACATCTATATACTAGAGGGAAAAAATAAAACTGTAGTCATCAAGAGGTTTGGTGTGGTAAATTCATGCAAGACTATTCATAAGTATTGATTTTTTTTAGATGAGCAGCATCAACTGCATACAAAATCATTCAGCCTGGTTTATACTATCCATTTCCACTCATAGTTTCGTAGTTCAATGTTGGGCTTACTCTAGACCAAGTTGGAATAAGGCGAGTTACGGTGAGTTTCCGTTTTCTATCATTCATCTGAGCCTGACGTCACTCACCGTCTGAACTACACACTGACGAAATTAGTTTGCATCTACTCGGTTAGTTGACAAGCCCGTATCGTTTTCAGTCTTGCAAGCAGTATGTGTTGCGACAAAATGTGATGTTTTCATTGTTCATTACGTAGCTGTTGTGGTGATATACGTTATATATGGTATGCTCTAATTCGCGAAGGAACAGTGCTTGTGGTGAAAAGGTATCTATTACATGTAGGGGTAACAACATACATCGCATCTCAGCCTTTAGCATTGACAATATTTACCTCAAAACCGCTTTTGTTCGGCTCATTTAAAACCCAACGACTTAGGAAGAAGCATCAAACATGATTTACATAATCACTGGACTTCAAATGAAAGGACACTGGAAAAGATAATTCAATCGTTTTGTACCAAGAGTGCAGCTGTAAATTCAGGTATCTGTAACATTTTTATCTCTTAGTTTGGATTACCTGTCATTGATAGTATTTTGGATATCTGAATTAACCATAAGTATGTATGGAGACATATGTCTATTAGAAAGCATTAATAAAACATTCAAATAGTTGCTAAGGTAAGAGGTATTGTGATTGGTTAAGTTTGGAGGTAGGCCTAGGCCTGTGTTAGTTAAGGTCAGCTGCAAAGGGAAAATGCTAGACGAAGCATGAGGGAGCAAAATTTTATTGGGATCGTTTTCATGTCTATGGAATAGGCCTATTATTTGTAGATGGGGTGTAGGACAGGGGGGTAAATTATATTCAACCGAACACAGACAGACAGCCGCACAGACAGAGTTAGCTATGATCGATGTTGTAGTGAAATATTATAAATGAAGAATTTAATTCCTAAATTACTTTCTAACAGAATACTAACATACTACACAAGAGATATAGTGCAATACTATTATAAGTGCAAAACAAATGAAACCGTATCGTTAGCCTATGAATGCTGATATTGTAAGGCTCAAATAGATGAAAAACTCCTTATTATGTGGCCTTTATCTGTCACAATCATTTTTCTATATATCCGCTAATTTCTGTATCTCTTTCATCCAAGGGAATTTCAAATATGTTTTTATTATATTCTTACATATATGCACTCTGGTTATATGAATTAACATGTATCCAGGTATCGTATATTCAAGTTTAATAATTTTCTGGAGAAATTGTAATTCTGTTTCAGTTTTTTATGCCTTTAAACAGATGAGATAACTCAGTATTGAGACATGGAGTTCATTTTTTTTTTTATTTCCTACGCACTTTATGATCTTCAAATTGCTCTGAATACCATTTTTCCTGGGGAATATCAAAGAAGGCTTGCATAAAAACACTTTGGATTATAACTAGTTGTGTGGAAGTCTGACATTTAAGTCACAAACTGAATATATGACTAACCATCTTTATTGTCTGCTTTTACATCCTTGGGTACGAGGACCGTGGCAGAAGTATTCAGCAGACTTTAAGTCGTTGTAATATATTAGTATTCTTGAAGCCGATCAAACGCACCAAATTCTTTTACTAATATTCTCTCTCTCTCTCTCTCTCTCTCTCTCTCTCTCTCTCTCTCTCTCTCTCTCTCTCTCAAAGGTGATAAATTGGAAATAAGAGAGCAGACAGATATTCAATTTCCACGTTCAGTGTGGTAAATAGAAGAGTGAACAAGTGTCTCATGCTCCATGATGATGAAATGCATAAACTAAACAAGATATTTGCTTGCTGTATTCATCTTTGGAAGTCTGCAACAGATTTGGAATATTAAAAGATTAATGTGAGAGAGTGTATATAAAAAAAATCATGTTATCAAAAGGGGAACCTTTTTGATTTAGTGGTAAATAGAAAATCCACTGACTTAGTCTAAATGCTATGTCACTTCATTTCTTCTTGATCGAGTTCAGTTGAGGGTTCGTGCATCAACCTTTAAAATAAGATTATAAGGATAAATGAGTTATTACGATGATTTAGTATTACGATTGATTTTTATTTTTATATTTATCACGTTCCCTTCCAGTTAATAGGTTCTCTGTGATAAATTTCGTCACTTTGTTTTGCTTATTCATTTTGTGAATTTCAGTGTGCTAACGTACATACGAAATAAGGATGGGAGCAACCTCATAACTATTATGAGTACTAGTAAAAAAAAAATGACCCGTTTCATTTTTGCCATGATTTTAATCTTCGTTGTCTACTAATTTTATATCTCGCCCATATAATTATGGCAGTAGAGCGTTGACTAATGTGGTAAAATCATAACTATTATATAGATTGTAATGAACTTCAGGTGAC
>JANJGK010000005.1:18013913-18028913 GCA_039081455.1 Macrobrachium rosenbergii | reverse complement strand
TCGAATTAAACATAAGACGGAAGGTATACTTTTGTTTAAATATCTTGATACGACCTCTTATTGACAAGTAAAAAGCAATTTCAATGAGAGGAATTCGATGTTTTCTCATTTTAACTAAGCTTTACCTGAAATAGCAATGGCTGTTTAAAGGGGAAGATTTCAGATTGTCATAAATCGAGGTCAGTATTGCCACGAGAGATCTAAAGAACCTGCATCCCATTCCTTCCTGGTGATATCCAACCGTGGAAACTTTCCACACCAGACTTGCTGAACTGCATTTGCTCTGCTCGACTTCTGTCCGCCTCGATGATCGAGGATTTGCCCCATCGAACATCCATAAAAACCCCCGCCGTTCCTGCACGAAAAAGAGGAAGGGGAAAATAGAAAAGCAAAGAAAAAGCTGAAATCCTTTCTCGAGACAATCGGCATCAAAAGGCCTTATGTGAGGGCGCGCCGTTTCCCAAAGAGACCCTTAGGAAATTCTGTGATTTCGCCAATCTCTGAATTTAATTTTGCATGACGGGCGCCTTCCCACGCTCCCCCCAACTTTTTTTTTTTTTTTTTTTTTACAAAAATGCCGCTAACACAACCCCGCTATATTATTCTAATGTTCTTTGTTGTGGGCCATATTGGGATCCCTGCTAAAAAAAAAAAAAATCTGACACAGCTGATTGAGGTTTTCATGAGCTAGCAGCCTTTATCCTCTTGATTCTTCCTCGAGCCCCAGAGAGAGAGAGAGAGAGAGAGAGAGAGAGAGAGAGAGAGAGAGAGAGAGAGAGAGAGAGAGAGTATTGGCAACACGATTTCTTTCTCTTGCTCTCGAGGGGTAGTTAAAATGGAAATAGAAATGAAATAAGCAATGAAAAGTATCAGAAGGACGTAGAAAGTAACACCAAGAGGGGAACTAATGAAATAAAGGACTTAATAAAACCTAGAATGAATAAACAGGGATTTCTTGCAAATTAAAATAGCATCATTAACCCATTCTGGAATAGAGCACAAATATTGTCATCCCTAAGACTGGGTATTCTGATCATTAAAGAGTGAAAAGGGTTTGTTTAAAAGAAATGAAACAAAAAAAATCCTTGGAGCTTTTGACAGTAACGTAAAAGAAATAGACTTTTATTAAACGCGTTTACTGCCCAGCAAGAATGATGTTCTGAAGTACCTTTCACATTATTTGCATATCTGGTAGCTACCTGGAATGCTCCTGATTCGTGAGTGCACCCCATATCTATAAGCGCACACATGTACTAAGAGTTTGGCATACCCTTCTCCGCAGAGGAGATTAAGAAAAAATGAATAAAATTACAAGTATCAGTAAAATATTACCCAGAAACAATTAGAAGGACACGAAAAGCTTCATAAGGCCATGGCTGTTGCCATCACCTGAATTTTTGCTGCAACTGTAATAACTCAGGCTATCTTTGCATTATTAGCTTAGACGGCCGTTGGTATTAAAAAGAAAGTGTAAGAAGGGTTGTAGAATGTTTAATGTTATAGCAAAATGGTGGGGCAGAGAAATTCTCTAAACTATAGCCACTGCCTATAAGTCTGAAAATAGGCACATACTTGTCATTAATTTCCAGTGTGCTTTTAATTCAAGAATATTGGATGCTAGTTTAAACCCACTAAGGGGCTGAATTAGTTTTCCTTGTAACTGCTAGTTATGATATCTATATACATTACATAAAATGTGATTTACAACAATTTCTGCTGGCGTGCGAGGGAACTACAATCATAAGGCCATTTGCGCTCTTCTCAAGTCACCGATATCTATCCTCGTTTTGCCGATATACCATTGCCTGGCTTAACTATTACAGAAAGAGATGATTTTCATTTGCCAAAAGTAGAATGATTACATACTGCAAATAACTTATTCCCTAACTTTATAAATGTATGTCAGTGTTCTTCCTGGCCCAGAAAAACGCAAATTTGCTTCGCAATTCTGGAAGAATAAATACAAATAGACATGCAAGCGCCGATTTTAAAGAATGCAAATCCTGACACATGTCAACGGCTAAAAATAAATAAATAAATAAATTTTCGACTGTAAGAGAAAGCATCACCCGTTATGAGTCGGGTGAGTACTTTTTTTATCTGCTTAGTCTCGAAAGGGATCCAAGTAGGTTTAATAAATGCCGGTCATGTCAAATAGTTCTGTTGGACTGAACTGGATTATAGAATTTAGGCCACCGGTAAAGCACTGGGACCTATGAGGTCATTCATCGCTGAAAGGGAAATTGACAGTAAGAAGGTTTGAAAGGTGTAACAGGAGGAAAACCTCGCAGTTGCACTATGAAACAATTGTTAGAGAGTGTGGAAAGTCAGATGGAAGAAAGAATATGAACGAAGTTACCGAAAAAAGAATAAAAGAGGTTGCAGCTAGGGGCCGAAGGGACTCTGCAAAGAACCTTAAGTAATGCCTACGGTGCACCACGTGAGGTGCACTGACGGCACTGCCCACTTACTGGTAAAAAATTGTTCTGCTACTACCACTTTCATGATCAAATTTACTTCTCAGTAATGTTTTTCTTCAGTACCATTTTGACTTGAGAGGATTTTCGGAATTTGACTATTTTGACTATAAAGGATAAAATCACGCAAAATATACTTCATTTAGATGGATTTTACAGAAATTAAAACCCTCTTACTATGCACATTCAATATAATTGAATGTGCTCATCAACACTGGGAATGATTAACATGTATGTAATTTGAATTTTATTTTAATCAGAACTCATTTATTGTAATTTCTGTCATTCTAGCTATCATTTGCCCCCACCCTATTTCCTTATTTTTATTCGTTATATGAATTGTCACCAAATTCCCTCCCTTCTCTTTCATGCCTATGCTTCCTCTCTCTTTGCTTTGAGTCTTTTGACCTAGGCTGAAGGTGGTCAGGCACCTCACCGCCGACCGCCCACCACTCTTGACTAACCCTCATTCTACCATCACCTTTAACATGTTGAGGAAATGATTTGATTTACTTGCAGAGAGAGAGAGAGAGAGGGAGAGAGAGAGAGGTGGAGGTGGGGGTGTGTTGGGTGAGTTTAAACTATAGAGTTAAGAGGCAGTGGAAAGCATATGTGCATAAAGCATGCAATTACTCAACGCATCAGACATCAGCACTAACGAAGGAAATGAAACACTTTCCTCAACAAAATTACAAAGATAAATGTAAATAATATAAACAGTGAGAGAGAGAGAGAGAGAGAGAGAGAGGAGAGAGAGAGAGAGAGAGAGAGAGAGAGAGAGAGAGAGAGAGAGAGAGAGATGGAAACAGCCAAGTTCTTGCACATCTGACATATATAATTATATGATAGTGCCTACAACGTTGCCAGTAAATATTGAAAGTGTATATTCTTTTTTTGATAAATTAGTAAGTAATGTTAAATATGGCTCGTTTCAACGTTTATCATATGCAAGCTGAATAAGGCTATAGAGACTCATTTCTAGAATCTCTAAAAGCTGGCTGAAAGGGTCATTTCTCAAACTAGTAGAGACCATCAGAGTAGAAGATCGACAACCAGGTAGGAATATGAGGAAGGGAGGGAATGAAAAAAAAAAATGAAGGTCGAAATCACTTTAACTGTGGCTGTAGGAATACTTCCACTTCCCTTATTATTGTCAATCATACGTCACAGATGACAAATAGTACATTGAAGCTGCGCTCTCTTGCAGCGTCTTTATCAACAGATGTAATGGAACTTTCTCAGCAGATTTTCACAACTTCTTAATGACAGATACAACGGGAAATATGGATACGAGAAAATCAGATGAGGGGCAGAGACGTGGTACTGTCCTTTGATTGCTCATGTAAGTGAATTACTGATTTCTGCAAAACGAATCTAGGAAAGAGTTGGCTAGTGGCTGTTCCATTGCCGTCTGAGTGGGAGCACTATTTAACCCCGTCGACAGTAACCGAAATGACTAAGAAAAAATGCCTGGAGTGAAATGGTCGTTGTGTTTGTGTTGGAATTTTGAAATAATAAAACAGAGGGAGTGGGAAAAGGAGGGAAATCACTTACGTGCAGACAAGCAAGGTCTTAAAGCGAAGGATCATTGTCCTGCCAAAAACAGAGAACAAGAGCAAAGGTCTAAATAGAAGTTAAATTTACGGGATTAAGGAAGTCGAGTGAATTGCCGACTACCTTAAGTAAGATGAATCTACATAGAATGTCTTTGGAAACAAGAAGCTTCAAAAAATTATTAGCCTTCCACCGCATAAGCGCTTTAGATCGTAGATTATTATGTGAAGAAAGAGTATGGTAAGACTGCGCAGGAGACTAAGGTAGGAGAACAGTATTTTGAAAGAGGTTGCAGCAAGCAATAAAACGATCACTTAAAAAAGATTAGAAGGCAAAATTAATTTTGAGGATAAGAATCAGGTAAAGACCTCTATAAGAGCTAACAAAGATGATGGAAAAGCCGAGATAATGGTGCTTTGTTAAAAGATCATATCTCTAATTCTGGCCTGATAATATATAGAGAACACAAACAAAAGGTTATCCATATATCAAAAGTGATAGTTGGTCAAATATTAGTAAAGTAGGAGAGATGATACCAGCATATAGAGACCTAAAGAAAATAATATGGAACCCATGCGTTGAAGATTAACAAAGTCCAATAAAAGTTTAAGTATCTCATTAGCAGTACACATAAAGACAGCGTAATAATGGCTGAATAAGGACAACTACCTACAGAGACAAAATAAAAAAGAATAAGAGGAAGAATGGGGAGGCGGATTAACAAAATCATTCTAAGTTTCATATCAGGAAAGTAAACGACTAAAAAGAATGATGTCGGTGAAATGAGAATATTTGAAAAGTAACTAAAAGAAGTGAATGTGGCCTTTTTCTATATTACAGAAACTATGAATATAGCAGAAACTGAAAAATCGTTAATCGGAAGAAAGAGAAGCAAACTTGATTGAAGGAGCTGAAAAGGATAGGATTAGCGAAACAGAAGAACAAAATTCAAAAGAGATATATTATGACAATAATGGCATAATCCCTCGCGCAATAATGTTTGTTCGTTGGGAATCCGGAAAGCACTTTGAGGAATAACTGAACAACTATTCAAGATCTATGAAGTTCATTCAAGCCTTTTTAAATTTCCGAAAATAATTTCAGCTACGTATGATTTCCAGTTTTCTTCAATTGTGTTGCGTGACTGGATATCAAGCTCAAAGTAAACAAGTGAAAAATGCGCCGAAGTGTCTTCGGCGCAATCGAGTTGTCATTAGAGCGTATAATGCTGTATGAAACCCTCGAT
Organism: Macrobrachium rosenbergii; assembly: GCA_039081455.1. Lineage (NCBI taxonomy): Eukaryota > Metazoa > Arthropoda > Malacostraca > Decapoda > Palaemonidae > Macrobrachium > Macrobrachium rosenbergii. The sequence goes on along the minus strand of JANJGK010000005.1, from coordinate 18,023,636 downwards.
GTGCTGCAGTATGTAACTCTCAGCCACGACCGGGCAGCGCTCAGTTTGCTCCCAAGATGCGGTCAAGCTGGCACCGCTAGATGTACGGTCCATGGCTAACTTTAACCTTATATTAAAAAAAAAACTACTGATGCTAGAGGGCTGCAATTTGGTGTGTTTGATGATTGTAGGGTGGATGATCAACATACCAATTTGCAGCACCCCCTAGCCTCAGCAGTTTTAAGATCTGAGGGCGAACAGAAAAAGTGCCGACGGACAGACAGATAGCCATCTCAGCAGTTATCCTTTAAAGAAAACTAAAAATCGTTTTCAATAAATTATTATGTATGTGATAAATAGTTTACAAAACAAATGAAATTAATGCTTTCTTTAATTAACCACCCAATTTTAAATATTTCTAATATACGGATGTATGGGTAAAACATTTTTTTAGACAGAGAAATCCGCAAATATTAAAACGTTATTTACTTATTTAAAGGGTACTTCCCAGTTCCCGATTTATTAAGTATTCACCAGCTAATATTGATGTTCTATGTATAAATCTATTCGTGAAAATTATCGCAAGTGTGAAATTTAGTGAAGATCAGAAAAGTATTGATAATCATAAGAAAAATGTAGTGAACACGTTATTATTTTTTGATGTTCATGGAAACCTAAAGCGATTAGATATGGATAACATTAGTGGCTATCTTATACTTAGAACATTACCTAAACGACAATTCATAGAAGTTGAAGAAAGCTAAAGGATTTTGACAGTTGTAGACCAACTCGGAGGAAAATAGGTTATTATACGGTAATTGTTGTGCAGTGTAGTTATACAACGCCACCTCTTTCTAAAAACAATAGTTCGATGAATTAATTACGTCGTTTATTCGTAATTAGTGTTTTGCTTGAGCTTTCAATATTCATCCTTCTAGATGTGTGCCACGAGTCCATTTCCCTTAAAAGGACGGATTAACCTAGAAACAGCGTTCCTCTGCCGTACTCTGGCATCACTCCTCCTTTGTGTACTGAAAATTGAAATAGCGTTAGAATAAAAAAATTCTGTTTAAGTTTCCAGTCTCAGTATCTTTAATTTTGATCGTTGATGTTGATGTTGGACTGTGGTGAAATGTTGATTAAATATCTTAATAAAGTCCGCCCAAGAGTAAATTTTCGTTTCATCCATTAGAAATTACTGTTTAATAACCATATTTTTGTTTTTTTTAATGCTTCGCTGGAATTCAAGGAACCCTGTAAGTTCTACTGAAGTTATCGTTTTTGCTGATAACTTTTTCCATTTTCTCTCTTGGAGACTTATAAGACTAAGAACTGCATTCAGTATTCCTCTCGGAAACGCGATTCTCATTAGTGTATTAGTTTGGAATTCTTTCATTTACTGAAGTCGTGACTTTAATGCAGAGGAGCTGGGGAGTTTTACAAGTGTCATTAGTTCTAGTTGGGAAACACTCCGCCGAGAATCATAAGTTGCGCTTCCATACATTAATTTTACTCCTGGATTTGCAAGTAATAACAAAATGTGCTAAACTTTCTTCGTATCGTAATGAACATTTGCAATTCATTTATTGTTGTGAAACTGAGTTTCATATGCGTATACTCCGACAAATTTACTAACATATTTTGATGAAGTAGTTGTTCATTATTCAAATATATTTGCAATGTTGGTTAAGAAAATTTATCAATATCTTGCATCGTCATAAAGGTTTTCTTGGCCTATGTTCATTCTGTAGTGATAACGGATCTACAAAAAAGAAATAATCAGATCAATAAACACAGCTTATAATACTGTTGATATTAAAAAACGCTAACAGTGATAGAAATTAAGTGGAAAACTATAAACACAGAAAATTTAGAATGACCTAATGAAACTTAAAAGCTAAGTCATCTATCCACAAGTCATCCAGGTACTGTCGGCATACAGAGCTTTTCAATTAACTTCCATTATATTTTGTGAAGTTTTCTTAATTATTTGAAAGAGTTTAAACTGACATATCTTTGGAGAAATAAAAAAAAAACGTTAAAACATTACCAGGTAAATAACGTGATGATTTTTTATTTTCAGTCCGGTAGGTTTTCTAAGAAAGAGCATAGCATTATAATGCTGTTTTGAAACAAGACTGATACGTAGCATTATAATTTTTTGTCTTAAAAAATATTTTTACTTTGGTTGATACTGTGTGCTTAACAACAATCGCTAAGAATTAAAGACACGTAATTACTATATATATATATATATATATATATATATATATATATATATATATATATATATATATATATATATATATATATATATATGCCTTTTAATCAAAGTTCGTTTTTGGGGGGTATTATTTCCTAGGCATTTCTTTTCCCAAGAATTACTTAACTAGAAACTTGTTGAGTTTTGCCATTTCATGAACAAATAATCACCTCCGGAAGATATACAAAGCATTAACTTAGTCTATAAGTGTATACTGTTGCTGAATAAGTCCTACCTTATTATTTATTTAATAACTGCGGTTCTAAGGAGCAAAAGCTAAGCAAGGCTAGATCATTACAAATTGCAACGACGGTGAGGAAATTATTTGTAATCTAATCATTAGCTTTCAATCTGCTCATCAATTACCCTTGGGATTGTTTATGATCAGTTTTATTTGATGCAATTAATGAAGATTGCCTGCTTTGTTAGAATTCCATATCGAAAATGACATTCGAAATTAGAAATCAGGACTTGACAATATGGGAGGATAATGAAAAGCAGGAAAAATAAATGGAATCGTAATTAAATCATTCTCTGATGACGTCCTTCTTGATGGGCTAATTATTCGTTCCATTCTTTCAACAATCATGGTATTAGGATTGATGTCCTCGAGTTTTATATATATATTATATATATATATAATATATATATATATATATATATATATATATATATATATATATATATATATATATATATATATATATATATATATTATATATACTATATATATATATATATATATATATATATATATATATATATATATATATATATATATATATATATATATATATATATATATATATATATATATATATATATATATAAGTGAGAGCACGAATAAACAAGTAAAACAATGCGCCGAAGTTTCTACGGCGCAATCGAGTTTTCTGTACAGTATGTAATGCCGTATGAACTCTCAGCCAAGGCCATGAAACTCTGAGCCGCCGCCCATGAAACTTTCAGCCACGGCCGGGTGGTGACCTATGTTGTTGGCACCTAAAGCTGTGCCAGACGCACGATCATGCCTAAATTTAACCCTAAATAAAATAAAAACTACTGAGGCTAAAGGTTGCAATTTCGTATGTTTGAATGATTGGAGGCTGGATGTCAACATACCAATTTGCAGCCCTCTAGCCTCAGTAATTTTTAAGATCGGGGGGCGGACAGAAAAATTGCGGACGGACAGGCAAAGCCCTCTCAATAGTTTTCTTCTACAGACAACTAAAATTGTCCTTGTAGCGTTCATTCTGTTTTAAATTGATAAAAGGAGAGAGAACCTTACCTCCCGATGTCTAAACCTCCAAAAAGAAACAGCTATGAACCGAAAACAATTAGAAAACTCATACTTGCAAGTAAATGCATCACAGAGAAATAAGCCGCTCAAAAAAAAAAAAAAAACCCTTTTGGAAAACTAGCCATAAATATGCATGTTAATCTCTCTCATAATAATGAACATCTCAAGGATTCCTCGCACAATTTCCTGGTGTATATCATGACATACACCAGGAAATTATGCTTGGTTGATATAAGTCCGTTCTAAAATTTCATCTACTAAATTGGTTCACTCAGATTATCTTAAAAGGATTTCATTGAACTTAACGAACCTGAAAAGGATTTCCTAATAACCCTCTCGGTAATCTAATTGGGGCAATTGGTTTTTGTTCCCCTCCTCTTCCCTTAATAATTTAACTTTTATTCTCCTTCCCCTGTTCTTTTTTTTATTTTTAGAAAGTTTTGTAACTTCGTAATGTGAAGTGATTAGGAGTTATTACGTAATTATGGTTATGGGAAAGTTATTTTTAAATCTGAGTTGATATTGGCTTTTAAGGTTCCGTTATTATTTTGGTAGACTTCTGCAGCTAGTTGTTATATTTTTAGTGAGAGAGAGAGAGAGAGAGAGAGAGAGAGAGAGCGAGAGAGAGAGAGAGAGAGAGAGAGAGAGAGAGAGAGAGAGAGAGAGTAGAGTGAAATACTTTGGGCATATCTTAGGTTTTCCAAACACGTACAGTATAGCCCCAAAAGTTATGATTTTGTTTTTTAGTTGAAAAAACATTTCTTAGTACGCTGACACATATGGCCTCCTAATGTGACCCTTAAGATATCTGGAAATATAAAATATAAAATTCCGTAACCTAACTCACCGCGTATAGGACACATACAGTAATACTCGGTGGGAAAGGAGTAAAAAAAAATTAATTTCAAAATTCGCTGAACATAGAAATCAAATAATTTATATTACTTCAAGATAAGTAGTGATTGTCAATTGACTAAATAACATACTATTAGAATTTAACAGCTCTTCACCGATAGTTATGATGTCACATAAATAATTTACTAAGGTATTTTATTTTATCTAAAACCAAGATCAAAAGAGTGGGGGTAAACTGGCCATGGAAAGCTGACTTACTACAGCAGTAATTGACACAATGACACCTATTGGAAAATACTGGAAGAGGATGAAGTTTCCCTGAATAGAATAATGGTCATTGAAGTTATGGTCACTTGAGATAAAAATAAATTTGCCAGGTTGGCCACAGTTCATTATGTAGGTGGAAGTTTTGCCTTTTTTTTAATTGCTAAATTATTATACACCGTCTACTACTTAGACTAAGACAGGCGTTTAAGCTTACTTGTAAAAAGACATTTCTCTAAAACCTTGTTTAATTGTTAAAGAAAATAGTCGATAATTTCAGATTTTAGTTCCGAGAGAGAGTTCTCTGCCGTTTATTTCTGCCGCTATTTACGTGCAGAAATCTACTTCTTATGTGAAGGCTTCCGGAGGGAGTTTCAAACTTGGACCATTCATTTCATTTTTTCTCTAAATCTCGTTTGTCCATGAAGAGATTAGCGGGACTTCAGTTATCCGACAATTATGTTCTTCTGCATCATTTCCCTATAATTTCCATTTGTAGTTCTTATGCTTAAATACAGTTTATTCTGACGAGATTAATGATAATGAAGAGTTTTAGCACGTGCAGCTCTATGATATTGTTAATATTTTCATATTCGCAGAAATTTTACCCAAAGGTCTTCTATGACCTCCATCAACGAAGCTGAAAGAAGGTCATGACCACGCTAATGAAATTATACGTTGATGTCGTTGTCTGTAAGACAGGCAGAACATTTGGTCACATTTGTCTGACTGAATGTGTGTATTCTTGCTAAATGCTTTCAAGTGCATTTGTATATGTATATGGCGTACGTATATGTACAGTATATGTATGTTCATATTACTAGTGCTAGGCTTCAATAAGACGGGGTGGATTAGATTCCAGATTTTTTTATTTACATAGAACAAGCTTTCGAAGACATATAGTCTTCTTCATCAGGTACTGATGCAATGATTACCGGTAATTCTCAGTAAAGACATGGCAGTTACTTACGACTATAAGCCTTCTATTCATCTTAAGGTGGTGAGCTCCTCTGCCGTTCCTTGCAGTCTGCAAAAAGGAGTTTTCACTCAGCCCACCTTATTGTAGTTTGGCAACGCTGTTGCTCAACGACCGTGGGTGAATGGGCCTCCATCTTACTGTAATGTTGGCGTTATTGTCGCGGATGTTCATGAGAAAACATTTTGGAGATCCTTCCTTTTTCCCTTCGGCCGAAAGACGTCCAGCCCTTGGATTTTTACTCATTTGGGAAGGTTAAAGCTTCCTGTCTCGCATGCAACATTCCGTTGCATTTTTATGCTCCCTGCGAATGAAAATAGCTTTCTCTGTCTGTCTGTCTTTCACATTCTTTCTCTTTATACATACACACATGTATATATATATATATATATATATATATATATTATATATATATATATATATATATATATATATATATATATATATATATATATATATATATATTATATATATATCTATATATATATATATATATATATATATATATATATATATATATATATATATATCTATATATATATATATATATATATATATATATATATATATATATATATATATATATATATATATATATATATATATATATATACGAGTATATGTGTGTGTGTGTGTGTGTGTGTGTGTGTATGTATATTGGTATCTCTTACCTGATATATATGTGTTTGAAAATTTGAAATATCTACATTGACCTCTTAAATATATGACTTTTGTCTTCTTCAGTTAGTGTACTGAATCGAAATGTAACTAATTAGTAAAAGTCGCTCAAAAGCTAAACGCAAAGGGAGCAAGACAGCGACTTTGTAATTACGAATGAAAAAAAAAAAAAAAGAAATAAAGTACTCCTGCCATCACCTGACATTAGTGAATTGTAGAATGCCGTGTTCAGTAAAGAGGAAAGGAAATGAATTAAGTGCAAAGGACAGTATCTTATCAATAAGCAGAAATTTACCAGCTAACATGTTCACTATCATCGCCATGACACTGAAACTGATCTTTCGGAATAACTGAGTCCTTGTAAGGACACGAATTTCTAGCGAATAATACATAACAATGTAAGTTTTTCTCAGTCTTTCGTTCTCTTTCTATTTATTAGATTAATACCATCCCTTAACGTGTCTTTCCCTCCGTAGGAGGTGCACCGTAGGCATTACGTTAGGTTCTTTACAGCGTGCCTCGGGCCCTAGCTGCAACGCCTTCGTTCCTTTTACTATACCTCCTTTCACATTCTCATTCTTCCATCTTACTCTCCACCCTCTCTAACAATTGATTCATAGTGCAACTGCTAGGTTTTCCTCCTCTTAAACCTTTCAAACCTTTTACTGTCAATTTCCGCTTCAGCGCTGAAAGACCTCATAGGTCCCAGTGCTTGGTCTTTGGCCTAAATTCTGTACTAACATGTCCTTTCCCTTCAAGGACACCAAAAAATTCACCAATTGGGTCCTAACTTAGCGAAGTACGTAGAGGGCAAATATTGCTGGAGAGAATGACCCCTATTCCTAGGCTGCTAAAAATCAGTGATACATTTATAGCTGAGACACTTGGAAAAACTACAAAGATTTTCCTATGGATATGTTTACTTTAGTGATCATTCTGTATCTTTGATGAACGTTACAGGTAAAGAAATTGATAGAAATAGATGATCAGAGAAAGTGCCGTGTCATCGCCTTTTTTTCTTCAATTGTATTGCATGTCTTTTCGTTGATAAATTCCATATTATTTAAAACCTTTGATTTGTATTCTTATTGACAGAGAATTGTGAATAGAAATCTATAATTTATAAACTTAATACCTAAAAGAAAATAAATCGAAAAACAGAAAAAAATTCAAGACTCGCGTTTTTCAAGGAAACGAAGATGTGAAAGACGAAAAATTATAATAAAAAGAAATTTAACTCTGTTTGATAAACACTAAATCAACGCTAATTTAATGAAAATAGATACCTACCGTTCTTTGTGAACAATGTAGACACATTACCTCAGTTGCTATTGCCTAAATTTCAAGAAAACTTAAGTTAAATGGATTTCGTATCTATTTTGGAATATGTCACACTCACACACAAACGCACATGATGATGGGAACAAAAAAAAAAAAATAGTAATTTCGCTCTGTCTCCTGCCCTCGTTTCCTAATCCCCGTCTCAAGTAGCCCTTGGTACCCGTTTTCTTCTGAGGCATTGAAAGACGGAATGATTGTATAAGCCGGAAATGTATTACTTGACCCTCCGCCAACTTGCATTTTCATAAATCTCTCTCTCTCTCTCTCTCTCTCTCTTCTCTCTCTCTCTCTCTCATCTCTCTCTCTCTCGCACATAAGCGCACAGGAAAAGTGTTATAACTTGTCATACCTTACAAACTATACTGTAAGGAATACCGAATAGTTTTGCCATACATATCAATGAACATTTACATATTTGAGATAAGTTTCAAATTTTAATTCATTCAACTTACTTGATATATATATATATATATATATATATATATATATATATATATATATATATATATATATCTATATATATATGTGTGCGTGTGTGTGTGTGTGGGTATGTACGTATGTGTATATATATATATATATATATATATATATATATATATATATATATATATATATATATAATATATATATATATATATATATATATATAATTCTTATGCTACTTACTTTTGTTACTTGTACGTAACAGCTTCCTGGTTTACCTTCAGATCGATCTTTTCAGTTAGTGAAAAAAGAACAACATATTTTTTGTACGGGTGATGTGGATGGAGAATAATAAATACTGCTTTGCACTCTACTTTATTACAACTGGGCCACGTTTTGTGTCACTTGTTCTTTTTGTTAAATGACATTATTATCGAGCACAAAAAGCTCATACTTCCCGGGAACCGGTGATCTGGATTTGGTAAAGCTTTCCGTGTTGTTGCAGGCGGTCGGTAATTTAATAACATTCATCATTTCATCATAATCTGCCTAGAGTAATACGCTTGACAATTCTAAACTGCAAAATAACGATATCTGGAAAGCGTGCAGTTCCAAGTGCGTCATGATATTTGTATCCTGAAGGTGAAGAAGAAAAACAGATCTACAATATCATATTTTTTTTTTTACGTCCTTCACGCCAATACCATAAATGACTCCACTGTTTCCTTGTCTACTATTATTTTAAGCATTAATATTGACATTTCAGCGTTCTTTTTATTTTCATGTCCGTGCCAGTAAAGATACAGAAAGCAAATACTAACAATTAGCCTCACATTTCTGTTGTCGCGGGTACTTTGCAGGACATCAAAGAAAATCTCAACTTGGATATTGCTTAAAAAATAAAAATAAAAAGATAAAGCCATAAAACATTCACCCACTCTTAAATCCTGTCTTTCCTTTCGAAACCTTTTATTTCAGTGTATAATTCTGGATCCATGTAAAATAGCAGTTGTAAATACTGAATAGGGCCTCTGGCATTTCAGTGACATCTACTTTCTTTTCCCCACGAAAATGTATTTCTCTCCTTTTTCCATGTTGCATTTGAAATACAATTTATTTTGCTGTTCAGATGTAATAAAATATAGAGATTCAGAGAGTATTCTTATTTTCCAGTGATGTAAAAAAAAATAAAAAAACAAGAAAAGTCATTATTTTTTTAAGGCTTCACTTTAGTCCACATTACCGATTTTGAACTTTTATTTAGAACGGTTTCCAAACATTGTGATTCTACTACGCCAAATCCAATTGTAGGCTTAGCAATAGTGCTCGTTATACTTAATTCTATAACCAAGATTATTTTGTTAATTTTTAATTTTCAAAAGAACACTTTTGGATAGGCTAGAAAAATGCTAAAGTAAACAGCTCACCAAATGTTTCTGAAAGACCGCCGTTGGAACATAAAATGAGCTATTCACATTTTACTGAACTGCGATGAGTAATTATTCATGCAGAGTTCCAGTTGGGATATGATGTAATGGTAAAAATTCAGGTACATAGGTAAACTAATATTATTTTTCTAGGAACAGTATAGCTTAGAACCAACTCTGATCATATTATCTGATGTAGCGGTCATAATAATCATAA
>JANJGK010000005.1:17977706-18013813 GCA_039081455.1 Macrobrachium rosenbergii | reverse complement strand
TCTAATTTACACAAGAGTAAGCCACGCCCCCGTCCAATCTTCCACTATTTATTTACTAAGGATGCATTCGCTGGTTTAGCCTATTGGCTTTTTTTGAAACTCGTAATCTTCCTACCTAAATTTCATTTTCGACTGTAGCCCGTGATCTGTTGTAAAGCAATATTACAAGGAATAGGTGTTCATCCAAAAAAGGTCTCCGAAAAGTTGAGTCCAATTCTATACTGATTGAACAGCCAATAAATATCTACCTGTTAGGTTAATGCTCTTTCACTTATGACAATACAACTAAATAGAAGGCGGGGAGTGCAAATACTACATAATTAAACTTCAAACAAATGTAACAATGTTACTCCTCTGGAAATTATAATAATTCGCTTACTTGACAGAAGTATCAGGAATTACTAGGGTTATGGACGGATATAATTTTCATATTGTTTAACACGAGCCTTCATCAATAATTTCCTTAAAGTATACGAGACATTACCTGCTCTTTGCTCGACTGTGTTAACATTACGGATTTAAAGTGGTAATCGAAATGCTGTCCTTTTCGAAGTTATTATAGTCTACTAATCATGATATAACGCTAATGGTACGGGAGTGTTGGAAATCATTTCGATAATTGTTAATGGCATAAGGACCATATAAGGTAAATGCCAACAAGCTAAGGGCCACTATATTATTATCATTGTGAATGAAGTACTCTTCAGGAAATAAAATCTGCACCAGGTTGATGAATATTCCAAATTTAAAGTGTAACAGCAAATAATTAGCAGACAAAATAAACCAGTAGGTTTCCATTTCCATGAAAGAAAAACTACAATAAAAACAAATTTCTCATTAGAGTCCAGACTAAGCAGTCAATTAAAAAGACTTTCTATTTCGAAATTAATATGTTACGGTTATTTACTGGGAAGCAGGGGCGAAGTCAATTTAGGGTCAGGCATTGCAAATAAGAGCATCACAGACACAGAATCATATCCCTGAACTGATTTTGATGGAATCAATTTATGCCATCCAAAAGTTAATAAAATAATTAAAATGCAGTGGCAAAAAACGATTAGTTGTGAAAAGAACAAAGATCACTAACCAGACTGTTTTGTTTACTAACACAAGAAATAGTCTGAACCATTATGAAAGTCAAATTAGTTAGTACCCTTTCAATCTTGTTGGATACAGTCACGATACATCTCCATCTAGCAGTAGAAATATGACCTAGTTTAAGAAAGTGACAATGGCAAAATGACAACAAACTCTATTTTTGCATCAAGCAAACGATACTGATATTTTGAATGGACAGTAGACCCTTGTTAAATAGGATTACCCTACATGCATAGCGGAAATATTTATCAGCAGGTAATTAGGCTACTTATGTGGTCCACACCTTTACTATTTTCGGTTCGGAGGACAGTATTTCACAGTAGAATCCAGGCCTTCATAAAGCTTTATTTAAATGGTAAAATAAAATAAATGTGCCCTAATATACTATGAAGGTGGTCTTTTAAATGATCTTTCACTTTCCCACAGCAACTAACCGAGCCTCAATAAGGAGATAAAATCATACGTATACAGATATACAAAAACACAAACAAATGCATCGGGTTAAAAGTGACTAGCAGATTCTGCATATATATATATATATATATATATATATATATATATATATATATATATATATATATATATATATATATATATATATATATATATATATATATATATATATATATAGATAGATAGATAGATAGATAGATAGATAGATAGATAGATAGATAGATAGATAGATAGATAGATAGATAGATAGATAGATATATATATATATATATATATATATATATATATATATATATATATATATATATATATATATATATATATATATATATATATATATATATATATACACATACACACATATATATACATAATTTATATATATATATATATATATATATATATATATATATATATATATATATTATATATATATATATACATATATACGTACACATACATACATACAGGCGCTTGCGTGAGCTAATCGAACACCCGGGTCATCCACTGAAAACACCACTACCGGCGCCTTTTACAGTAATAGCCCAAGCCATTAACATCTCCCCCAAGAGACATACTCCAAATATTCAGCAAGCGTGGAATTTACAAACTCCCCTCCAGTAGCAGAAGGAATACGAGAGGGAATGGGGACCAGGCAGCGAGCCACTAAACGCCAGGCACACAGCATCCCTAAATGGACACAAGCCCTCCCAGCAAAACCCAAGTATCATCCCTTTTCAAATTCCCTGAAGCACCGACTAACAAGTGCAGAATCAGTAGCTGATATTTGCACGAGTGTAATTTAATATACAGTAGCATGGAAAAGGTTTAAATAAAGCACTCATATAAACAGGTACTTACTTTTAGTACTTCAGATTGCGTCCTTTTCATCTCTTCACCTCACTAAGCCCCTTGAATAGAGATAGTCCAATATTTCTTAAGAATTCAGGAAGGATATTGTGCTAGGAATTATGTTCAGCCCTCCCAAACTTTGGAATAGAACCGACGTCTTGATCTTCCTTTTCGTAAGGTGTCATAGATTTTCAGTAGGGTTAATATCAAGGCTATTACCTGGCCAGTTAATTATCTATGTAGTCATTAAGGCAACCAGCAAACCAGTCTTTCACTATCTTGGCCTTATGACAGTGTAATGGGCCAATCTTGTAGAAAAGTCCTGGCTTTAGCGAGATCAAATCAGTCAGCATGAGGCTCGTCTAACTCAAAATAAACGTATCTATTTACTTTTTTTTCTATTTCTAGGTATAATTAACTTTCCAAGACCCTTACCCGTCAACGGAAGCCCAAACCATTCATGAATCAGGGTGCGTTACAGTAGCACTCAGGCACCGGGGGTCTGCCCAGTCTCTATCAAAACGGCGATAGACCTTTCCACTCGTCACAGTTACGACTATTTCGTCTGAACAACACATCCAGCCACTAGTTTGCATTCCACTGAAGGTATTTTTTTTTGTTTTTTTGGCAAACTGATCCCTACGACGTTTATATCCATAGTTCAGAAGGAGTTTCTTCTGTATCAGAGTAAATGAATCGTTCGGTTTGAAAACTTCATAAAAAGCCTGGATTGTTTTCCTTCACTTTTCTCTGAACTACGAGAATTACCTCTAATTCACGTTTCAGAACACTCATTGAACGTCCAATTGTCTTTTTTGGACGTACTGGTTTAGTTTTGCTTTTGGCTACTCGACCCTCCTCCCTCCCTAAATTTCGCTATCCAACGACACAGGACGACCCAGTTACTTACAATTTGCTTGGTTTCCTTTTCAGATTCACGTTAAGCGACTATCTGTGCTGTTGCATGAAGAGTTTAATTATAACACTATAAAAGTGTTATAACTGGGGAAAACTACGAGAAATAGCGACCACGGCCACAAGGGAAAAAAATCATGAAGCTTTGTATATCACGGTCAACGGGCAACTACTTACGAATGTAGGCGGGCGGTGTTTGAGGAAATGAAGAAGATGATGAAGGCAGAAAGAAACAGCGCTTACCTGGCACAGGGGACACCCGGGGTTCATCTCTGATTAAGACGAAGCCTTTGCTTTGGTCACTGGCTTTTTCTCGCTTTTTAAATCTCAGTTGCTATACGATTTCTGTTTCTATAACAAAATTCAATAGATAATTACAACTTCTTGAATAAAATATTAAGAATTAACGTTTATGTTTCAAGCTGAATTTAACATAAAAGGTTTTTATACGGGCAGGCTAATCGAATAAATATGGCTGATGAGTGGATTTTTCACGTTCCTTTAAGTTGGCTATTACTATTTAACCCATCCGTTATCTTTGAAAGTGCTATAGCACTTAAACTTAGGGGCAACTTATAATAGGATCAACATCACATATGTCAGTCAGTCTCGCCTGTTAACCGAGTAAATGAGATGCATGAGGATTCCAGCAGCTTGCTGTGTTTTGTCAGTCTTTAAGAATTATATCCAGTGTGTAGGCTTCTAGAAAACAATATACCACCATTTTTTGTCAGTTTTACACACTAAAGGCAGTGTCAGGGTTGTTTAACGAAGTGCATATCACCGTGGGTGGTTTGTGGACCGAAATTCCGAATCGTCACACTTTGGGGAAGAGTTTCAGGAGGACGTAAAAAAAAAAAAAATTATTCTTCGAATCTCTGAGTTATTTGTAGCAAATCCTTTCTGTGTCAACAAGTCATCATTTTAGCATACTATTGTGGCGCATAAGTTCAATGGTGTCTTCGGTTTTGAAATCGCAACTTCATTCATCATCTTACATCTGCCACCTCATATAAAGCAAAAGAGAATTTATCCTTTATTGAAAAGGCTTAGGAGTAAGTGAGTGTGGAGGTTACTGGTTGCGTCAACAGGCCTCGTCTTTTCAACATGTTACAATGAAAGCATTTTGGACGGCTCAACCAGATCCTAGAAAAGTACTTCTGTTACTCCGATCGAAGTGAAAAATATTTTTAAATTTTTTTATGTGTTTTTATGTGTTTTCATCGAAGCAAATGTCTCATAGATTGGCAATAGCAAGGGAATGAAATTTGGTAGCCTAGGCTAGACCTATGCCGTCAAATTATTCATTTGGTAAGGTGCGACAAATCGTTTAAACTTTTCTTTAAGCACAACTTGTTACAGATTCTGCATCTATTTTTATTGTTACTATTCAAATTAAGTCAAAATTACATTATGGCATTCTTTACTTAACAATTCTTTCTCAGTATCGTCCTAAAGCCACAAAGCCTTTGAATGGAAAGAAATGGCTGCTAGGTTTTTCCTTCATCGGTTTTGTTTACAAATATTTGAGACTACAGATTAGATTGCAAAATTATTAACTCAACTACAATAAGCCTCAGAGTAGAAATATATCGAAGTATAATTTACAGTGATGGTTAATTTACCTATAAAAAATAACATTCTGATAATAATTAAACAAGACGGATAAAAGAAAGCAAAGTTGCCGTAGTGCTTCTTCTTTACAATATAGTAGTATGAGGTGGACCGAGACCTTTCAATATGGCCGCCTGAGGTCACATACTCCGCAGGGAGATCGCCACTCCATGTTATCGAAGCTTTAAGGATTTTGAAGGTAGCTAGGCCAATACTCTTTTTCTCCTCCTCCTCCTACTTCTTCTTCTTCTTTTCTTATTAACATCCATCCGTCCTCTCTCTTTCTATTTCGCCTTTTGTTTTCTCTCTAGCCCAATGTTCTTCATGCAGTTTTTGTTTCAAAACATATATATATACTGTATATATATATATATATATATATATATATATATATATATATATATATATATATATATATATATATATATATATATATACACATATATATATATATATATATATATATATATATATATATATATATATATATATATATAATCAAAAGCAATTGCTTTAGTGGCATCTCTCTCTCTCTCTCTCTCTCTCTCTCTCTCTCTCTCTCTCTCTCTCTCTCTCTCTCTCTCTCTCTTTCGTACCTCCATTCTGGCTGACTCGGCCAGTCTGGAAGAACTCGTATCTTAAAGAAAAAATTAAAACCTCTGAGAAAAAGTTAACACGCTTTTGAGTGAAACTGTAAATTGACAAGACTTCACTGACACTTCAACAGTCAACATAACTAAACTTAGGTGAGAAATTAACGCTTAATTTGTTAAATGAAATAGCAATATTCGGTCTGCTCTTGGGTGGGGGGAGGGGCCCCACAGCTTCAGAAAACGCAAATAGAAAATGGGAATCGCTTATTTGTCAGGTTACTTTTAATAATCCACACATAAAAAAAGTTTTTCTCAACTTTATCACTATTTTATGATATGAAAATCATGTTTAAAGTTTTATGAGATAGTTCTACATATTTCTGTATACAAAAACTCTTTTATTTACATAGTTTATTATTCATTTTTCATCTGAACTATACAGTAAATATTGGTGGGTACCATACAGCTGATATTTCATTCATGTACGGCAACGTTCTTCTGTAATCTGATATTTTTGGTAAATAAAAAAACCAAAGCAAATTGTTACTAATGATGACTTTATCCCTTCTATGATGAAGTATGTACCTGCAAATTATATAAGGAATATTAGAGATAGGTAAACCTGCCGATCCAGCTACTTTCACGAAATCCGTTACAAAAAAGTAATTGAATTATATCACAGCTATAACTGTATGACAATAATAGAAGCATATTGTAGGGTAGGTTTGAAGTTTACAACGTCATATCAAGTGTCATAAACTCGGCATTTTGGCAACAGGCCAATTCCCGAAGATTCCTTTTCTTTCCCTCAAAATTTATCAGCCACGGATGTTAATGGCGTGTATGTATGTATGCACATTATATATATATATATATATATATATATATATATATATATATATATATATATATATATATATATATATATATATATATATATATATATATATATATATATATATATATGTGTGTGTGTGTGTGTGTGTGTGTGTGTGTGTATGCATTCATTGTGATGTAGAAGTGGATTGAAGATCTACGTTGTTTACCGTATAGATCTCGTGTCATTAGTTTCGTCTCCTGTTTGTGGTCGCAGCAAATATTTTCCACCAGGCTGTTTGGTTGTTTGTATTTGATTTAGTGCTAGGCTGTTTGCGAAATAAGATTTCTCTACTGTACTGCATACCAGCTACAGAATATGCAATATTATTATTATTTTTTTTTTATACTATAAAAACATAAATATTCCAGACCTTACTGCATATTAGCTAAACGCAGTTCTCAGCTTAGCTCCAAGAAACCTCATTTGTTTATTTACATATTTGGCTGCTTCTCTTTGTTTTGATGCTCTCTAACCCTATTCACACGTAACACCCCTGACAAAAATTTAGTAAATGTATTTCTTGAACCAGGGTATTTTAGTATTTTTGAGATTTATTTTTAACATGTCATTAACATAATGAATATAAAATGGTCATTTACAATGCATGCATCTCAAAGTATCTCTGAAGGGCTGGAAAAAAGCCGAAGGCATCTCGGGCAACAAAGTATAAAGCAAAGGAATAAAAAAATAAACAAATTATTTTACTGCAGTGTACAAAATAGAAAACAATACAAATCAAAGGAATGAAAACACAAAACTGGAATTATTATATAGCAATGCACAAATAAAAAAAACACAAAAGAATGAAAACGAAACTCAGAAGCAAATTTCCTTTTGCAACTAATTAAAAAAAAAAGTAATCATGCACACTCCTCTTGCCTACAGTACATGTTTTCATGCAAGAAACACAGCACCTTGAGATTTTCAGGGGACAATCTATTCCTTCTTTCTGAAACTATGTTTCCTGCAATAGAAATAAACGTTCTCTGGGGACAGACGCTGCCAGTACATTCAAATATTTCTTAGCAACTGGGTATAATGTAGGTAATAACTCTTGACGCTTCTCCCACCATCCCAGTGGATTTTCACTTCGGTTTATCAACTTTTGATCCAAATTTAGTTTAATTTCACTCTCCAGAGGGGGTGATCATCTTACTTCGGTGACAGATCTCTTTGCTTGGGTTTGCATGGCATCAAACAAATCCCAAACTGATGGTGAGCTTGAGGTAGAGGGAACTGGACTCAGTGTCAGAATCTTCAGTCGACAGAGCAGCAGCAGCAGCAGCAACAGCTGGGTCTGATGAAATCCCACGCCTTAGCATATTAATGACAACAGAAGGGGAACGCGCAGGGACGGTTTTGAAACGAGGATCTAATAACGTAACTAAAGCTAAGGTCAAATTTTCGTTCATTCTTAGAAAGCGCTTTAACATGGGCTCACGCAAAGCTGTTATAACTGTTTTTACTAAATCCTCATTAGGCTCTCTTGCACGAAAAAGAGATGCTTGCAAAATTCGACCAAATGGTATGATTTTTGATGCAATGTCACTTTTCTCGGATGACAGTTCTTTTGTCACCTCATTAAAAGGTCGCAAAATTTTAATAAGGTCCTTTAACATCTGCCATTCTTCTTTTTCCAAAATCTCCACTGGATTATCTAACCTCACAATTGCGACCTTTACCGCTTCTTCTTGCTGTATTAGTCTCTCAAACCTTTCATAGGTAGAATTCCACCTTGTTGCAACTTCTTGTGCCAATTTATGTTTTGGCACATTTAGCTGCATCTGCGATGTTTCTAACGTCTCAGAACCTTTTACACTTCGGTGAAAGTAAGAGACAACATTCCGACATTTTTCATGAAGCTCTGTAATGCACTTCAGCCCATCACTGACAATGAGGTTCGGGGTGTGAGCAAAACATGGCAAATGAGTTACACCAAGCATTTGCACTGCATTAACGATATTAGCGGCATTGTCCGTAAGGATACAGCTAATGTTTTCAGTGATGTCCCACTCATTATTAATTTCTCTTAGTACATCACACAGATTCTTCATAGTGATTTCAGCTGCTTTCGTTGCCGTATGGTACATGTATGGACTTGGATCTAAAGCTGTCAATAGTGCTTTTGTGATATACGTGTATATTATTCTCATCACGTTCGAGGCATGATCATGAACTCAATATTGACCATTCCATCCTGTTGTTTAATACCAGTGATTTTAGTACTTTTTAATGTTATGAATAAACATTAAAGATGCAAAATTTTGGCTTATCTTTTCATTTATCAATAATTTTGTGCTATTTTTTTTATGACATCAGATGTAGTTTCCATGCCGTTTACGAAAAGTAATCAAATTCCCAAGAACCGAGTCCGAGTGCACTCGGACCGAACCACCCATCTCTACGGTTAACTAGTTCTTCATCGTCTTTGGTTACGTTACGCTATCTTTGAAAGTGTTTAGCACTTAAAACTTTTGGGGCAAATTTTAATGGGTTCAACACCAAATACGTCAATCAGTCTCGTCTTTTAACCATGTAAATGAGATGCATGAGGATTCCTGCAGCTTGCTGTGTTTTGTCAGTCTTTGAGAATCATCTGCAGTGTGTAGCCTTCTAGAATACAGCATGCCACCATTTTTTTGTCAGTTCGAGACACCAAAGGCAGCGTTAGAGTTGTTTAACGATGTGCATATCACCGTAAGTGTCTTCTCGACTGAAGTTCCTAAACATCACACTTGGGGAGAGTGTTTCAGGAGGGCATAAACAAAAAAACAAATATTCTTCGAATCTAAGTTAACGTTTATTTGTAGCAAATCCTTTCTGTGTCAACATGTCATCCTTTTATCATATTATTGTGGCGCATAAGTGCAATGGCGACTTCGGTTTTGAAATCGCAACATCATTCATCTTATATCTGCCACATCATGTAAAGATGTTTTGTCCATTAATGAAAAGGCTTAGGAGTAAGTGGGTGTGTCAACAAGCCTCGTCTTTTCAACATGTTACAATGAAAACATTTTGGACGGCTCAACCAGATCCTGGAAAAGTACTTTTGTTACTCTGATCGAAGTGAAAAATATTTTTAAATTCTTTAATGTATGTTTTCATCGAACCAGATGTCTCATAGATTGGTCATAGCGAGAGAATGAAATTTGGTAGCCTAGGCTAGACGCATTCGGGTCGTTTCGGCCGTAAGTCATTTAGGCCGTAAGCACGTTTACGTGCAAAATGGGCGCCGTGTTTAGTACCAGCCCCTTGGGGATGTACGTAAAACATGAAATAATAATGGTAAATGCCATAAACATAACGGTAAATACCATAAACATAACGTCTTACATTGTTTTGGATGTTACGGCCGAAACGACCAGGACCGGGCTAGACCTATGCCATCAAATTATTCATTTGGTAAGGTGTTACAGATCATTAAAACCTTTCTCTAAGGGTAGAACTTGTTACGGATTCTGCATCTATTTTTATTGTTCATTATTCAAATTAAGTCAAAATTACTTTATGACATTCCCTATTTAACTATTCTTTCTCAGTATCGTTCCAAAGAAATGACTGCTAGCTTTTTTCTTTCGTCGGTTTTGTTTACAAGATGCCGAGGATGTAGGGAAAAATCATTATATATAAAGTATATATAAATAAGCACTGCAATCTACTTTTATATTTTCAAAATCGTTCACAACTAAAAATTAATTCAGATATATGCAGATAAAGTACATGATTCTTTTGTGCAAAATTCTGTACTTCATATGTCAATTTATAGGATTTTCTTTTTTCTTTCTTTTTATGTATAGTTATTTTTGTGTACAAAGAATACCGACTGCTTAAAAAGGGAATGAATTTTTCTAACCAGATTATATTTGGCTTTCCAATATTTGAAACTATGCAGATTAGAATGCAAAACTATTAACTTCAACTACAGGAAACCTCAGGATAGAAATATGTAGAAATAGATTTTACAGTGATGGTTAATTTACCTATAAAAAATAACACATTCCAATGATAATTAAACAAGATGGAAAATAGAAAGCAAAGTTGACGAATTGCTTCATCTTAACACCATGGTACCATAAGCTGGACTGAGGGCGAGACCTTTCAATATTTATTATTATTATTATTATTATTATTATTATTATTATTATTATTATTATTATTATTATTATTATTATTATTATTATTATTATTCAGAAGCTGAAACCTATTCATATGGAAGAAGCCCACCAAAGGGGCCAATGACTTGAAATTCTTTAAGCTTCCAAAGAATATTAAATTATTATTTTCTTTTTGCTAAATTGAAAGATGTTACCATTATACTTCCACGGTTCTTGTCCCCACGTCCTTTTCCGATGTTTTCGACCCACTTACGTGAACTGACCACCGTTTATTTCCTTCCAACCATCGTTGGCTGGGAAGAGCTCTCCCCTTGCACTCTCCACCCACGCACCTCGCAACAGGTGGAACTACTTTCTCAGGCGGATAGTTCAAAGCGACCAAATCACCGATTCTTTTTCCGTCGTAGAGGAAGAACGCTTCGTTTTAGTCATAAATATAATGTTTATCTCATGAGTTACTATTATTGCATGTTATCCTTAAAAGCAGAACGGACTCGCTAGTTGCTTGGTATCGAAGAAAAGGCCTGACATTTCGTTTATATTTTAAAATATTGATATTTTCCCTGCGTTCCAATTGTACTGTCATCTCGGAAACAAGGCTAAAAGCCAATTTGTCAACATCTATAAAGCATGGAGATAATACCCAGTTTTTTCGAGGAAGCTGTTTATCTCACTCAGTTAAATATCTCAGAAACGAACCATTTGTCATCATTTATAAAGGGTATTTTGACATCGGTTCTGTTTTTGCTTGATGCTGCTTATCACAAATACATATATTAACAACACTCCCTTCAAGTGTAATGATAATGAAATCTCATGTTGTTCGATTTATTTATTTATTTATTTGATTTTATTTATTTATTTTTCTTGCGAATCATTTGGTCCCATTTTACGTAAAAAAAAAATTCATCTCAAAGATAAGATGAAAGAGCCTGGAACGAATGATCGTTCATGAAGAGAATCGACTAAAATCACTGGAAGCCCGTTTCCTGGTATAAATATGGGATAATAATAATAATAATAATAATAATAATAATAATAATAATAATAATAATAATAATAATAATAATAATAATAATAATAATATAATAATAATAATAATAATAATAATATAATAATAATATAATAATAATAATAATAATAATAATAATAATAATAATAATAATAATAATAAAAATAATAAGTAGAAATATATTAATTGGGTAATATCATAACTGGTAATAATCCTAGTTATTTTTAGAAATTGTAATTAAAACTGTAAAGACGACAAAGAGGAAAATGAAGTTGAATGGTTATATATATATATATATATATATATATATATATATATATATATATATATATATATATATATATATATATATATATATAACGTGTGTATTATTTTCAGTTGAGAAAT
Source organism: Macrobrachium rosenbergii (assembly GCA_039081455.1). NCBI lineage: Eukaryota > Metazoa > Arthropoda > Malacostraca > Decapoda > Palaemonidae > Macrobrachium > Macrobrachium rosenbergii. Next base: position 18,001,891 of record JANJGK010000005.1, on the reverse strand, counting down.
CATTGTCATAACGGAAAACTAAATGTAGGAAAAAAGAGGACTTGAGAAAATAATTACATAAAACAATTTAGTAAAACATACAATCCTCTTTAGAATGTCTATATGGGAGCTGGGGGTATGGAAGTTCTAATTAAAACTATCTAAATCAAAATATCTAATATCTTTAAGGAGTAGACTAATTGGAAACTTGATTCCCGACCCATCATAAGTTCATTAAAAATTGACCTTGTGTCTCATTATTATGTAATTAGTTACATTATGAAGGGCCAGACAACTTCGCTTTAGTATCTTGTAACTCACTCGTCAAGTAAAATAACTTCATGATATATGTTTTCTGCACTAGTCGTTTATTTATTTTCTGTTTCATCATTTAATTTTTTTGCGTTATGTTTGAATGTTAGCTCTATTTTTTCTTCTTTAATTGTTTTATTCATTGTAATACTTCTTCACACCCAATATTGCTTTGATCAAATGACGGTGAAGTGAACGTTGTCACCATCTACCCATTCAGGCATATAAAAACATGTATACGGAGGGCTATATGGTAAGAAAATGACCTTACGATACAATCATGTGTATAACCCCAACAAAAATTGCTCCCGTCGGAGCTATTATTGCTCCCATTACAATACTCGTACCACAGGCCTAAGAATGGGTAGCTATCAAAAAGCTCTCACAGTGGAAGGCCCCGTAGGGTGGTAGTGCCGTCAGTGCACCTCATGCGGTGTAATGTAGGTATTGCTTCAGGTTTTTTGCAGCGTCCCTTTCGCCCCTAGCTACAACTCCTTTCATTCCTTTTACTGTACCTCCGCTCATCTTCTCATTCTTCCATCTTACTTTCCACCCTCTCCCGACAAATGGTTCACAGTGCAACTGCGAGGTTAGTCCTCCTGTTACATCTTTCAAACCTTTTTATTGTCAATTTCCGTTTCAGCGTTGAATGGCCCCATAGGCACCAGCGCTTGGCCATTTGCCTAAATTCTATGTCCTATGCCATACTATTCTCAGAGTGGAAAGGGAGAGAGAGAGAGGGCGAGTTTCCTACTTACTTAAGCCTAAACATTACTTTTCCCTCAAAATACTCTCATGTTAATCCAGAAACTTGTTGGTCTTCTTATTCCCTTCCTTCTTTTGAATAGCTCTCTTGGTCCACGAGGAGCCGGGAGCGGAAGTTGGCCCTGCGGAGGGAACTGAGAGACCCACCGGAAAGCGGCAAACTTCCAGAGTTTAATGTCTTCGCAAAGATAATAATGGGGATGGACCACCAGCAGCCCGCCAACTTGTCTCTTTGCCAAAGTACTCTCATTCGCTCTTCCAAGATGCGTAGCAAAACTTATGTAAGTCTTCGATTAATATTTTATAGACTAGCAGTTTTAAAATTGGTAGGATATAACATTTAAAAAAAATTGATGAGGAATAAAAAAGGCATTCATCAACCATATTGTAAAGATAATTTACATTGAGAGTTATATTATTAGAAAGAGATCTCATAATTTTAATTCACCTAGACTAGGATAATCACCCAGCAGGAGTCTAATTAACGGCTGTCGGAAAGGATATGTAATCTTAATTCACCTAGACTAGGATAATCACCCAGCAGGCGTCTAATTAACTGCTATCAGAGAGGTAACTGCTATCAGAGAGGCTATGTAATCTTAATTCACCTAGACTAGGATAATCACCCAGCCGGCGTCTAATTAACTGCCATCAGAGAGGTAACTGCTATCAGAGAGGCTATGTAATCTTAATTCACCTAGACTAGGATAATCACCCAGCAGGCGTCTAATTAACTGCTATCAGAGAGGCTATGTAATCTTAATTCACCTAGACTAGGATAATCACCCAGCAGGAGTCTAATTAACGGCTGTCGGAAAGGATATGTAATCTTAATTCACCTAGACTAGGATAATCACCCAGCAGGCGTCTAATTAACTGCTATCAGAGAGGTAACTGCTATCAGAGAGGCTATGTAATCTTAATTCACCTAGACTAGGATAATCACCCAGCCGGCGTCTAATTAACTGCTATCAGAGAGGTAACTGCTATCAGAGAGGCTATGTAATCTTAATTCACCTAGACTAGGATAATCACCCAGCAGGCGTCTAATTAACTGCTATCAGAGAGGTAACTGCTATCAGAGAGGCTATGTAATCTTAATTCACCAAGACTAGGATAATCACCCAGCAGGCTTCTAATTAACTGCTATCAGAGAGGTAACTGCTATCAGAGAAGCTATGTAATCTTAATTCACCTAGACTAGGATAATCACCCAGCAGGAGTCTAATTAACTGCTATTTGAGAGGCTATGTACTCTTAATTCACCTAAACTAGGATAATCACCCACTAGGAGTCTAATTGACTGCTATCGGAGAGGGTATTTAATCTTAATTCACCTAGACTATGATAATCACCCCGCAGGAATCTAATTAACTGCTATCAGAGAGGCTGTGTAATCTTAATTCACCTAGAATAGGATAATCACCCAGCAGGAGTGTAATTAACTGCTTGTCGGAGAGGGTATTTAATCTTAATTCGCCTAGACTAGGATAATCACCCAGCAGGAGTCGAATTAATTGCTATCACTGAAGTATGCGACTCGTAGAGGTACCTGGAGGTAAATGTATGTATGGCTGGTACCAGCAGCTGTGCATAAGTTTGAGATTGATAAAATGTATATTTAGGACACATGTCATAGAAGAATTGCTGAAACATCTCTGCTTTATAAAATGAAGCGTTGTTCACGAATACTTTTGAAAGAGAGCAGTAAAGATGCAGTGTAGCAGATCTGGAGAAGCGAGGATTGAAACGTGAGAAAGACAGTGCTGAGGAAATAAGCTGATCGTTTGAGAACAGTGTTTTAAGGTGATAAGGTCACGTGGAAAATCTAGGAGAGGAATGTCTAAGTTTAACCCATGGAGTGTGATAATGCATACGAGACAGTGGCCAGCTACAGAGTGAATGTACTGGGTTTGTATTCACTGCTGGTTGACGTTCGGAATAGATGTAAGAAGTGGCCAGTGCCTTGGAAGTCATGTTTTTCGGGGGTTTATCCTCTTTTCCTCTATTTCTCAGCATGAATATAGTAGGGGCATTCTGTTTCGGAGGCAACAACGTATAAATTTCATTAATGTATCTAGCTGTGAAGAATATTAAAATCCGTATTACTACTCTAGTGCAAACTCATTCACAATTACAAACGCATAGGAACGCAGATAAGCACAAGCAAATAAAATACCATACAAAAAAAGACAACGAAAACACGCGCGAACTTAACCTAAAATAGTTATATCCATTCATAGCTTATCAACCATGATCCTCGACTCAGGTCTCCTTTAACCAAACTTTCACCATAAAAGGTAACAAACGCGAACACTTCTCGTATTTCCCTGAAGATGTGCGATTTCGAGGCAAAACTAAGCCACTCTCAGTATTCAATCGGGTATGTAATTGAGTTGGGATTTCAACAGATTTTAAGGGAAAATGCCGAAAAGAACAGAATAAAGGAATATATTTTCCTGCAGCAATTAAGTAGGAAAGGTTTTCATATCAGCTTATAAGTTTGAATTTAGCATAAACGAGAAACTGGAGTTCATAAGGCTAATTCAGGGATCAAATTTTTCTTTATTAGTACTATTCTTAGTTGCTATACTATGAATATTGTTATATCCAGGAGGTTCTGTTTCCAGTTATGACCAAGTATTTTGGAATGGGGTTGTCAACCATATGCCCTTTTGCATACGGAAATTATCTAAATTCCTCCCTCTCACCTGACAATCAAACCTGGTAATCTTGTTTTATTAATAAGGCTAGCATCATGACCATTTTCAAATATTATATATATATATATATATATATATATATATATATATATATATATATATATATATATATATATATGTGTGTGTGTGTGTGTGTGTGTGTGTGTATTATATATACACAGTATATATATGTATATATATAGGTATATATATACATATCTATATATGTATATATATATATACATATATATGTAAGTATATATATATATATATATATATATATATATATATATATATATATATATATATATATATTTATATATATATATATATATATATATATGAAATTTTTATCACACCGTGATTTATATACAATCATGAAGCTACAAATGTCGCTTAATGTCGAAATTCACGCTACCTCGGTATATCTCCGTTGGAGAATTGTCGCCGAAGGGGAATTTATATAAGTGATAAATGAATTGGAATCGTGGGGACACGTGTCCCCACGATTCCAATTCACGTGTCCCCACGATTCCAATTCATTTATCACTTATATAAATTCCCCTTCGGCGACAATTCTCCAACGGAGATATACCGAGGTAGCGTGAATTTCGATAGTAAGCGACATTTGTAGCTTCATCATTGTATATATATATATATATATATATATATATATATATATATATATATATATATATATATATATATATATATATATATATATATATATATATATATATATATATATATATATATATATATATATACATATATATGTAAGTATATATATATATATATATATATATATATATATATATATATATATATATATATATATATATATATATATATATATATATATATATATATATATATGTGTGTGTGTGTGTGTGTGTGTGTGTGTGCGCGTATCTACAGACGTATAACTCAGTAATATTTTTTCCCCTGGGTCCTGGTTATGTCCTCCAATGAAATGCACTAGATTTATTCTCGGCTTATGTGAAAGTTTCTGAAACAGTTTCATGTGAGTTTTACGGGAAAATTTACCTTAAAAAATTTGTCAGTTCTTTGCCTTCGCAACCTTTCGAGACCTTACTTTCTTTTTTTTTTTTTTTGCCCTTCGACGTAGGTCACGGTCGTATTATCTACAGTGTTTTGGCGACGTTATAAAAAAATTTGCAGAAAATGTTCAAACTTTGTTCATAATATACCATCCTTTACGTTGATTATCTGTCAATCGGGGTTCCTTTCTGGACCTTATAAAATGTATCCCGTGGTTAAGTCGTTCGTGTAAAACTAAACTCTAACTTAAGTCCGCCGAATTCACCTTAACTAAAATAACAAATAGTTAACCCTACCATACATGTTCAACCCTACCATATATATTCAAGGAAAATTTTCAAATCAATTTTTTTTTATCAGTAATTTTAAAGCGTTTTTTAGTAATTTCTCTGCCATCGACGCCGATATGCTAAAATAGGAAATAAATAAAATTCAAATGCAACGGAGTCGTGTGATCCGCTCCCCTCCCCCGCCCCCCAACCCCCGTATCGATATATTGTCATTAATTTTGAATCTTTATTTTGACCTTTGGAATATATACCAAAATGATAAGCTGCATTCTAGTGACCATTCGTTTATGATATAAATCATACTTCCGCTGATGCAAAAGCTATATCAAATTTCAGCCCAAAAGAAAAATACAGCTCTTCTTCCTACGATTCATTTTCCTTCAGTACTTCGTTTAGAACATTCTGATTTTTAAACTCTCAAAAAATAAAAAACAAAAACAAAAGCAAGTGATTGAAACCCATAAAATGACATGATATTTCACTAAAAAAAAAAAAAAAAATAGGAGGCAAAACAAAGCACTGAAGAGCCTTTTGTCAAAGGAACTGAGTTTTTTGACGAACAATTATATTTCACAATTATAATGTTGTAGTAGATGACAGTACAGGCAACTAGGTTAGCATGAAAATAAACCAGTGCAAACACAGCATCAACTATTACAGGGTCGGAAATGAAATCATGTCAACGGAAAGGCCCAGTGAGAGAATCTGCAACTGACCGAATGTGCCTACAACAAGGGCATTTTTCATTATTCGAAAGTATGTGAGATTTAACCATACAAGGTCTTTAAATATGAAATCTTTTTCATTCGCGTTCCTCGCGTCAAGATGAATTACTCGCATGAATGACAAAGTCGCTTGAAATCTTTTGAAAATTCCATACAAAATTAACATATTAGCCGGAATAAGCCAAGGAAACAGCCTTATTTTTCTTTATATATATATATATATATATATATATATATATATATATATATATATATATACATATACATATACAGTATATATATATATATATATATATATATATATATATATATATATATATATATATATATATATATATATATATGAACTTGGTATTTATAATCTAAAATATTTTGCATACTGAAACATTTTTCAGACTTTTATAGTAAAACGTAATATGGACGAGCTTCTTATAAGCGTAATCTCACTACCTCCAGGATTATATAAAATGGCATAGGAAAATGTTGACCTCCATTTAAAATTTACGTAGATAAAATATGAAAAATATGCAAATGCCATCCCGCAGAGCATCGCCCACGATTTGTGAAAACAGTCTTATTTTTAAATGCTCGGGAGATTTTCGTCACCATACCTTTCCAAAAAGAAAACGTCATGTCCCCATTCGCCCTTCATCTGTATTTTTATTTTCTCATTTATTTCTGTTTTGCGTTAACCTGTGCATCTGAAAGATTTTCCAAGGAAGGGAGATGATTTTATGTTGTAGCCAAACATCTGCTTCACAGGCAAGACTTACATAATTCCCACAAGTATTTCCGGTGATAAATACAGCTCTTGTTGTAACACCTAACTTCAAACGTAAACAAATATTTTTATGGTTCTTAATACTAAAAAATATAATAATGAATATCCTGTAATATAAGATCGTAATAATAAGAATAAGTATATACAATAGTTCGACAACAACATGAGAAATGGTGAGATAAACAGTCATAGCAAGTTTTAAGTTTTGTTCTTCTCTATTATTATTATTATTATTATTATTATTATTATTATTATTATTATTATTATTATTATTATTTACACCTTATGTATTCTTACAATGGAGAGAACAGTTTACGGCTTGATCACTGCTTTCCCGTTTATTGTTACACACACACACTCTCTCTCTCTCTCTCTCTCTCTCTCTCTCTCTCTCTCTCTCTCTCTCTCTCTCTCTCTCTCTGTATGAAGGATAAAAACTTTGGAGGCAAGGAGGCTTTGTTCCAGACAAGAAGATTTCCTGGGGGATCCAACATTACCAGAATTACTAATAAAAGATAGGTCGTACCCTCTCCTCACCCATATCTTCTGTCTTTGTTCCAGCTTTCAGGAAAACAAACAACAGACCGCTATGCCGCCCACCAGACAGAGCATTAATCAATTTACCAGTGGATGCATGAGCGTGTGTGTGTGTGTAACAGAGAGAGAGAGAGAGAGAGAGAGAGAGAGAGAGAGAGAGAGAGAGAGAGAGAGAGAGAGAGAGAGATTTAAAATCTGACAAAACTGTTAAAAAGGCCACATCTTTATCTTTTTCTGTTCTTTATTTCCGCGGGACGTACACGCACATGGACACTCATACACTTGTCAAGATCTAGGAAAAATATTTAATTTGTCGTAAAATCTATTTCTTTAACTGCACAGAACAAGGTTGGGGGAAGCTGGGCAATATCTTCTATTAAAGAACGTGAAAGACGGAAAATAACATTCGATTGCAAAAACTTCTTTGAATTGCCTAATTTTCTTGTACAATTCTTCAAATGATAGGAAATGTTGAAAAAAAAAGGATGTTCATTCATGCAATTAGTCGCTGGTTAATAAGTAACTATATTTTAAAAATATATATTGTAATAAAATTTTCGGATTGGTGATCATCTATAATATTTATTAGGAGTAATATGGTAGGGCAAAATACGAAAATGTCTATAAAGCTTTGGATACATGATACAATCACTGAATAAACTATAGTTTATGTAGTTCAAATTAGTTTAATTCACTGGACATTCGAGTGTTTTTCAAACAATAGATGAGACTTCCTTGACTTGTTACGTAATCAGTACTTCATCTTTCACGACTCTCTTTCTTAACCACAACTTCACACACCATCTTCATTGAAAATAGATGTTTATAACAACACTTATAGATAATAAATCTGTGTTGAAATACCCTGTAAATTATCATTAACCATAGTGGTGTTACTGTACATGTGTATTTACAAACCCAGTAATCAACAAAATATTTATCTTTATATATTTCTTTGGGTTTCAGTTATCAAAAACCCTACCTTACTTGAAATAAGCCTCTAAAGTGATTCCGGAAGTAAATATTTTCGTTTATTATTGGTATATGAATATCTGTTGAGCTATATTATAAGGGAGACAAGATCTGAGCGCTACAAATGACCATAAAAAGGGGACAAGAGGTGTTTTTAATTACAAATAATAGTCGTGAAATTATCCTCAGACTATTAGTAACAATATCAAGTTGGCCTTTTTAGATTAGTGTTATTTCCACGCGTTGATACCATTTTCGTTGTATGGCTAGTAATTTTTAACGATTTTCATTTTATCATAACTCTTCCATCTTCGAAAATGAAGTAGTATGCCCTTGGGGAACGGGTTTTCATGAATAAAAAATGAAAAATGAAACTCACCGACGGTAGACCTAACCTAATAAATCAGTAAAAAATCATGCTACCACTGTAATTTCATTAGACTCTGACTTTCGTGTTATTTTGATTGGTACAGACAAAATGTTTTGCATCGCTCGACACTCCTTTAACCCTTCCATGCAAAAATAGCCTCCCTCTTTGTTCTTGTAATCTTATTATTGTACATAAATGATTTTCAGATTTAATCATTTTCTGATTCGTATTTTTATTACTCTTGCTGGTTTCCATCAACAATCGGATTGGTGCCTTGCTTCTCATTAATAAGACTAATTGCATCCACTAATAATTCAAGACTTCACTTATGTGCTTTGTCTGTATTTGGTACTCGAAGTACATGAAAGTTATATATGCATATATTTAAAACATGTCACCAACATATAACGACTTTTTTTATTGGATTTAAAATTATATAAATGTATAGTATATGTGTGTATACATATATCCCTCAACAACTAGAAAAGTTACTGTTTCTTTAGAGCTTGTGAAATGTGGTAAACAAGTCACCGCACCAATGAATCTGCAAGAAAAGTCTACCTTAATTACAAAGTGCATACTCAGTAAACTACAAAGGACCTTCAAAGCAAATAAAACATTACCCCAAAGAAGCAGGAAATATGAGCGTTGTTTTCCATTATATTGGGGATCCTGAAGCATAGGATTTGATTACAAAATAGAAAGTAAAAAAGTATATACATATATATATATATATATATATATATATATATATATATATATATATATATATATATATATATATATGTAAGTATGCATGTATGTATACACACGCATACACACTCACATACACAAAAACACACACAGATATATATATATATATATATATATATATATATATATATATATATATATATATATATATATATATATATATATATATATATATATATATATATATATATATATATATACATATATCCCAGTTAAGGTGAATACTATCAATTATCCCCTCACCAATTCTGCACCCTCTCTCTCTCTCTTTCTCGCACTGCCCTCCTAAAAATGTATATTCTTTTGAATGCTTTTATAGCATTTACATATTGGCAACAGGTGTGTCAGATATATGCGACCAAAGTTTTCGAAAGCGCCCATGGTGAATTCATAGTCGTTTTGCAAGTCAGTTAGGCGGTTCTCTTTCATACATTTTTTTTATTTCGTTCTTTGCATTTAATAAATCTATTCAGCTCCTCAAACAGCAACTTGAGCTTGCTTTTACAAAAAAAAAAAAAAAAATCTGCTTCGTCTGTCTGTCACTTTGACCTTTATGTCTTAATCCATAATTCAGACTTAAATTACGTTCGGCATCTTCACAGCTTTCAAAGCTGCTGTGCAACAAATCCGTTTTTAATGTTTTTTTTTATTTTAACTTTTTTTCCCCAGACACTCACACGTAAACAATACGGACTTTTTGGTTTTCAACATGGATTGCTTTTTCTCTTGACAAATGATTCTAATGGTTTCACGAGTTTTACATTTCAGCATGCAGAATTCTTTCTTTGATGTTAGTTTAGTCAAATAAAAATGTGTTATTGGGTTCTACCGTTTTAGTTTATAACTTAAAACATTGCCACATTCTCATAGCAGATATATGACTAGGGAAAACAATAATCAGCAAAAGCGAATGAAGAAATAATAATGAAAACAGCAACAAACTCAGCTGTAAAACTAAGTCATCAATGTAACGGTCTGCCAACCGCTTTGTCTCCAGAAGGGATAAGTTTGGGCCTTACGGTTAAATCATAACGGGTTTACCGTTAATCAGGTAATATCTTGGATAATGTAGCTCGTAGATCTTTGTCAACTAACTAAGGAATCAGTAACTCACCGGTGCAGTCGTTCAACTAGGGCCCAATGCAACGAGCTGCGGATTCTTGCAGCAAGCAAGAGCAAGATGCAGTGAGAAGTGGTCGGCAGCTTGATGATGGCGGATTGTTAGTAACATGTTCCAATGGCGTCATTATGTCATATAATTAATTGGTGATCCGAATGAAAGCTAATTTAGTGCCCCTAATTTCACCCTCAAATATATTTTATATTTCTGATAATAATGCAAGCTCGCGAAGATAGTATGAAAAAAAGTTTGTAAATCTAAAACTAGATTGTACAACCACCGACGTCAACATCTTGAAATGTGTTTCGTGTACAGTATCCCATCTGCTACATTATCAGTTAAAGATCATATGAAACACAGTACGATAAAAATGATTTTATTTTCGCTACCGACATCAGCTCTCCATCTTTGAAGGAAAAAGTAGCATACGTTTTTGTGGTTCTGTGTTGCCTTCCACCACTATGGATATGATTATGGATTATGGTAATCAGGTATTTGTGATGTAGATATGGGAGTGGAATCTCGGCGGGATAAAGAAATGTGACGTTCCATTTATATAAGAAAAACCAGTAACGGCTTTATTCAGATGCAACCCGGAAGTGGGTAGATCCCAAAATGAATAATGAGAAACTGTAATGATTTGTAATATTACAGATTTAGAGAGTATATTGCTTTTTGAGTTATGAAATAGTGAATAATTTATGAAGTTGCCTGTTTTTACAATGATTATAAGTAAAAGAATTTGATAAAGAAGTGATTACTCATTCTCCTCATTCAACAAATATCCAGGTGCCATTTCGTTCGTAAGCAAATCTAATTTGATTATCAATGATTTGCTTCTTTGACACTGAACTCAATACCCTTTCAAACTGATATTCTAGGCAATGTTCGCAGTTTACCACTGTCGAAACCAAACCATGATGTGGCCTAAACAAGGTTTGTCCAAAAGTTATTTCAGATATTTACCGTTTTGAAGTTAAAGCAGGTTCTTCGCTAAAACTGATATCTGTATAGTCGGTTATATTTTTCTCTACTGCTAAGTTACCACAGTACCATAACGGGTATTATTATTATTATTATTATTATTATTATTATTATTATTATTATTATTATTATTATTATTATTATTATTATTATTATTATTACTTATGGAACGACCTGAAGGCAAAATGATGTTAACGAATTAACATAAGAAATATAATTCAGAATCTCAGTAACATAACTACATAATTTTAAGAAGTGTGTGAGTCATTACATAAGGACAATAAAGGCAAATATTTATGTCCCATGAAAATATGAATTGGGTTTTGACTTTTTAATTATCTGCTCGCGTTTGAAGTAAGTACAGTACAAAGACAGGTATAAGTAGGCGCTGAAAAACAGACTGTAAGTTCAATGAAATTTTAGAAAAAAATATAAAAAGAAAATACTTCAGTTATAACAAATTCAAGGTAAATGCCACTTTTAGAAATAATATAAAAAGAAAATACTACAATTAAAACAAATTCAAGGTAAATGCCACTCTCATATATTGTATTTTGTTAATTTACTTTTCATTTGGAGGAAGACAAACAAAAGGACCCGATTTTGAGAATTCAACAAACTGAATGAAAGAATGAGGTAGGCAGTGGAAAGGAAAGGTGTGGCTGAGTCACCCACAGAGCCTTGAATTCAGACCTTGCTATTGCTGATGAACTATACATCACACCGGACTCACCTGTTGACTGCTGAATGTACCTAACTTTTTTATTTTTTTTAACTGTATCCAGAGCAATAGTCCGTCACTCGGGTATTCTACATCCTATTTTGCTTTTACGCTTAAGCACCTCTTGCCTTGAGGAAGTGGGGCCCTTTGGCAAGATAGCTGTTCCACCGATTGCCTTTTCTGATATCCTATATAACTCTCCAAACACCGGCATTTCCTCGCCCTCGGAAACATTGGTACTGTTACTTCAGAACTTATATCCACCTAAAATAATGCTTGTCCTTTGTTGCAGTATTCTTACGCAAATATTTCTCATAGAAATTCAAGTTCAAATATACCTGGAGAAGAAAAGACCTGCACTGACATACGTTAGTCTTATTCCATATGAACTATTTTGTCATTCAATGGTGAGGACTCACTGTTGTCCAAAGAGACCGAGCTACAAGTAATATTGTCGGAAGTTCTCTCGGGAAATTCAAGTCGACGTCTTTGATGTTTATTGGATTTTTCGGTTAATAAACAACAGGAAAGGCAACGAAGTTTCATCTCGCTATTTTTAAGAGACTCCCAGAAGTTAGTCGTAGAGTTCCGTAATTTTTGCTTTGCAGTGCGTCAGTAATATCAGTGTGCCTCAAGTTTGTCTCAGCAGACAGGATCAAATTGAGTGTGTCCCTCCCGCGGAGTATTTTAGCAATAAATGCCAATTGACTCGAATTTAATGTATTCTTTCTGGAACTACTTTTAACTAAGTCTTTTTCGGTCAGATCACTAAGAAAAGGAAAACAAAAATTTTTAATAATATTTCAACTTTCTTATGAACAGTGAAAAGAGGTATTATATATATGTATATATATATATATATATATATATATATATATATATATATATATATATATATATATATATATATATATATATATATATATATATATACAGTATATAGACTGTATGTATGCATATATGAGGTTCGAATCATCCGTGTTTATTATCGTGACCATATTGTCTTGGTGGAAGTCCAAAACATCTACAGGTTATTTTCCCCGTTGCCATTGCTGACATTTACATCAACGTGCCTCTTTCTCTCTCTCTCTCTCTCTCTCTCTCTCTCTCTCTCTCTCTCTCTCTCTCTCTCTCTCTCTCTCTCTCTCTCTCTCTCTCGTGTAATTTTGTAGTTATTTATAGAGAAATAATACAAAAATAGCAAAGCTTTTATCTCTTTTAAAATTATTAAACGACTAAAGTGATAGTCGGGATTCCCATTTGTATTACTAATAAGTTACCCTTGAAGAACATATATCAATAACTCCATGGCATTTTAGGCTGTCAGCATTACAAATGAGGGACAGCCTTGCGAATGAAATGCCAATAATATAATATAGCTCAGGCCACTTCACGAAGTGTTACTACCTTTAGCGACTACGCCGTCCATCATATCAACCCCGGCGTAGAACTTTCCATTAATTAGGAAAAAAGATCAGCACTCAGGCCGTCTATTGACAGCTATTAGAAATGGTGAGAGTAAATCTGTACAATATTTATTGATTAGCAAAATGAAATTGTCGACATTTGAAACATACACATGTTACTTTTTTGTTGCTGAATGTGGAACATGATACGTCAGCCAGATTAGATTTACATAAGGATGTACAGGGGATATGCTCGCTCAGTTAAGTGAATTGGTACTTATATTTCGGCTTTTAACATGAGCATCGTAAAAGGACAAGGGATGGGTAACACTCCTTTACGAACCATTCTCTGGAATGTTTGAATGTTGGTTATGGCTACAATTTAATGGCGGCAGTTTAATGCCCGAGCAGCGTTAACGTAGTTCCTTAAAGTTTTACTCTGAACAAACACTTTCAATAAACAAAAACTTGTTGGCTGCCTTACTCGGGCCACAAATTCCATTTAAATCAGTCCACAGCAGCACAAACCTCAGAGCCACAGGCAGCCCTCATTAAAATTTAGCATTTATTAATTACACTATTTAAAAAAAGTAATGAACTAGAATAAAAACGAGGGATTTGTGGATTTTCCAGGAGAAATGAAACATTTCAGTGCTATATAAAGGTTGCACTGGAATTATATTTAAACCACAGTGAATAAAGTGCAATACTGTACTCTTTAACAACTTTAATTCAACTTTAGTAGCAAAGAAAGAACAAACCATGGTTACTTGCTGTATTTATTTAAAATTTGATTTAAAAAATGCATATGCACTCTGCATTCAAGGGGACGGTGGACAGACAAAGGTTCATCTGCAATGTGAGCTCTTCTGGACTCTTGAATTTAACAAAGATGCTTTTAATTATTGCTAGAATACACATATTGGGAAACTAATAAAAAATGGGGCTTGTAAAATAAAAAAAGAAAGCCAAATGGAAAGTGAGTAAATAATTGGTCTAATTGTTTATTAAAACTAAAAGTAAAACATTATGTGTTGCAGTCTGAAGATACCAAAATATGTGGGGTATATCGTCGGTAATCTTTGTCTAGGGACAATTTTTTACCATGGCTGGAAGGGACATCAATACTCCTTTGGTTCATTAGTGTCTTACAGCCTTATACGGTCGATCAAGATTGGAGTTCTTTTCTGCTGCTTCCGCGTGCGAAAATTTCTGTAAAAGACGGGGAAATCGTCCATGTACTTTTAAAGGAGCCAATGGTCTCACTTGCCATTTATTTAGTTTTTTTTTTTTTCTCTCTTTTGGGAAACCAACGTAACATTACTGTACGTGCCACTGAAACTATTGAATATTGTATGCAACCGATATTCCGCGAGGTACAAATGATGTTATTAAACAATTATCACTAAAGAAGAAACGTATAGAAAGAAGCTTGAAAATGAGGAAGACATGTTTGGAAACTAGACCGAGCAACCCTAATGGGAATAAGCAGTTTTCCATTTAGACGCTCTCCAGAGTCCGTGGATATAATTGACTGTGGTAGATAAACTTGGACTTCGCCACGAGAAAGTGCTTCAGTATACAGAGACCTGGGTGGCGCCTACGATTCGTCTAGAAGTTGTACAGGCTCGCTTGTTAAGCTGATATATATAGATTTTTTTTTTTTGTACCAGGATTTTTTGTCGGTGCATCTGTACTTGCAGGTAGTATTAGTTACGGTTTCTTGTGTTCTCTTAGTTTTGTTTAAGGCGTTTGCACATGCATGTTGGTGTTGAGATTCGGCAGGCAGTTTTGTGTAAAGAATTTTGTTGACTTAACGTTTTTTTCTAAACGACATCGAAGGTCGGTTGGTCATGTAATGGATACGTTATCCCCTGATCATTTTCGTATTTTGACAACATGAGTGTAATCAGCATGCTGTGTGATTAAAGGGCTTAAGTTTTTTTCAAAATACTATGTAATGATTTTAGTGGGTTTTGGAAGACTTAATGATTTTGCCCACATTTAATTGAGAATGCGTGTAATCACATGTTACAGTAGTATTGCTTAGTTCCTATTTGAAAATTATTTGATTGTTACCCGATTTATTAAACTAAAAATTAAATGTTAACATTAACTTGGTGTAAAGACTTACTTAGTTCAGTGAGCAGAATGGATTTGCTGCAATCTAACAAGTGACCTAATTCCAGGTGAGTGCTGGGTTCTTCGAGTACACGCTCTCCGAATCCTGCTTGGGAGTTGGAGTAAATGAATCGTTAAAGAAGCTGGCATACACCTACAAAAAGTAAGAAACTTAAACTCCATAGTTTCGGTATGTGAAAGCTTTTCACACTTTTCTAGCTTAAAAGTTAAAAGTAACTGGAATAGATTTTAGCTCCTACAAAAAGTAAGAAACTTAAACTCCATAATTTTGGCATGTAGGCTGCTTTTCACACTTTTCTAGCTTAAAAGTTAAAAGTAACTGGAATAGATTTTAGCTTCCTAAAATTGTTTTTTTAAGGTTCTTTGTTAAGGACTTTAAGTTGGATTTTCCTTATATAAAACATTCAGTTTATGCTGTGTAGTTTTATAGTTTAAATTTTGTTTCTAACTTTAATATATTTATTAGATAAATTTTTAATTTTCTTAAAAATGAAAAGGGGCCACCTTTGTCGGGGTGGCGGTGCTGCTCCGGCAAAGGTGGCCCAAGGCCTGTATATGGTAAGACATTTGTCTACCATATACAGAGCCGCAAAATCCGGTTTCAGCCTTTTATTAAGGTTGAGGTTGACTTTAGTCTTTTGGCAGGGTTTGAGGTTGACTGTGGTCTTTCGGCAGGGTTGGAGGTTTGACTGTGGTCTTTCGGCAGGGTTGGAGGTTTGACTGTGGTCTTTCGGCAGGGTTGGAGGTTTGACTGTGGTCTTTCGGCAGGGTTGGAGGTTTGACTGTGGTCTTTCGGCAGGGTTGGAGGTTTGACTGTGGTCTTTCGGCAGGGTTGGAGGTTTGACTGTGGTCTTTCGGCAGGGTTGGAGGTTTGACTGTGGTCTTTCGGCAGGGTTGGAGGTTTGACTGTGGTCTTTCGGCAGGGTTGGAGGTTTGACTGTGGTCTTTCGGCAGGGTTGGAGGTTTGACTGTGGTCTTTCGGCAGGGTTGGAGGTTTGACTGTGGTCTTTCGGCAGGGTTGGAGGTTTGACTGTGGTCTTTCGGCAGGGTTTGAGGTTTGACTGTGGTCTTTCGGCAGGGTTTGAGGTTTGACTGTGGTCTTTCGGCAGGGTTTGAGGTTTGACTGTGGTCTTTCGGCAGGGTTTGAGGTTTGACTGTGGTCTTTCGGCAGGGTTTGAGGTTTGACTGTGGTCTTTCGGCAGGGTTTGAGGTTTGACTGTGGTCTTTCGGCAGGGTTTGAGGTTTGACTGTGGTCTTTCGGCAGGGTTTGAGGTTTGACTGTGGTCTTTCGGCAGGGTTTGAGGTTTGACTGTGGTCTTTCGGCAGGGTTTGAGGTTTGACTGTGGTCTTTCGGCAGGGTTGGAGGTTTGACTGTGGTCTTTCGGCAGGGTTGGAGGTTTGACTGTGGTCTTTCGGCAGGGTTGGAGGTTTGACTGTGGTCTTTCGGCAGGGTTGGAGGTTTGACTGTGGTCTTTCGGCAGGGTTGGAGGTTTGACTGTGGTCTTTCGGCAGGGTTGGAGGTTTGACTGTGGTCTTTCGGCAGGGTTGGAGGTTTGACTGTGGTCTTTCGGCAGGGTTGGAGGTTTGACTGTGGTCTTTCGGCAGGGTTTGAGGTTTGACTGTGGTCTTTCGGCAGGGTTGGAGGTTTGACTGTGGTCTTTCGGCAGGGTTGGAGGTTTGACTGTGGTCTTTCGGCAGGGTTGGAGGTTTGACTGTGGTCTTTCGGCAGGGTTGGAGGTTTGACTGTGGTCTTTCGGCAGGGTTGGAGGTTTGACTGTGGTCTTTCGGCAGGGTTGGAGGTTTGACTGTGGTCTTTCGGCAGGGTTGGAGGTTTGACTGTGGTCTTTCGGCAGGGTTGGAGGTTTGACTGTGGTCTTTCGGCAGGGTTGGAGGTTTGACTGTGGTCTTTCGGCAGGGTTGGAGGTTTGACTGTGGTCTTTCGGCAGGGTTGGAGGTTTGACTGTGGTCTTTCGGCAGGGTTTGAGGTACTATATATATTTTGTGTGAAGTGATCTGAGCCTTCTCTTTATTGGTTTGGGTATTTTTTGCCTTTTACCTTGAGATTCCATGTAAAGTTTAAGCATGGAATAGTGGAGGTTACAAATGCCTTGTTTATGTATGTTTGACGTGACTGGTGTAAGTGTGCAAAATGTGGATAAAGTAAGCTATGCGTTACACATAGGAAAGTCTGGATATATAGTATGTTGGGAGTTCAAAGAAATTGTTTCGGGCAGCAGATCGGTACTTTTTTTTAATTAGTTGGGCTGAGTGGGCAGGTTGTGAGTGACGAATCTAAGCGAATTTCTCTCTCTCTCTATCTCTCTCTCTATCTCTCTCTCTATCTCTCTCTCTCTCTCTCTCTCTCTCTCTCTCTGGATTAAGGGAACTTTCCTCCCATCAAGGCTTCCATAAAACTGGCTTTGTCTGCAGTATTTTTATTGCAAAGAAATTACATCTTTGGATTACAGGTTGTTACAAGGATTGCAGGTTGTTAAAATTTTACTTTCTCCTAGTTAATTATTATTGGGCTTCGAATTCTCGCAGTCAAAACTAATTCTAGCTTCAGAATTTTTTCGTACCCCATTTTCTAACTTTTAAGCCCTCATTTTTTTTTTACTATAACGTGGTTTCATTAGAGTTTCAATAATTCTAACCGTAGCTCATCCGAAGTAGCTCCACTATACTGTACGCAACTTTAGCGTAGGATGAATGTAGATACTTGACTAGTTTTGGACCTACATTGGGAAATACCGTATTTTCAGCCATGCTGCGTGGGGGTGTAAGTTTTTTGTACGCAAACTATGTAGAACTTGAGTTTCGGCTAGTTTTTTCATAAACGTCATTTTAACAACTGATAGGTAAGGCTCAAAATTGTAATTGATAGCTGAATTGAGCAGTGATAGTCGAGTTCAAAATTCCTCTGCATCCAAAATTTTTCTTGCTTTCCAACGGAAAATGAACTTAAGATTTGAGACGTGATGAAGTGGTTGTTAGGTAAATAGGCAAGTTTGGTATCTGTAAATCCATACCTAAAGGGAGAAAAAATTATCTTCAGTTCTGTATATGAACAATTCTGTAATTTCTATTTCCTATTCCCAACAGAGAACCTGCAGAGCCTTCGTAATATTGACTGTATGGGCATCAGTCAATATTGTTCCCTGTATCTTGACTTTGTAATTTCGGCAAGTGGTAGTTGCAGTTTCCATATAAAATGATCCTTAAGATTCTTGCCTCACATGTGAGGGTGAAACTTGTTACCGTGTAACTTCTGTGGAATTTAAAAATTATTTACTTTAAAGATTTTTGTTCTGGAGAAAATACATAATCAAATTTACGCTTACATAACTTTGATTTTATATCCTGTGAACAGATGAGGTGGATTAGAGATTTTTTTTTTTGCCATCTCTTTGGGTAAGCTGCAGTGCATTATTCATGCAGTCCAGATAGCACATGAATGACTGAGGAAGCCACAAGTGTCTTGGTCTAATTTAATTAGAATAGAGGGCAGTGATGACCATAAACTGAGTTCAGTGGTGTACCCTTTAGTTTTTGAGAACAGGGAGTTTGTGAAGTAAATAGTTAACTTTTTTTATTCCCTTTGACTTTGCAGTAATAAAACTATCATCCCTTTGCGTACCGGTTTTAGGACGGTTTTCCTGTCTTAAACATATTTTATAGTTTGTATGCTTTAATGGAAAGTATTCAGCGTCCAGTCAAAAAGACTGGGTTTTTATTCGCCCTTGGGTTTGGAGTATCAGATGAGATGGTAATAAATGGTGTACGTATACTTTGGAAGTGGTGGTGTTAATTGGCGTCTGTTCTGTATTTTTTTACTATGCCACATTTCACTGGACCAGGGTTGCCAATGAACACACCAGCTTATCCCCAAAATCTGAAAATATGGCCGAAATGGTAACTCTGGAAAGTATTTGGCCAAAAATCTGGCCAAAGATATGATTGAATTGTGTGAAATAACTTAACTGCATAAATTATGCCTATGGATTCGATTACATGTTATCAAAAGTACTTTAAATTAAACATAAAATATAAAAGGTAAACACATGTTAAACTGACAGCACTTTCTTGTTTTTCTGCAGTAAAGTCATAAGGGGTTTTGCTGTTGTGCATTTGTAGCAATATCGGGAGTACATTTGCATGAATGGCAAAAATGGCAAAACAGCAAAAGTTCAAAAAATGGCCCGATTTAAAAAAAACTTGGCAACTGCTCTGGACTGTACACAGACATCAGCGGTTATTAAATGTTAATCTATTTGGTTTAACCACAACGAGCTCTTGACAAAAGAGCTTTGATAGATTATGACCAGTAACGAACGACCCAGTACTTTTAGGGAGCCTAAATTTTTCATTTTATTTGTTTTTCAAAACCGACTATACCTGAAAGGGGGATACTTATACTACATTCCCTCAAGGCTATTTACAGCATTGTCCTATGACTCTGTTCTCTAAGATATATAGCTACCGGCTACACTTGGGAGGAGCCTGTAAAAATAAACCTATTCTACTTTTACATAAACGTTACTAGCATTGCGATTTTTACATGAGATCTGATTGCAGATCCATTGCCATGAACCTTATGCCCTGAATCTTATGCCCTATGTCTCAATACCTGTAAGTCGTAAGTTTTCATAACCTTCTATTCAAATTGCCATTTAAGATACTTTCAAGGAAGTTTTGAGATTACTGTAATGAATTTAATAGTTGCTCAGGTTTAGGACTTGCTCAGTTAAGGTTAATCGCCATGGGAAAAGTGAACTAAGGGGACAGGTCCATAAGCATTTTTGGTTCTCTATAGGATATTACTGAGTTAAGGTACTGTTTCCTAGCTCTCTAACAATCCACTTGGTTTCATTTTTTACTTTTAGAATAGTTAACCAGAAGTTTTCTTTCATATGGAAATTGTTAAACCTATTGTTTTTAAACTAAAAACTTTAGGTATTTGCACAGTTTAAGTTACTAGGGAACCAGTTAGGCAAGACTGAAGTAAAGTCCTTACTGAAGATTATTTTAAATTTAAATACCTTAATAAATTAAGTTAACCTCCAATTTAGTTCATTTGTTATAAAATTATGGAATTGGTTTTCATATTTTCAATAAATTATCCAACACTGGCAAGGTATGATTCACTGATTTCATCGAACCTCGTGAAAAGTGTGTAGCACTACAAGCATAATTTTTTTGAGTGCTGGATACTACCAAGTGGTTTTATCAGTCGAAACTCTGAACACAAGTAGAACAAAGAACTTGGTTTGTCCACATTTTACAAAACTGGGAAACATGGGGCATCCCTGAAACTACATGTGTTGTTTCCCATAAATTCTGTTGGCAAAAATGCGAACTGAATTTTGGGAGTACACAATTTTTGTTAAAGAAACCAAAAAAGCCAAAATTCCTAGCTCATTTATCTTGGTATTTTTTATTATGAATGACTGGATACAAATTTTTAGTAAATACTTGATTTTTCAAGTCCCCGAGCGTATTTGGGTTTTTGGTTGCAAGTAAGCATACTTGAGTATTAATGCGCAGCAGAAAACACCTTCCTCTTTGATAATCGTTGCTGCCATCCCGTCACGTTAAAAAGGTCGTTTTTCTGGTTTCACAGCATTGACTATTAAGCCCAAACTGCAGACCGTAGCGTTATAGGCCAGAGGCAGAAGTAGTAAGACCTTGTATGGCTGGCGAAGAAAATGACTCGAGGAAACAGTTCAGCCAGAGTTAGCTAGTCAGTCACTGCCACCTACTCGAGCAAAATCACACTACTTCGTAGCTTTCCTTCGCATTACATCTTTAAATTTTAATGTATGATGAGCCTCTATAATAGTTTAAACGTTTTCCAAGTAGTTTTTCAAAACTCCATAAGGCATCGTTCGATACCCTCTTGTAATGTAATTAAGAAGAACCTTGGTGCCTCCATAGCATGGTTTGAACTGTTAGTCTGGCTCAAAGCGGTGTCTTCGAGTCATCTGTACATTGCTGTTTTCTAAAAGGTATCTTTTTGATCTACCTGAAACGAGTCAAGTGTCCTGGAAGTTTCCACACTCTTAACAGTCCTCTGCGCTGTATCGAAATTCGTGGTATCCTTCTCACAAACAGTTTGCTCGAAGTCAAAATGTGATACAAAACCAGGCATTAAATATCAGCCACTTGTTTGTAAGTGATTAGCAATTTGTGAGTCCTGACCAGGGGTCATATTTCGAATTCCTTTTGTAAGTGCTTTTTCACTTGAAATTTGTCTTTGCTCACTAAGATAATGCTATCACCTAGTGTTAATGATCACCTTTCCTGCTATAATTGCTGTTTAATTGCAATTAAAAGCTACATCTAATTACGTGTACGTATGAATGACATATTAGTGCTGAATAAATTTTACCGCAGGAACTGGATATGAATTTCTGTGGTGTTTTCTTTTATACAATGGAAATAACAAAATGAGGTGCAGTGTTAAGCGAAATGATTGAAGGCAGTAAGTTGATGAATATTAATGCAACATCTATGAAAAATAAAATACCGGATAGATAAGATTAAATTTATTTGTAAAGAATACAACATAACTGACATATCGAAAGATTACACCAAGAGGTATGCAAATGAAGCGAAGTTTTTTTTTTTTAAGTAATACTAAATCAAGCGCACACTTTCTCTATTAGATCAACAGAGAGAGAGAGAGAGAGAGAGAGAGAGAGAGAGAGAGAGAGAGAGAGAGAGAGAGAGAGAGAGAGAGAGTTAACTTAATTTGTCTTGGGAGAAACGAAAAGGTTGTAAGAGCGGAGCCAACAAGCCAACAATACCCGCCACCATAACAAATGGTGAGCATTTTGTTATATTTGTTGTTAACATTCTCTCCCCCTCTTTCTCTCTCTCTCTCTCTCTCTCTCTCTCTCTCTCTCTCTCTCTCTCTCTCTCTCTCTCTCTCTCTGGGTTACATTATTATCAGACCAGTGATTATGAAGTCAGGTTGCCCACGTAGCTCTCTGCATCAGGAGTTTCCAGTCTTTTTCTTGTCAATTTATTCGTCATATCAAATTTTTCAAGTATTTAAATGGTTTTCCTCTCTATCTTATCAGTGAATTGCTGCCAGTTACTTAATGGCTTTTTAACGGTCTTTCAGTATTTTTTTTTTTTGTAATACCATTAGTAGACAATGAAATAAAGGAATGTCATGCAGGTTTCTAGAAATGTTTGAACGACCGTTTGTTGTGATTTGAAATGTCTGTATCACTGAACACACACACAAACCCGGTTACTGGTGTGATGATCACGATTCTATATAAATTCAGCTTTACTGGCATTTCTAAGACATTGTACTTCTTCTTTAAAGCTGCACCGACTGCGCATAACAGAAGCCCTTCATCATAGGAGCCAAGAATTGGGCTTGGGGGGGCTAGTATCTGTGTTTGGTAATGTAATGGCTCTTGTCCCTTCTTATTTATTTTTCCTATCGTTGTGTTTACCCCAATTCAACCTTGAAATTTTTATGTGGGGATCCGTTTTCAACAGCCAAAATGCAAACGGCAGATGTGGAAGTAAGAATTATGCAAGGGTGAGTTCCTGACTACTCTGTTTTAGTGTCGGCACTGGTACGCGGACAGGATGCCGAGTGCACTGTTGCCGAAGGACAGGACGTCGACCCCATGAGGCGAAAGGACAAAAACGCCGAATGGACAAGAGGTCGAAATCCGTAACGTCGAACGGACTTGCAGTTTCAATTTTATTATGCCGAATGTGCATAAAGCTGACAGGAAAGGAAACACGTATATACAGGTATAAATAAACCCACCGTTTAATGGATTTCTTTATTGGACTTACAATGTGAAAATGTAAAAATAAAGTTATCAGACGTTTGTTTTAAAATTTCGTCATACATTTTCTCTTCTTTGTTACTTGCAATGGAATACACTAACGGTAAGGCTTTGCTCTCTGAAATAATAGCATGCATAGTTTACAGCTCTTTTTCGAGAGCAGCAGAGTCAAATGTTCCAGCGCCAAACCATATCTGTTTACTAGATATTCATTTCAAATTCTTCTGTTAAAAAAATGATAACAGCGGTAGTTTCATAGCGCCGAAAGTTTTCTCCACTTGCTGTATGTTAAACAAGTCTTCACTCTCGTTAACATTTCTTGCTCGCCTAACATTCGTCCAAGCGTTTCTCTCTCAGGTAGAGAACCAGCAATGCTTAGAGGCAATTCTTTCATGACATGCCAATTACACTGCTTGTTACCTCTTCTGTCTGTTCGCTGTTCGGCCTAGTTTTCATAATGTCCAAAGCTTTAAAACATTATTTTGTGCACCATCCGGAGGATGTGAATGATTTGAAGCCCTGCCTTGTTCGGTATCATTTATAGTTCTGATTCTTGCACTACATTTCGTTTCTCTCACCTCCAGTATGTGGTCTCCCCGACTTTTTTTTTTATCAGCAACGTACGTATGTGTATCCATTAAGAAGGAGCTTTTTTTCACAGCGCGCTGTCTAATGAGTTCTACGGTCAGACTGTATGGGTAAAATGTTTTTCCTGCGTATTTCAAAGTTTTTAGTGTGAGGAACATA
>JANJGK010000005.1:17932706-17975206 GCA_039081455.1 Macrobrachium rosenbergii | reverse complement strand
TACAATGTTTTTCCTGGGGATTAGTAGTGTTAACGGTAGAAGATTCTGGAAAACAATGTTTCTTCGTAATTCTAGGCAGCAGCGTGATACAAATTTTAATATCTCCTAAAAAATATTCTCAGAATAAAACAGTCTTTATGAATGGTCATGATATCAATGCGTGACAATGATTCTTAAGCAATTATCAGTTTACCTTGAATCGCCATTTATTTCATTAGAAGACTGAAAACGTTTATTACTATAAGTGCTTTCTCGAAAGCCAGTCATCAAGGTAAACAGAAAAATCAAGTGGAATTATATCCATGATTTAAATACAGGGAAGTCAGGGAAAGAAAATTCCATTGTTAGTAAAACGGATCTTGCCCATAGAATTTCCAAGTCAACGTACAATTGGTAACCTCAGAGCATGATGCAGCGGATAGCTTTTACTTTCTCACTCTATATCGGGAAGCCTATACATATTTCACTTTTCATGGTGAGCTCTGTGTGTCTCTCTCTCACTCTCAGAATTCGTTCCCGTAGAGGGGGTGGATACCGCTGTCAGTGCACCTCATGCGGTGCACTGTAGGCGCTACTTAGGTTCTTTGCAGCGTGCCTTCGGCCCCTAGCTGCAACCCCTTTCGTACCTTTTACTGTACCTCCTTTCATGTTCCCTTTCTTCCATCTTACTTTCCACCCTCTCCTAACGGTTGATTCATAGTGCAACTGCAAGGTTTTCCGCCTGTTACATCTTTCAAACCTTTTACCGTCAATTTCCGTTTCAGTGCTAAATGACCTCGTAGGTCCCAGTGACTGCCCCTTGGCCTAAATTCTATGTTCAACTCGATACCAAATACACTTCATCGATTGTGCATGATCTTTCATTTAAACAAGACTGGAACAAACGAATAAAAAAAAAGAAAGGGAGATGAAAAGAACGAATGGATGCCGGAAATGTGGTCGATTGTCAACTGCAATGAAAAAATTTAGAAGACTGTTGCTGGAAGACCCTGTACCAAACGAGGGGTTAGGTGGTTAGGACCTCTGTTTCCTAAGGGAAAGTGTACGTTTTCAGACCATAATTTTTTTTTTTTTATCACGGCGTTCGGCATAAGTTTTTAGTAGGTCAAATAATTACACACACACACACACACACACACACACACACACACACACACACAGAGAGAGAGAGAGAGAGTTTTACAACTTTCTAATCCCCGGCATTACTAAAGGGGTCTTTGCAGCGTCCCTTCGTCCCCTAGCTGCAACCTCTTTCATTCTTTGTAATGTACGTCCGTTTATAATCGTGTTCTTCCATCTCACTCTCCACATTCTCCCAATAACAGTTTCATCGTGCAACTGCGAGTTTTTCCTCCTGTTATACCTTTCATACTGTCAATTTCCCTTTCAGCACTGAATGAACTCATTGGTCCCAGCGGTTGGCCTTTGACCTAAATTTTATAAACTCTACTTTATGATCCTTTTCAGATGTCTTTTCAGGGAATCAGGGTCTTTGTTTCGTGGGGATTAAATACAGCAGGAGTAGCTTGTTGGTACACCTTATCGTCGTATTATCTTCACCACCAGTTTTAGGGAAGACTGACAACAAAAAAGCTTCTGTAGTTCTATTGTGTCGACTGCCAGACCACATAGGCTTGGAACTCAGCTCTGTGCTGCCCATCATTTAAGATTCTGCGAGTGAGATGAAGAAAGAGCCTCTGGCACACAAGTTTAGAAGTTATGATAGAAAAGAGCCTCATGGTGACCAAAGTCAAAGTCAACAGTAAAGTCTGATTTGACCCTTTACGGGTTCATATTCTTAAAGATTTGTTTTTCTTAAATCTAACTAATTAGACTAGAAAGGCTTCAGGTGTAGAAAATTGTTTTCAGCAGGCATACTGGCTACGAGAAAATAATTGTTTAGAGTACGGGTAGTTGCATATGGCCTTCGAGATCTATACTTTAGGGACCCTTTACAGACAACATTTCAACAATCCGTTGAGGAATTTCTGAGAAATTCCGACCCTATGCATTTCTTGTTTTATTTTTCACAAAGCTCCTCATCTCATCTTCAGCGTTCCGTCTCATAGGTCTCATCCAAGCAAGTCTGGGTCTCCCTCTTCTGATACCCATGCGAACCCAGCTGAAACTATCACTTACTATCCAAGCTGGGGTTATGTGAAGGACACGTTCAAGCCGTCTCCATCTCCCTTTCATCATTATCTCCTCTCCATATAGAACCTCCGTAATTTTATTTTTGGTTTAATTTCTAACTCTAGCCTGCCACCTGATTCCTACTATTCTTCGAAAAATTAATTCTCAAATCGATAAAACCTTTTACATATTTTTCATTGCCATACCATGATTCGTGTCCATATAGATGTGCAAACCGTAATAAACATAAGTGTAATCTTACTTGTGTATGCAGTTTCAGTTTATTTGATTTACAAAATCCCCTGCCCACTGTCTGCTTTTCCTTATTTATTCTTTCGCTAAACTAAATCTCCGGAGAGCCTATACTGGCAAATATCAAAGACGAAATAACTTTCCCCTGTAGCAACTGTTTACTGCAAATTCACCTGACAAGATTCTACATAACTTTGTAACTGCCTCGTCCATGGGTAATTTTCCGATAGCTTTACATATCTTGGTTAATACTGGTCTGTGAATGGTGTCAAATCCCTCTCCTTAATCAGCAAAACCATCAAAAGGGGATTTTGAATTCCATATTTTCATTACAACCAACGCAAGTACAATGCCTGTATAATAATCACATTCAAGAATGAAAGGTTACCTCTAACCTTTAATTCCCAACCACAGTAGACTTTGTTTCCTCATTACTATTCTGCATAATGGCCCAATTATGATATACAAGGGTTCATGTCAGTTTCAGCCAAAGTCATCCCTGAAGTGAATCCATTTAAACTAATGTTTTCCATCGTCTATGATTATCTCTCTCTCTCTCTCTCTCTCTCTCTCTCTCTCTCTCTCTCTCTCTCTCTCTCTCTCTCTCTCTCTCTCTCTGTGTATATATATATATATATATATATATATATATATATATATATATATATATATATATATATATATATATATATATATATATATATAAACAATACTTAAAGCAACGACATCGGAATACCCACATATTTCCGCTCAACATAATGATGACCATTATTGTTGCCACTTCATCATACCCGAATGACTAATGAATTTTTTTCCGAAACGAAAAGAAGGTAACAAATTCCTTTGTATAAAGCTGAAGCTTCAAAGTAATAAGGAACAGGAGCTTCCCAGTCTTTATGAGTTGGCGGAGAATTCCGACCGTTTTGGACTTAGCTCCCAAGATCTGCAATATTGACTCTTGGGATATCAAATTATTTTCTCGTGGGAAATTTAGAGTGTACCAATGGTCGGGATTCGCAAATTTGTTTCTTGTAATTTTAGACATTGTAAAAGTGGGCATGGAATCTAGCATTTCCGTCCTTTTAATTTTATTATTTTATCTCGTTTTCACTTTCTTTCTTGTCGTTTATTCACTTTTTCATTTTGTTCATTTATTAAGATAAATATTGTTTATAACACAACCATAATTTTCTTAAAATTGTTTTAGAAAACTGAAATTTAAATTCGTAGTTTTCTTAGAGCATATATATAGAAACGAAAAGTTTTCTATTTATCAAACGTATTATATATCAAAATATTAAATTATTTTTCCATGTGAGGTTACTGTGAATCATTTGATGAGTTTATTCAATTACTGTTGATTACAAAAAGAATCTAATCCTTAGTTCAGGCTATTCACATAGTTAATTACAATGAAAACTGTTGCGATAAAAAAGTTTGTCTTTCCCATCCGTTAATTAATAGATGAGTATTAATTGTGAGTTTTTATCTGGACATAAACTGTTCCCGTATTCTATTTTGACTTCAGTTCTCATACTTTATTTGTTTTCTGTTCTCGTCATTATTTGGGTTTCCAAAATTTCTGATTAAGCCATAATCATTTGGTCCTTGTGCTGAATTAGGTTCCTTGTAGTCATTTGTTTTGTATCGTAATCCTGGGAAAGAGAGACAGGGCTAGCAACCTCATACAAAAGCATAGAGAGAATCAGAAGGATGACAACTTATGAAGCCGCTCTTCTAGGTTGAAAAGATGCAGGCAAAGGCAGTTTTTTTCAGCTATCTTACTTTGTATAATATGCATTGGCTCTAATTTATCACTGGGCAACCCTGAACACCCAAACCCTACCTTTTGTATTTCTTTTGCAGCAAAAGGCTGGGTGGTAACCTTAATGCTGACTTCTGCATTCAAAAGGCTGGGTGGTAGCCTTAATGCTGACTTCTGCGTGACTAGGAAGGAAGTTTTCCTACGCCACTAACCGCTGGCATAATGAGGATGCAGCATTCCCTGAATGTCTATTGGAACTGATTTATATTCCTTTTGCCACGCATTTGGATGATAGTGAAATCAGTCAACGCTGGCAGACATGAAGGGAATTCAGCATCCTCCCCTGCCACTTGGATTTGGTGCTGGGGGGTATTTCCTTTCTTTGGTGTCGTAATAACACAAAGTAACGTCAGCCTGGTAAAATAAGTCTAAGAAAAAGACTACCATCAATGCTACCAGAGCAACTCCCTTAATGCATACGATCACTGGACTATTGGTCATTCATTGTTCCTTTTGTCGTACTGCCCATATGTAAAAAGTTAGGTATACCTTGGTTTAACCAGACCACTGAGCTGATTAACAGCTCTCCTAGGGCTGGCCCGAAGGATTAGACTTATTTTACGAGGCTAAGAACCAATTGGTTAACTAGCAACGGGACCTACAGCTTATTGTGGAATCCGAGCCACATTATACCGGGAAATGAATTTCTATCACCAGAAATAAATTTCTCTAATTCTTCATTGGCCGGTCGGAGAATCACACGCGGGTTCAGCAGAGTGCTAGCCGAGAACTATACCGACTCGTACTGCCCCTATGTAACTTAACCAGTGTACTAAAGAACTAGTTAATGATAATCATTCGAATAAGGACATTAATAAAGAAACTAAGACGACCCTTGACTGGTGATAAGACCCTTCCCCACCCCAACAAGGTACCACACTACCGATTATACTCTGTTATTGAATTTACATAAGTAATAAGACTTTTCAGGATAAGCCATTTTTTTTTCCAGGACACATCATACCTTCCAAACCCGAGCTAAACCGTTAGGTTTGTAATTCATTAGAATTTTATTATAATTCTAGAACATCACTGCATCACCCATCCACAGTGACATAAAAAAAAAAAGAATATGGTCAACTGATTTTCATACCATGTCTGTGATGGTTCAGCACCTAAAGTGGCATGACTCGCCGATCCCTTGAGCTCAGTCATATCCGTCAACCCAGATTGTGTCTTACCGAGCGAGTTGGGACGGTGGGTATTGTCGGACGGGGGTTTGTGGGGTGGGGGGGCGCTGCTGTTGGCGGGGGTTATTGGAGACTAGGTCGCCATTTGCATGTGAAAAGCGAAATGGTAAGTTAGAGGTAGATCTATAAGTTTTATTTTCTATTTTTTACTAAAGGTTTATATGAATGAGTAATTGTATCTTAAATTCTCATTAATGTGATGAATGTGATCACGCAATGCCGTAATTGAGTAGATTATTTTTCAGCGATATTTACAACCAAAATATTTATCTGTTAATGTTCGTTTACAGATTAAAACACCTCTTTGCGTCACTACGATTATTGATTGGTAATGTTCCCATCAAAGTGGCTTAAAAGTAAACTGACACACAAATAGAGAGAGAGAGAGAGAGAGAGAGAGAGAGAGAGAGAGAGAGAGAGAGAGAGAGAGAGAGAGAGAGAGAGGCGGCGGGAGGGGGGGCGGGGAGAAAGAGTTTTCATTGAAGTCAAAAAACCAAAACAAAAACACATTAAATTAAAACACCTAAAATATTCATCTTGATACATAAAACTTGTTACATCCTCGGGAAATGAGCTCTATTTCACAAGGGATTACCGCCGTAAAAAAAAAAAAAATAATAATAATAATTTCCTTACTATATCATTTCCAGGTGGTTGATATAGTTTCTGTTTGGCTCTAATAGCTTAAGAATTAGAAGAAATTTTTCAACCAAAAAAAATAATTAACGCTAATTTACTATCTACTGAACAGAAAATTTAGCTACAAAGAAAGCTGGAATAAGATACAAGTGGATACTAACAGGATGCTATGTAAATTTAGTTGATTTTAAAATTTCGTTACGTAAAACTTCAGCTTAAGAGCTTACAAATCTAGGAATAGGTGAACTGAAAGAAAACAGTATCTTTTTTTATTAGATTCTGCTCAAAAGTAAAGAATACTTATTCACACGGCGAAATAACTTTTCAGGTTGGATATAATACATTCGTAGAATATACTCTTTGATTTATTTTATACAAATTTCACCCATGAAAAGTTTACTGATTTTCCGATTAAAAAAAAAAGTATGAAGATGTGAAAGATTGTTCACGAATTCTTCTTTTATAACACACGAACAACGACTTAATAAAGAAAAGGAAAAAACTAGGAGACTGGCCAGGACTTCAAAGAATGCTACTCTACTATTCACAATGTAGTGTATATTGATCCACAATATACAAACAGAACATTTGTATACAATCGTTTGGCATCGATATGCTGCCTCTTGAAAGCACTTACACTGAGTCTGAAATGGAACCACTGCTCAGCAAAGTAACTCTGAGCAATTAATATCATCAATTAACTCTTTGTCACTTGTTACCAATTTTGATACCCATTTTTTCCACCGCTGGGTAAATTTGAGGTTCATCACACAGATAACCCGGGGATTTTAATGTAAAATGGATATACTATGTTACCGGGCATGTCTTTTTGTGTGTGTGTGTGAGAGATATATGAATTTGAATGTCCTCTGATTTCTAAAATATTGAACCTTAAGAGAAATGGTATAAAAGAATTGTTTCTTGGTAAAATATTCAACGCGGAATAAAGACCGTGGGGGGGGGGGGGCCTTTTTTATTTTTTATTTTTTTTTGCACACTTGCGCAGTCAAACAGAAGCATCCTCTTTCACAGAATAGACGGGCTTTGTTCAATGTTTTTCCGTGGTTGCTATCAATCTTGTGTTATACTCTTATGAAATAAAACAAAAACATATATATTTGTATATAACAACCACGTGGGATTATGTCAAAGAGAGTGGTAAAATCCTTTTTCAGAATTATGTACTTTGCGAACGTCGTCTTGAATACCAATTCAGTGTCTGCCACAGATTCTTTATGTCTTAGGATATTTCATTTGCGACTGGATATTATTGTTTGAGACCAGTCTCATAAATGTTTTCCTTAATGCACCAAAGTAATGCACGACTACTAAAGTGGTAGGGGTGATTGAATGCTTGCATTGTCATATAAAATTGATTCGCTGTGTATTCAAATTGGTATATACTGGTCCGTGTATAGATGGCAAGTGGTAGAAGAAAATATACGAAAGAGAGAGAAGGGAAGTGAGTAGGGAAGGTTTCTCATTTTTACGTGGCTTTTTATTACTTCTTCAAGAGGCCGAAGTTTATTTGAATAAGCGAAACACGTTTCATACTTTTCATTGCCTCTAATTAGCAAAGTGCCAGACAAGTTTGTGAAGCGCTCGAATCCTTAGAGAAACGGGTAATCTAAACAGCGGATTGCGGTGGGTGGGTATTCCGCTACTTTGCTGTTGTAGCCTCATTAGTTAGTAATCAAATTACAGCGAGAAGCTATTACGAGTTAGCAAAACAATTGTTAATCAAGAAGCAGGATTATCTCTCCTATAAACGACTGTTTTAGGTTAGTGGACTATTGACTGGGTAGTGTTTCCTGTGGAATGTTTGACAGTCTGAAAATATGTTGTTCGAATATTTTGGTTGCGTGTCTTTTTAATTTCTTTAGAACAATGGTAATAATAGATGGAAGTTCATCAATCTGGTCTTGTTCTAGAAATGTTTTCATGCCCTGAGCCACGAATGAAATAAAAATATATAGAGGAAATATTTGCCGCAATACAGCGAACATTATCTACTTGAATTAAATTTTTTTTTGTTAATAATTAGACAGATTAATTGGTCTCATCTTCTTTGACGAAATTGTCCTTACCTATTTCAGCAATTTATACCGAGAGCGTTTACCTTCTAGCTTCGTCGATTCTCATGTCAGTGAGTAATATTACGATATATGCGACGTATTCTCCGAGACTCGAAGCTAAACTTGCACATCGCCTGTTAGTCTGTTTTTGGCGGCTAACTTCTGCATTATTTTTTTCTGATTAGAATGTTTATTTTCTTTATCAGTATGAGAAAATAATGATTTATTTTCCTCGTTTGTTCATTTCTTCGGAGCCACTAATCTCCTAAGTTATGGCATCAGCATAGCTTACAGGAAAACAAACAGTCCAGCTGAAACTTTTTTTCAAATGAAGATCGCTGCTATTTTAGAAACGCCAGTCATCGACAAAAGAGTCGTTCAAGAAGATAACTTTTTATGGTCCGTCCCAAGAACATTTTCACTGAAGGCACCCCCCTCCACATTTAAGCACTTCGTCTCTTCCGTTAAGAATTTACTGTAATATATCAAAGTTAATATATTCAGGTATCTGAATGAATATTTCAATATTTTTTTTCACTTGCTTTAAAGCAGGAACTATCTTGATTGATACCAGCGTGGGCACAACGACAAAGAGAACACTGGATCATCCGTTATCGCTCGATTATTTCCTCTACTTGTTTTGGCTCGGGTGTAATCTTGAAATTGTCATGAGAGGCGTACATGCAAAGTATGCATTACTTATGAGGGATCTCATTTTAGTTGTTTTCTTTAAGTAGGCAAAGTTGTTTAATATCTGGATAAAGAATGGTAATGTTTAACTTTTTGTTAGTTATACTTTTGGTTGTGATAGATCAGTATTCTTCTTTTATTTCTAGATACTGAAAAAGAACTACAAATATTTGAGAAGTAAGGATTCGCAATTCAAATAAATAATAGTAATATTATCTTCACTTGATAGGTCTGATATAAACTTAACCTTTATCCAGTGGGAAGGAAGCTTGAAGTGATTGTAGGTACACCTGGGACTGTGTCGCTTTTCCCTCTCTAACCTCACCTTATGTTCTCTGGCCCTCCCTAAAATATTGACTGGTGTCTCATATAGCTTAGTATTTTTTTTACTGCCCTGGGGCTCATTTACAAGTCGGTAATTTTCACCATATAGCCACAGTGCAAAGTTCGTTCCATAAATGCCATAATTTTACATATTTGTGTCATTCATTTTTTGTCTTTTCGTCTGTTTAACATGTGTTTAATTGCATTCAGTGAGAGCAATCTCTTGTTATGTTAATTGCAGTCTTGGCAATCTGAGCTGAGGCACTAAGTTTCCGCCTTATGAACATACCCACGTAGGATTGTCGAAATGGCTGCATTGCTCTCTCTCTCTCTCTCTCTCTCTCTCTCTCTCTCTCTCTCTCTCTCTTCCTGAATAGAAGTATAAGCTGCCATAACAACTATGATTTATTCACAATGTGGTTATTTCTCAAATAAGCATACGGGTGAGAGCATTACAGTTCAAAAATGTATTCTTCTGACGTACTATCTCTCACTAAGCATGTTTGCAACTTGTTATAAATCATCTTTGATCTTTCATGACTAATTTTTTTTATTACTAATTGTATCCAAAAATTAAGAAACCAAACAGTTAATTTCCCAAATACATGGTTTTATCATTATCTTAGGTGTGAACTAAATACCCGTGAAGTTGTCATGCTTTGTGTTTTTTACCTTAATTTATAATTTGCATAATCGTTAAATCTTCAAGTTTTTCTTTGCTCAGGCTCTTGATTTGGTTTTTTTAGTTTCCGTGCAGTAATTCACCTGTGATGATGTATAACGGAATAGCAATTCTAGGGATGAGACTTGTTAAAGGTCTTTTTTTTGGGAATGACTGTAATTAGTTTTCGAACAGTTTTGTCACCATATGTTCAACAAGAGTTCAGCCCCGTAGGGGAGTAGTGCCGTCAGTGCTCCTCACTTGGTGTACTGTAGGCAATACTAAAAGGTCTCTGCAGCGTCCCTTCGGCCCTAGCCGCAATCCCTTCCATTCCTTTTTCTGTACCTCCGTTAATATTCTCTTCCTTATATCTGACTTTCCATCCTCTCTAACAATTGTTTCATGGTGCAACTGCGAGGCTTTCCTCCTGTTACACCTTCCAAACTTTCTTACTGTCAATTTCCGTTTCAGCACTGAATGACCTCATAGGTCCCAGCGCTTGGCCTTTGGCCTAAATTCTATATTCTATTCTATTCTATTCTAACAAGAGTTCAGATGATTTGGTTCAGTTAAAGTTAATAAGATGCTTTTGCTATGAATTTTGCAATAGACTTGGCTCTCTGTAAAAAAGTAAAAAAAAGAACGAATTCTGTCAAAATGTCAAACTGCAGTGAACCTGTTTGTAATGACGTTCATCAAGTAAAGCGTTGAAGTTAATTCCTTTATGGACAGTGGAAATGATAATATGATTATAAACATGCGTGTTTGTACTGCTGCGTTATTGCGTTATGATTTCGTAGAGAGAGAGAGAGAGAGAGAGAGAGAGAGAGAGAGAGAGAGAGAGAGAGAGAGAGAGAGAGAGAGAGAGAGAGGAGAAAATTTATCATCAACTACCAAAATCCATTCATTCATTGCCCATCTATATGGCTCAAATTTGTTGTCATTAACAATAATGAAATTTTTTCTTCCGACAATTATTCGTTTCAATTCATCTGAGCTTCGTGGCAGAAGGAAATAACAGGAGAATTAAGTTGTTCTCTTTGTCTCGGTTTGACTGTAATAGTGAGGGTTGTGTTTCAGCATGAAAGCATTCCGGAGCTTCCTCCTCCTCCTCCTTCTCTATTAAGGAAATTGTAAAAAAGCACTTGGATATATATATATATATATATATATATATATATATATATATATATATATATATATATATATATATATATATATATATATATATATATATATATATATATATATATATATATATATATATATAAACCACGTACCCTTGAATTTTGTCTAGTAATTCCGACACAAAAATTCAAATTTCGTTTCTCGACAGCTTTTAAGCCCTCATCAAAAACATTTAGTCTGATAGAGAACCAAGCGCTGGGTCCTACGAGGTCATTTAGCGCTGAATGGGAAATTGAGAGTAGGAAGGTTTTAAAGGTGTAACAGGGGAAAACCTTGCAGTTACACTAAAAAAATTGTTAGGAGAGTGTGGCAAGTAAGATGGAAGAAAGAGAATACGAATGGATGTACAGTAAAAGGAATGAAGGGAGTTGAGGCTAGTGGCAGGAGGGATGCTGCTAAGAACCTTAAGTAATGCTTGCAGCGCACTGAGTGAGGTGCACTGCCAGCGGTACCCAATTACGGAGAGTGACTTTAACAAATTCCCTCCCCGTTATCTCTCAGTAGATTGCACATGCACTTCCCTGCCGGCCTCAGGAGAGGTGGTCCCCGTAGGAGGGTAGTGCCGTCAGTGCACCTCACGGGGTGCACTGTAGGCATTACTAAAGGTTCTTTGCAGCGTCCCTTCGGCCCCTAACTGCAACCCGTTTCATTCCTTTTATTGTACCTTCATTCCTATTAGCTTTCTGCCATCTTGCTATCCACCCTCTCTTAACAAATATTTCAGTGCAACTGTGAGGTTTTCCTCTTGTTACACCTTTCAAACCTACCTACTCTCAATTTCCTTTCCAGAGCTGAAGTACCTCATAGGTCCCAGTATTTGGCCTTGACCTAAACTCTATATTCCATTTCATTCAGGAGAAGTGGTTGACATTGTTAAGAGAGAGATATTTTGAAGGAGTTTGAAACTCTTGAAGTCTGACCTCTCTCCGAGGAACCACCAACAAGTTGCCTTTGTGGACAGAAATATCTCGAAATGACGAGGAAATGGAGTTCTCTTTTCCTTATTTCCTTTTTTATAGATTATATTTAGGGTGGAGATATGAGAGCAGTCATTACTGGAGTAGAAAGTGAAACAGATAATTAAGTTTTTCTTCGCATTGTGGATGAATTTGACACTATATGTTCTTTTTTTTCTGGATTAAAATAAACATTTTATTGACACGTTGGTCAGCTGGTTATGTTCATTATTTAATACATTTTTTTATATAATTTCCCTCTCCAGATGAGTAAAGAAATCTGTTCGGTTTTTAATGGCTTCCAAGGGTATGTAAGTCGGTTTTGTAAAAGCAATGTCCTACCGAATCAATGTCATATTATTGATGTGTAAAAGAATTATTGAGCAAGGTTCCCTTTGTGAAAATGAAGTGTGGATATAAAAAGATGGCTGAAGGTGTTAGATTAGTCGGGTGTGTAGGTTATATGGTACGTAAATACAGAATACAAACAAAATCGTTTGTCGCAAACAAATTATTTCTTAAATGCCCTGTTTATAGAGTGACGATGTTTTTCCCTTGGAATTAACCTGTCTTTTTCAGTCGCTGGTATTTCTTGTACTATATTATTATTCTTTTCTCTCTCTCTTTGTTAAATTCACTCATAATGAATTAAAGTTGGGTTTTAGTGCCCAACATTGAAGGAACATGACGCTGCGAAACTGTATACGGGTTTCTTAAATATATTTGTTCTCCAATTTTTTGTTTTTTCGGGTTTCAAAGTTCGTACTGATCTCTTATCAACTTTAGAGCTAACGTGCTGTGCTCTATATAGATCTTTCATTGACCGTCAGAAAATTTATCCTCAAATAAACGAGAGAGGAGATTAGAATATATGCGTCTCTGAGGATAAATATGAATGGAGCATCAGTTACGTCATGGGACGGGTTTTAGGACATTCTGGTTTTCTTAATTCCATCGTACCCGATGTGATTTCAGCAATTTTAATAAATTATTTCAGATTAAAGGGATTTGCGCTTCTCCCCATATTTATGTACCTTTTGCACAGTGTGCCTTAAGAAGAGACGAAACGTAATGGCGTAAGTCCATACCTTGTATATTTGCATTAATCACTTATAAAGTACCCTTCGTTCAAACAGCTACAAGTGCGCTGCAGGTGCGTTTTCAAAGGTTATTTATGCAATCGTTGTTGGTAATACGCTAGGGGGCGGAGCTTGACCAAGGATGACACCGAGGGAGCGGAGCTTGTTTATACTAGTACAGACTTCAGGAAAATGCTTCCGGGATAACGATGGATGCAGCTGATTGAAGGGGTGGAGGGTAGTTCCCCATAGCTCTTCGCCTCCAAGTACGGTACGTTTCAATTTTGCCCCTCAACCGATCTTTGCTGCAAG
This sequence comes from Macrobrachium rosenbergii, assembly GCA_039081455.1. NCBI lineage: Eukaryota > Metazoa > Arthropoda > Malacostraca > Decapoda > Palaemonidae > Macrobrachium > Macrobrachium rosenbergii. Next base: position 17,961,882 of record JANJGK010000005.1, on the reverse strand, counting down.
TTCCTTTGGTAGGCCAGCAATGGCATCTTGGAGTAGGCTATGCGTCTTGGTGGATCATGTGTTTCAGCAGCTTTGCAGACTTGTTCTTTACCCGACTTGAACAGGATCGGGAGCATGCGAGTGTTTTCCTTTCTCAGTGCAATTTCTATCCCTTTCGTATTCCAATGTGGTACTTAACCGTCCTTTGCAACCTTTCACTTCATAACGCTAAGTAACTGTCGTTTGAGTGGCTTTATCCTTTCTATAAATGAAATCAGTAGAAGCTATTTTGTTTTTACCACGACTGGAAACTATAATATCCATGATGGGTTAGCTTCGAATGCTACTAAGAACTGAATAACTGATTTGCAATTTCCAAGTAAGAAGAAAAAAAGAAGTGAATTGAAAAATAGCAACGGCCATTCAAGGTGCTAATTAAGAATGCTCCTAATATTTTTGGAAAAACGTAACGGCCAGTCAAGCTAATAACCATTCAAAAAGCAAAAAAATATTTTTGCTTCAATGATTGTTATTGCTAAAAGTTCTCCTGTCAGTGTGTTACTCCGCGTTCAAGCTTTGTATTTGGTTTTTGTTTATTCATTTACTAATCAATTTTTCAGAGAGCTTAGCATATGCGGTGTTGAAAGTGCGTGAAATGTCTGACCGCATACATACAGAAAGTTTTCGATTGATGGCTTTTGTGGCCTAACTCTCTAGCCTAACAACTCGTACGCTGATTTCTAGAAAATGCTAGGAAAATATTTCAGTACGAAGAGAGCGTGGAATTTTTTGAAATGTTAAATTCTACCAACCCAAAGGATCTTTATTTTTTTGTCCCTCATACTACCAAAAAAAAATAAATACAGTGAAGACCTAGCAATTAAAGTGCTTGTTCTTTCATCGATAATAACTCGAAATTCGGCAAACCTCCTTTTTGCATTTCTAGTGAGTTTTCCTTCACTCTCACAAGAAAGATTTTTTTATGCAAAAGACAACGTGGCAGGTATTCCCCTTCACAATGTAAAAATGTTAACGTTGTATTGGGATTCGTTATCTACAAAATACACATGAAAGCCTATTTGGTATATATAATTCACTAATGATGCCACTGAACAGGTGGAGGATGAGGTCACTATCAAGGTCGTGCAAGAATAACTTTCGACGTTTGCAAGATACAGACTTCATAATTACCTGTTATGCATGATCATTCGCGATGCCGATGGGCAGTGATGTCAAAGTCAAATTTGAGGTCAAAGATCAAATGGGATTTTGGGTAATTTTTTTATTTGGTTTTTCTCTTTGTTTGCACGTTTGCCCGTCTGTGTTTGTGTGTGTGTGTGTTTTCTTTTTTTTTTTTACTAAAGAATGACTAGGTGGGCCTCTTCGTGACCTGGTAGAGATACGATAGGCAGCTTTTGTGGGGTGGGTGCCTTGGAGGAGGTTTGCGTTCTTCTGGTGATTTTGTTTTCTGGTATAAAGCAGGCCTACAAAATGATACTTATTTTTCAGGTATCCGATAGTATATTCTGTATTAGCGAAACTGGTTTTCCATTTAAATAATGCTAATCTTTGTAAACTAAAGATTCATATATAAATTATTGAAAATACAGCAGGTTCTTCTGATTACATATGATTCGATGCGATATATAAAGATTCAAAATTTTTACTATGAATGTACTTGGCAACGCGATCATAAATCCACAATATGGATATTAATAATGAGTCTAAGAAATTCATCATGCTTCATTAAATTTTCGGTCTTCATGACGTAACCGCCTGTAAATAGTGGGATCGTCTCCTTGCGTATATCCGCCATCCTTTAAGATAGACATTATATAATAGAAGTCTTTCCGTTTAAGGTATTCTATTAATCACTGTAAAACATTTGTATTAGATAAATATAGCTAATTTTATCGCCTAAGTTATAGATAAATTAATAGATGGTCGTGAAATTTATATAGAAATACTCAGCTAAGATTTTACAGAAAAAAAACAGCGCCAATTACTTTCTGTTTTTTCTGAAAGAAGTTTTGACAAAACATTTGCGTCAGAAAATCATCATTTGAATAATTATATTTTTTAAATGGTCATCAGAGAATAGATTAATCGATTGCATAGTAATCCTTGGAACTAGTTTTGCTGGAAATTAATTCTAAGAACAGAGGGGAAACTTATTTGTTAGAGTTTCTCTATATAAAATGGAGATGAAGAACATTCTCATATGGCTGCAAACATTTCTCTCAATATTTCTGACAATTTCATATTCCCGGACTCTTTCACGGCTGGATACGAAATCGATGTTAAAACAAAGACTGCCTGTCGGGATCTAGTAGGGAATATATTCTTTTGATTCTGTCTCTGTCCATAATTAAATGTGGAAGTCCTCCACTGAGAGGTAAATAATTAATTACTAAATAAAAAAGGAATGTAATTTGGCCTTATGCAGACTCAAATTAAAACACCAAACGAGATATATATTAGAAAATAAAATTCTTCTTTCAATCTCTTTAAGAATCCACGAAGAAAATTATTGTAAAGAACGATGCCATGTAAACAGTCGAAATAACACGATTTTTTTTTTTCTGAAGGTCGTCGATTCTTGGCTTCCTCCTGTTAAATGTGTGAAAGAGAAGGAACTTCTTTGTCCTGTTTTCTTTGGAACTCGTTCGTTCTGTTATTTAGGTGAGGCGTTGCATCAAAATGAATAGTTCTTCTTTGCTTTCGGGTTTCTTTGTTCTTCGTTGCCGCTCAGCCAACCATGAAAGGGTTCGTGGCCCAGACTTTCATGGGGGTCTGTGGAACAGAAGTGTTTTTGTAGCTCCTTTCAGATAATCACCTCATTCTCACCAAGTATAAAAAATATGTTTCACTTCTTAAAATCATTACCTCTCCTGTGGGATAATAAAGTTTGAGTTGCAATTTACATTGAGTTTTCTCTATGTAACTTATCTTTATTATAGATGAATTACCAAATTGTATGAATGCTCAAAGTTCTTGTAATTCTCTTTTTTACCCTAGCCAGTGACTGTGTATCCATCAGTGTCCATTTTTCTGTTTGACTGACTAACATCATCATTGATGAACTTATATAATGATTTATTTACCTGACTACCTTTTCAGACGAATCCAGAGGGAAATCAGTTATATTTTCATACTTTGGCGGTGACAAGTTATCTAAAAAAAAAAAAAAATAACTTATCAGTTCTCTTGAAGTTTTCTAGATAGATGGTTGAAGGAGCAGATGATTAAATTTATAGATACACATTACTCGAAAGGCAGATCATATTGATTTTTCCTGCATTGATATTTTTTCAGTAGACGCAGAAAGAAAAACTGTAGCGGTAGGCTTAGTTCGTGGAAATTCCTAGTTCTGCACTAAGATACGAGGTTAGTTCATGTTAGATCGGTAGGGTATGTCAGATGTATTTCTGAAGTCAGTAGATAATGCCGGTCGTTCTGCCTTTTTTAAAATATCGCACTTCCTTCGCCATAACAAAGCAGATTCAGTATTTACTGTGGTAATTAAATTACATATGCATATATATCACATGCCAACACAACGTATATATATATATATATATATATATATATATATATATATATATATATATATATATATATATATATATATATATATATATATATATATATAGTATATGAAGAAATAGAAGACTGGGTGTATTACGGGTTCCGACTATATTTCCAATTCATTTACCAAGGACTGATGCATAGCAACAACGTCAATCCTTTTAGGAAAAAATATAAGGGATTATCCTTATTAAGTTTATAACATATAAAGTTTGCATCGAAACTACCTTTACCACTATCGCAGGGAACTGAAGTAATTCAAAAAGATATAACAATAAGAAAGAGCAACTTGTTGTGTTCCTGGTGTTAAGTGAGAGTTTCTCAAAGTAGGCCTCGCTGCTATGTGACCATTATTTTTTTAAAGAGGAGCTTCTTCCTTTCCCTCCGAGGTTAACTTGTGTTGTCATCTTCTCCAGGGGCACCGCCCGCTCAAAAAATGCAAGGTAAATGACAAAGGACACTGCTAAAAATAACGGAAGATAATATAATCTCCGAGTACGTTCGTATTCTCAGGTAGATGTTCATCTTGTTATTCGTAACAAGGGTTAATAAGTCTTATTAAGAGAAATTGGACAGAGGCAGTTATAGCGCTAAAGCTTACAAGAGTCACTTATCCTAGATCATTGCGGAACGTCATGAAAATCTCTTCCAATCAGGGAAGAGGGTCTAAATGCTCCACTAAATCCTAATTGGCAATTATACCTTGTCCCATTAGATCGAAGACACCGATCATAGAAACCTGATTTAAGAAGCTTCATTGTGAAAATAATGCTTTCCCTGGCTTTCAGATTCCAACCAGTTTCAAGATGATTTCATTTATCATAATATTTACGTAAGAAGGTTGATGCTGTAAGGAAAAATAATCTAAAATCTGCAAAAGAAAAACTCTGTTTGAACTTTGAATGTGATACAACCTAAGCAAGGTTTTTAATTATTTTTTTCGTCATTTACTTTCATTTCAAAATAATTTTTTTATTATCTCTCTCTCTCTCTCTCTCTCTCTCTCTCTCTCTCTCTCTCTCTCTCTCTCTCTCTCTCTCATTAAATTATTAATTGCTCACTTTGGTAATAGTTTGCAATTGTCCTTTACTAAGATTATTTGCATAAAATGTCAATTAGACAATTCACGCTTCATGTTCTTTTTGCACTTGTATATTCTAAATGGAATGGTTTGTACAACATCCTTCGTATGTCCTCCACACAGTCACGGGGACAAAAAGGCTTGGACGGTTTTTAAGTACATTACGTTACTTTAACTAAATTGAAACTTACTCAAGTTCATAATAAACATGAAGTTTTAATGAAAATGAGCATATGATTAATATCATGTATGACGTTTTCCCCAAAACTGTGAAGAATTTTAGACTGTAGAAGCAATGGTCGAAAAGTTCCAAGGAAAATTCCATTAGGAAACATTGTTCCGAAAAGGGAAAGAACAAAACCCCATTAGTAGGCATGAAGTTCAGAATAACAAATGTTTCGATTTGGACGGTCCTTTAAATATTTACCAGGGTGGTGGGCCAGGCTCCTTAAGTCATGAATAATTGATGTGGGGAGAGAGAGAGAGAGAGAGATATTTCGCTTTCTTGTGAAGAATGGAGTTATTTTAAAAATGAACCTCTTTTTATTTGTAGTGTATCTTTTCAATCTTCTACCATATAAGAGTTGAATCTCTGTAACTGGATCTTCTCAGAGTTTAAACTTCACACACACACACACACGCACACACACACACACACACACACACACACACACACACACACACACACACATATATATATATATATATATATATATATATATATATATATATATATATATATATATATATATATATATATATATATATATATATATATATATATATATATATATATATATATATATATATATATATATATATATATATATATATATATATATATATATATATATATATATATATATATATATATATATATATATATATATATATATATATATATATATATATATATATATATATATATATATATATATATATATATATATATCTCCCGGATGTTTTCCAAGTTAAAAGTTTAATTATTGGAGAAAGAAAGTTCAGGTTTATAAGCTGATTGAAGTTCTCCTTAAGCACCAAGAAAAGCAATTTCTTGCAGGATTAGGGCGGAAGGTGGTTTGTAAATTCGCACGTGCGCGCATGTACACCATGAGTTTCCAAACTAACCAAATAAATCCCACATTTCAGTGCGATGATTCCAAAGTTTCATGTTTTCTTTTTAATTTTCGTCGAGTCTTTTCTTTCTGTATGTTTCCATGGCATTTTTGTTGGAAAAAGTATGTACATTAAATACTGAATATATATATATATATATATATATATATATATATATATATATATAAAGTAAAATACAGTCATCAAAATGAATATTTGATATATTTTTTTTTAATAATAATTCAATAAAATAATTGATAATTTTCCTTTAAAGTTTACGGCAATGAGATTATTTCTTCCTAAATATTTATGAAGATATTAACCTCACCAACTGATTCTTCCACCCTGCTAATATGGGCCTGTTCAGAAGAGAATATTAATAAGACAAAACTACTGTATATGAGCATCGAGGTTGAGAGATTAATTTAGTGAAACATACAAGTGGAAAATTGGATGACTTTTCAATCTCGTCTCAAATTCAGATTACAGACATCTCAAAAATAGAAAATATAACATTTTATTATAACTCCTAGAAGGGTGACTCGAACTCACCTTATTGAAGATGATGCTGAACGATAATATTGGTGTTTGCGAAAAAAATTACAGATATCACAAGAAAATTAAATCATAAATGGCCTTCAAAGCCACAAAATAAAAGTCGAGGTTAAGTGCAGCCTGTTTTGATTCTTTCATTTGCGAGAACCTTCTGTTACATGTTATGCAATACAGCAATAGAAGATAAATTTTTGCTGCCTGCACGGCCCTAGTTTAGACAATTTTACGACCTCAGTATTATCATCACAATGTCTGTATAGTGCCAGAGAGAGAGAGAGAGAGAGAGAGAGAGAGAGAGAGAGAGAGAGAGAGAGAGAGAGAGAGAGAGAGATTTCACAAATCAAATGTGATAAATGCAGAAATGTACACAAACTTAGGATCTATTACCAAGCAAGTATAATCCCACCATATAGTGAACCCATTCCTTTTTTATTCTAGTTATTTTTATGAGCGCTTTTATCATGAAATTAGACTTGCAACAAGAATGTGAGAACACTTTGGTTTATGATACATTTGCTGGTAAATGAAAGAAGATAGTACCCTATAGTTCTTGTAAGTTGATTAGTTTTATCAATTAGAAAAAAACAAATAATAATTCTGGCCACTAAACAGGGAACAAGAAAATCAAGTTTCTTATATCAATTCGTCAACACATAAGAAGAGAGGAGATAAAATGTGTTTTGGTAAATGCGAATATTAACATGTAAATATCACATTGAATAACTTTTACAATACAAACGATACGAATTCTCGATAGTTAATTTCAACACGCTTTCAGTAAATAGCAAAAGATTTAACCAATTGGATTTTTAATAATATAGAACAATACATAAATACCTTCTTTACTGCTGAGGTGTTGTGTAAAGGCTGTGCGGAAAAATCATTAAGTATAACCAAAAATGATTTTGTGAATAATTTTTTCGTATTAGAGCGTTAAACACTATTGCGATTTTATTATAGACTCCGCTTAGATCAGTTTTGTCCCGAAGATGCTGACGGTAACATTCTTTTGTGACTGAAACCTTTGAAGCTCTTATCAGGAGCCATTTTTGTTGATCTATGCGAACCTGTTAGGTAGGTGATACTAATCCATCCTTTTCAAAACATCCCTGCCATGTCCAAGTTATCAAAATACCTGTTTTTCATTCCCAAGTAAATATTGTATACATTGTCATAAGTATGATTTACAAAGTTATCGCAGTTCCTCACTGGAGGGTGGGTATCGTTCTCAGCTAGCACTCTACTGGCCCCGCGTTCGATTCTCCGAAGAAGTAGAGGAATTTATTTCTGGTGATAGAAATTCATTTCTCGCTATAATGTGGTTCGGATTCCACAATAAACTGTAGGTCCCGTTGCTAGGTAACCAACTGGTTCTTAGCCACGTAAAATAAATCTAATCCTTCGGGCCAGCCCTAGGAGAGCTGTTAATCAGCTCAGTGGTCTGGTTAAACTAAGGTATACTTAACTTAACAAAGTGATCGTTATAGAAATCAGGTTATATTTGCATACTTAGGACTGTTCATATATACATTTAATAAGTCTGTATTAAAATATACATAATTTTTGCTTAGGGCAGCCTTTGACCTACCTTACGTTATGAGTTTCCATGTACCTCGCTTAGGTTATGAATATTTAAAGAAACTATCCCGAGGGTGTTATTAAATGTCACCTCCTGAGGCTTTTATAAACAGTTGGTTGTCACAAAAAACTAAACCCAAGTCATTTTCCATTCAAAAACAAACTCTAATTAGTATAAGCATATTATCAATCGACTGAACACGATTCTGCACCTTCGTCAAATAAATATTAACACACACTCACACAAGCGCGCGTGAACAAACGCACCCGTGAAGGGGTGTGAACGTTTGTCAGTATTTCCAAAGACAGCATTAACCCGTCCTATTTTTAAGGGAACATTATTATTCATTCGCTGTACAGTCTTCTCACGTTTTAGTTTTCTGTAAAAAAAAAAAAAAAAAAAACTACTGAGATGGCTATTTGTCTGTTTGTCCTCACTTTTTCTGTTCGCCCTAAGATCTTCAAAACTACTGAGGCTAGAGGGCTGCAAATTGGTAAGTTGACCACCCACCCTCCAATCATCAAACATACCAAATAGCAGCCTTCTAGCCTCAGTAGTTTTGATTTTATCTAAGGTTAAAGTTAGCCATGATCGTGCGTCTGGCACCGCTATAGGTGCCAACAACACAGGCCACCACCAGGCCGTGGCTGAAAGTTTTATGGGCTGCGGCTAAGAGTTTCATGGGCCGTGACCGAGAGCTTCATACAGCATTATACGCTCTACAGAAAACACAACTGCGCTGGAGAAACTTAGACTCATTTTTTACTTGTTTAATAAGCATCTTAATCTTGCGGGTCGCGTACCCAACCGAGGATGCTACTGCTCTTGGAGTGAGTCATGAGCGAGAGTAAATCAAGTGCTTCCTGTGAAGTTGTTGACCAAAAAAGCTTTCGCTTGAGAATTTCACTTACTTATGTAAAGCCGATAGTAAATTTAATTTCTCAACCAAACATCAATAACTAATCTGCAGGTAAGCTTTTGTATTATACGGGATTGTTTACGTTTTATGAGAGTAAATATTGCCGGTCGTAAAATATGATGACTGAAATTTACGCTGGAATTTACGATATTCTTATCTAGTGCTCTCTCTCTCTCTCTCTCTCTCTCTCTCTCTCTCTCTCTCTCTCTCTCTCTCTCTCTCAGTATCATAGATGCTACTTTTGCCACTGCATGATCGTTCTTCATGTGACTAATAATAATAATTGTTACCTCGATAAAGATGCTAATATTTGTATTTTCCTAAATATTAAAACTGAGAGTCAGTTGATTCTTTTTTCATGCCTAATCTAACATACAGTTTCAAAGTAAATGTTTTCCTCCTCCTCCCCCTCCTCCTCCTCCTCCTCCTCCTCCTCCTCCTCTTCTTCTTCTTCTTCTTCTTCTTCTTCTTCTTCTTCTTCTTCTTCTTCTTCTTCTTCTTCATTATTGTCCCCTTCCGTCTAACTAGGAAGAGTGAAGATGCATTGAGAGCTGAATTAGAAGGCCGAAATCTATCACAGGGTGAAACAAGAATCATACAGGTAACGTGATTATAAGTCACCTTCCCGTAGCAATTAATCTCAGCTGTAAATTATACACACACACACACACACACACACATATATATATATATATATATATATATATATATATATATATATATATATATATATATATATATATATATATATATATCGAAAGGAATGAATCTTCTGTGACAATTGTGTTTGCGGGCAATGATATCTCCCAGAGCCAAATCATACATCCATCTTTTGACGTCGTAAAATGGTGTTACTTCCCTTTTATACTTAAAGTAGATGAAAATCATTTGTAATTCGTAGACAAGGAAGAACAGCATCATACCTTATTGCTGGAGGACTTGTTTTTACAACCTGACGTTACGGTGTAGTGAACAAACCTAATATTACCTGAATGATATCTTAAGATAACAGCGTATTCATGTAATGAACTTAATTAACTACGCTGTCAGTTTCCATCACATTTGGATTTTTGAAGTTATGAGGAATTCCGCCCACGTGGCACTCAGTAATAACAGATATGTTAAGATACATTACAGGACAGAGTGATAATGAACTTTTGTTGGCATATAAAGTAACTATGTAGTGAACTAGCCTGGTAACTTCTATCATATATTTTTCATAATATTTTAAGGTAGTCCGATAATAGTAATCTATTTTTTGTTGACAGATACTTTAATTGAACAGAGGAGGCATCGGTACTTTTGAGTTCTATTTCATGAAACGATGATCAAACTTTAACAGGTAATTTCATTACTGCAGCTGATAGTCAGTTTAGTGCTGCAGTGGTGAAATGCTTTTTAATTGTAAGTAAAGGTGTCGTTTTGCGACACAAGGGAGCAGATTAATTGCAATCATGAGTCTGTCGATCAGACAGATCAAAGAAGGGGACACGCGTTTTGATGGGACCTATATACTTCCTAAGTTACATTAAGTGCCATAAAAAAAACTGTTACCCAAATAAATCCTAGTAAAGGGCACACTTCTAGATGGGCACAATTTTTGATGGGACACAATTTTTGATGTCATAATGATTGCTATCCAGAATTGTGTTCGCTGAACGTGCCTAGGCGAAGCCACTTTTTGATGTTCCACCTGGTATCAGAACCTGTGATTAAGCATCACCAGCATACTATCTCGTTACCATACCACGGCCGTCATATGGTATCCACTCTGTCCATATTCAATGTCATTTTAATTTTCCGTGCTGATAAAATTAGTATTATAAACTTGACTCTTTCTACAAAGGCATGGCACAAATTGGTATCCTTTGATGTATATATACATTTGAAAATGGACTGTACTTAATTGTCCAAACAATAGTCAAAAATTTATGTTAAAAATAGATGTATTCCTAACACATTTTCAAAGTTACATACCTAAATCTTAATATGAAGAGACATACTCCTTAACTTTTTCAGTGAATATGTATACATATTATCATTCACTTCCATTTTACTTGATTTATTTTAGATATCTGCTAATGTTAATGCTCACGTTTGAGTTGGGAATTTAATACAACAATACTGAAAATACTTCCAAGTTCAAGACGAAAAGAAATTTCCATAGGATAACTTTAATCTCATGTATACACTAGCAAAGATATCGTGAAAAGCCAAATAAAATCTTGCGTGTCTTACTGTAAGCTAAAAGGAATGTATATTTGCATTGTTTTGCATCAGTTTTATTGTTAATCTACCAACAAAAGGAACAAATGTAACTCGGTAATCACATTTGTCATGGAATTAGGATGTTATATCCAAATTCGATTACTTGCATAATTTAATATCTGTTTCACTTCATTGAAATTTCATTTGTGTTTTTGAGTGTTTAAAACAGACAGACAGGCAGACAGACAGGCGATGGCTGTTATGAATCAAAAAGTTTTGTTAAAAACGTGAAAAATAAAAATAAAAATAAAATACAACGAAACTCAAAAATATCTCCTTTTATGATCGAAACAACTGGACGATCGTTCAAAAAAAGACAACTGGATTTGCAAAAGGAACAGTATTTTTTGCCCTGGGAAAGGATTTAACTTAAAACGTCAACAGAGGTATGGAGCAGTTAGATAAAATTGAAAAGGAAAAATATTGTTGGAAAGCAGGAAGAGAAAAAAAGCAATGTTATCTGGACCAGATGTGGCCCGGCCATTATATATATATATATATATATATATATATATATATATATATATATATATATATATATATATATATATATATATATATATATATATATATATTTATATATATGTGTATATATATATTTATATTTATCTGATAAATATATATATATATATATATATATATATATATATATATATATATATATATATATATATATATATATATATATATATATATATATATATATATATATATATATATATATATATATATTATATATATATATATATATATATATATATGCAGCTGATGTCTACCTGTGAAGGCATTTAAAGGATTCCAGCTGCTAGTTGTCTAATTGATGTAAATATCTTTCAAGTTATGATGTCTGCTAATAAAAAAACTTTTAATTGATTATTAGGGATCGAGAGTGGGCGCTAATTTAGTTTGCAGTAAACCTCTATGCTTAGGGGACCTAAACAAGGTCCTTAATAGCTACCGATGGGCTAATCATCTTGGGCTAATTTGTCAGGGGGCTCAACTTCCGTTAATTAATTGTTGGCATTCAGTTACTGTAAAGAAGTAATTAAATAACTGAGATGCCTGCCATCACATTCAAAAATATAATTTCAACTTGAGACAAATACACAAACAGACAGGCAAAATATCGCATGAATAAGAACAACAGAAAAAAAAAACTAATTAATCTGAAGCTAATTCCCGGATTATAATTTATTTTAGCTTTTATTTGGCTTAAAAATTTGCTTTGAAAAATTGCTATTTTCATTTTGTAGTTTTAAATATTCAAATCAAACTTAATACCATATAATAGTCTTGCTGTGAAAATATAAATAGGTTAATGAGGTTTTAACTCCAGTACTTTTCTTTCCTCGGTGCAGTTCTCCCTAGTCATAAATTCATTTTAATATCAATTATTTAGATTCATAATATTATTATAGTATATCTTAATAAGAGAGTATTTCACATTAGAATACAAATCCGATTAAAACGTCGCTGTGATGTTTGCATAATTACAGTAGGTTACCTGCACTAGTGATAAACTACCTGTTATCTTTGCTCTGTTAAATATTTTGTTCGAGAGTTTCAAATAATTAATCTCTGTTGAATATCATGATTTTTCATTTTAGTGCACTCTTTTAGCCAGGACGGAAGGTTAAAATTATAATAGAAAATTTTATCTAAATTTTGACCTCTTAATATATATATATATATATATATATATATATATATATATATATATATATATATATATATATATATATATATATTATGTATATATATATATATATATATATATATATATATATATATATATATATATATATATATATATATATATATATATATATATTATGTGTATATATATATATATATATATATATATATATATATATATATATATATACACACACACATGCATACAGTGTTTCCCTTTCCTTCGTGGATTTTAGGTTTATATACATACATACATACATACCTACATATACTCCACGTATTTTCACAGGAGTGGTTGTTTTTTACATTTTATTTACTCTTTTCAAACAAGATTAGCTTATTGAAATCTAACTAAATCTAACTATTCACTTGATATCGGTACGTATATCTTGTAGGTAGTCAGTAATGTTTCAGAACTCCTATGATAATTAAAAGCTTTTTCGAAATGGAATCAGAAGTGATTGTTCATCTTATAAATCCCCTCTGCATTCAGTATTCTCTGTTACCATTATTGCCATCTTTTAGCTGTGTAATCTTTTATTAATTGTAGCTGAGGAATTTTACCATAGAAAGAGAAACGTCCAAATGTGTGAAAACATGTCATGAAGATTTTTTACGTAAAAAAATTCTGGATGTCTTCAGTGATACTCAGATCTGATAGTAATGTATTATGAGCATTAGTTAACAATATGAAATATGTGTAAGGTATTCTGAATTAGTTTTTTGACTCTGTTTCCTATATTCGTAATTAATTTGCTTCCAGATTAATTGCGTTACTCATGTCAAGCAATGTAAGTCTGCTAACTCGACACTGCTGGCAATCGATTTGCTATTAGATTTTTTTTTTCATATAGCTTCATCGCATGACATGATTCATGTCCGTATAGTAATGCAGATTGTAGTTTATTTATGTATTATCTTACTTTCGTGTACAATTTCGATGTATTTGATGTCAAAATCCAATTCAGCCTGCCAATTGTTTGATTTATTTTTTTTCACTCAAGAGAGCCTTTACTATCATTAGCTGGCTGTACACCTACATAGAAAACTTATCAGTAAGGCGCTGAACCCTTCTATTTCCTATTTAACTATCTATGAAACTAAGATTTATAACTTGCCTTTGCATCCTCGACGCAGAATTTCTCTGGCTACTAATATCTTGAAGGAAAGCTTCAGTTTTAAGTAAATAGTAATTGACTTTCTACTGTGTGTACACCATTATTAATGGCCAAACTACAAAACAACTGAATAAACAAATAAGGCTAGAAAATTCACAGTCATCTCATGAAAACGCTAATGGAGTTCGAGAGAAATCTGTCAAGAAGTCTGAGGAAGAATTCAAAGAAAAATAGAGCATTTCCTGAGTAAAGTTTATGTCTTGAAGTAATATATCAAGGGAGCCTTGAGATGGAATCATGAAATTTCGGGGAAAAATTATGGTTAGTGATAAGGATGTGTTGGGTGAGGTCGTTAGCTGCAGGAGGTCATGATAATGGATGGAGTTGCGAAATTCTTTCCTTCAGAAGTCGAAAGCAGTTATTGTTGTTATTGTCTCATGATGAATGTACTCATTGTTTTCGGTTGCTGAAAATAGACGACTAAAGTTTCTACTTTACGTATTGTATGACGAAATGGTTTTAATTTATTTCTGTATTTTAAGCTATTCTATTACAAAGCTTTTTATTATACCTGGATTTTCAGGCAGGAAAGTATGATTTCATAACTGCTCTTGCCTTGAGAATATGTCAGCTTGGATGAGATCAAATAGAATTAAAAGAACATCATTCAGTTAGGTATAAAGTACCATTTACTCGCACCAGTATTGACCGACAAACCCCTCCATCTTTTTTGTTCTGGATATCAAATTTATTCAGCGCTGGAGTCCATATCAGTGATTATGTTTGTTTTTAATATTTTACTTTTTTCTCATGTCTAGTTTATTTATTTATTTGCTTATTTATTTATTTATTTATTTATTTATTATCATTATTTATTTTTTTTTTTTGCTTTTTTCGCAGACCTTAGTTTTTCTGCTAATGCTTAATAACTTATAGCAGCTTATATCTTCTATATATTTTCCTTCCTAAAATGTTCATTCATTTAGAGACTTGTATTTTACATATTTTTCCTTGGTTGCTACATTAATAATTCCGCTCCACCCACATTTTTTATCATAACAATAACGTAGTTATTATAAACACTGATTTGTTGAATCCCTTGTGCCCAGTGAGCACCTAATGGTACAGCTAAAGTAGAGTGGAACACCCAGAAGATACAGAGATAAAGTTCGCTCTGGAGATACTTATTGGTTCTGCTTAAAGGCCGGTGTATTTGCACTGATCCTCGTTATATCATTGACGTTATATCCTGAGTCTAGAACATAAATGCCATTCCAATTTGGTTATGTGCTTTGATGAAATGTTGGACAAACATAGCACACATAAGTAGGCAGCGTACATATGTCGAGATAGGTACGATGTTAATTGGAAACTTCAATACAGAGATTAGATTCAAAATTATTCATGGCGGCGGATATCGAGGATGTAAGGATAATGATCTAATATTAGCATAGTGATACTATGAGCTATGAGCGTTTCTTCATACTAGGTAGTATATAGAAGCAAAAGATTTTCTCCATTCGAGTTTCCTATGCATCATCTACAATCTGTAAAAAGATCGGTTCGGAATTCTTTTGACTGCTTCGTAACATATATCTTCTGCTAATTTTAGTGACTTTACAAACAAAATGTACCTCCTCATTTCTAGCGTGGTGTCTGTGTCTGGTGATTGATGACACGCTCTCTATGGCAATGATCCTAAAAGTACTGAACAAAACGAAAGATTTCCTTTTTTCGTATTAAGTGATCCGAACTCTACCGCGGTCGCAGTGAAGGCACTGAAGTAATATTTTGCTCGTGAAAGTACTCTTTTTCTTTTTTTATCTTGGAAGTTTTATTGACAGAGCTTTTTCTAAACTTCTGGCAAATTATCAGTTTTTTTTTTTTTTTTTACCTCAGTATGAGGGCCCTTTGGATGCCCTTTTATTTATTGACATAAAATATAAAGCATAATGAAAAAGAAATGTCAAAAGAGAATATCCAGATTAAAAACGCCTTTAAATGCGTGGGAATTGTGAAATAATGATGCAGGATAATGACAATAAATCGCAGAATTATCTGCACGAATCTCTACACGATAAGCGTTTTTGTCGTTAATTCACTGGGGGAAAGCTAAGACTTACCGTGCAGCCATTTCCATCTCTACATCCAATATAGGCAGGAAAATATGCCACTCGAGATCTAAGTATTAATTAAGGGTCCTCTGTCCTCTTAAACCTAGCTATAACTGAAATACTAAACCAGGGCATCAGAAACGTCATTATTGCTTCTGTTGTTGGCCATGACACACACACACACAGACAGAGAGAGAGAGAGAGAGAGAGAGAGAGAGAGAGAGAGAGAGAGAGAGAGAGAGAGAGAGAGAGAGAGAGAATGGGGCGGGATTTCCCTAGCAATAATATAACCTTTTCAAAAACAGGATTTTATGCGGAAATAGAATTTAATGAATTCTAGAGAATGTGGTGAAATTTTAATTGTAATATGATACCCTCAAATGCCATTTAAATAAGCAAGATTTATTTTTGGCTTTTCTGTGAATAATAAAAATTTGCATTGAAAGTTGTTTATAAAAATTTAAGAGATCATCAGGCTGCTGGCCCCTTGTGTCGTTTATGGGTCCTTATTACTTGTTTCCATGTTAATTTTCTGCGGATATTATTATTATTATTATCATTATTATTATTATTATTATTATTATTATTATTATTATTATTATTATTATTATTATTATTATTATTATTATTATTGTGACTCACTACAGGGTTATCCCAAACAACTGGCACTTCTGAGTTTCAAAAGGTTGTACTATTATTACCTCAGCGGTGGTGGGTGCGCTATCAGCATCCTGGAAATTCGATAATATCTTATTACAAAGATTTAGACGCAAAGTAACTGTCTTTTACCTGCGAAAACATCAGCACTATGCTTGCGTGTGGGTGAACATATTTATATTTTCATGTTTGTTTCCAAGGGATTATATAAACACTCTCGTATTCCAGATGCGACCATTGCTTTAGTGCGTATAAATGGAAGAAGAAGGGTGAGAAAGGGGAAGTTGGTAATAATGTCGCTTACTATGATCATAACACTGTTTTCGGCCTTTAACTAACAAGCAAGATCTAGTATCTATTATACGGAATGTTCAGGGCTTCAACTTGTTCAGATGTTCCTTAAGAAAACTCTGTCTTCAGCCACTGTTTGTTTTTCTAAGAAGAAACTAAAATCCACAGTACAACGCAACCGTGAAACTTTGAAAGCTTAAGTTGGGAAACAAACATATCAGGAGCAAGAAAAGCAATACCTTCTTTTCCCGAAAGTGCAATGTTTCCTACATTACTTGAATTCATAAAAAAAAAGGGGGGAGCAAAAAAAAAAAAAAACCACTTGGAGACGCGCGGCAATTCTTGCAATATGAAAGTGTTAGCTCTCAGTCTTTTGTCATCTGAAGAAATGGGAAAGCCCTAAGCGTTTCCAATATTTCTGCTCGAGTGACAGACGAGTGGCAATTTTCTTTTTTTTAGCCTGATTTCTCTCTGTGACTTTGAGGTCGGTTTTTGAATGACAACGCGTTTGTTTAAACGGTTTACAATGATGTTGTACATTCCAAAAATATTTTAATTTCACGCTAAAAACAAAAACAATGTAGCAAATCTGGTTTATTCAGTCAGCATTATTTTCTATAAATGTAGTTGAATTTGAGAGGCTTTACATTTTTTATTTTGTAGAAAAATGAATAGATGAATATATACAATTCATATGTGTGCTTAGTCTTCATTCTTATATATCGTTAAAATGAAAAGAAAATGCTCATCCCAAACTAAGTTAACAGTAAATGAGGGTCTTTTAATAATGAATTTTTTTGTGACAGCCTCACATCCCACCTCTGTCATTTCACAGTTTCATTCAGTCACTTCTATTGAATTCTATGCCCTCATTCCATACCGTTTTACCCCTATCACGCGCTACAGGCTATGACATTCTCCTTAGACTCATTTTCTTGTTCTTTGCATAACCGGCTTTCAATGTGGGAGAATTTTTACAATTTAAGGCCAAAATTTTCCTACATATACTAATAACTGATTCATAAACATTAACCTAGAGATAATAATAATAACCCAGAGATACCGTTTAGTATCGAATTCACTGTGCCGTGGGAGTAACTTAAATCCAAGAGGAATTATAAGTGCGAAGTGCTTCCTGGTCAAAATTACTATCTGAAGTATCTAAATCAGACTATAGTTCGATTCCTGGCCGACACAGTATTTATTCATTATAATTCTTCTTGGGTGTAGATTATCCATAAAGTAAAGTGAATTCGATACTAAACGGTAGTTGTTGCTTGATATTTGTGAATATAAAAAATGGCAAGCGTGTGTAAGTGACAAAAATTCCTAATAACCGGTAAAAGTTCTTAACATTCGAATCTGATATAACTGATAGAACTTAGGACTTAATTAAGGGATGTCTGGAAATGTAATTGAAACTTACCTGAAAGACATATTCAGCGATGAAGACCACTCAAATGATATCAATCGCTAATGGGCAACGATGAATACCGTTTCATGAATGCATTTGCAACATTCGTTTTACGAAAGCTTAGATCTCGCTGAGTTCTGTCGTGAAATTAATAAGAACAACTCGTCGAACCCATTGATACTGAAATATCTAAAGGTGAAATGGCAAGACACGTATAAAATGATTCATTTAGCCACATTTGTTTCATGTCTCAATCTTAGCATATTTTTGTATTTTTGCAAGAAAATAGTAGAATATGTAATTGATAATGTAATTCTTTGTTCTCTTTAGAATCATTTAACTTTTCTTGAGGGATCGATTTTATAATACTATAAGGAATATTTCTATATCAGTCTTAGCTTAAGGAATAAATATATTGATCACCATCCAACTTTGTGTCATTAAAAAAAACGAGAATTTTCAAACCATTACAGCCTACACGTCTGCCTCTAGTCTGTATTACTGTCAAAAACAGCTCAAAATGATAAATCATTCCGAAGACCCAACGTACGGCATTTATAGCTAACTTTTTGAAACGTAGAATGGAGGATAACAAACGCCTTGTCAAATACAATTGCTTTATTTCACGTTCACCTAAGGTAAATAGTTCCACAGCTGTTGACCTATTGGCAAAGGATCATATGCCATCTAGGGAACGTTTCCTCCTAAGATTGTCAACAGTAAATGATATATGTATACTGCCTAGTACATATAGGTTAGTGAAAGGAAAATACAAAAATATTTACATGGAGGTATGGAAATAACTTAAAGAAGGAGACTTCTTGGCTATCTTTTATTCACATTTATTTCGCTCCCGAGAGAAAATTTCCAACAAACTTTTCGTCCTCGTTCGTCTCGATTTAGAGACTGATTTTATTTTCCCATTAAAGTTCCCCTTCCACCCCGCACCCGCCCCCGCCTCAAATAGTCCCCATAGACCAATTACAGACACCGCGCACCTTCCTTATAACATTTCTTTACAGAAACTGGTTATAGTAAACAGAAAACTATTCGAGAAGCATAATGCAGGACAATAAGAATAAAAAAAAAAAAAATATATGACACGCAATCCATTACCGAACAAAAATATTAAATAATGAATGGATTAATGAAATGTATTGGCAGTGTTCAATGTGACAGGACCCTAATTAAGATATGTGAAAGAGGGACTAGAGGGGACGAGAGGTAAGGGAGGAGGTGCGCTGATGCAGGATGGAGATTATACAAAAAGGGGGAGGGGGGCGGGAGCGGGAGGAATAAATGGATGAATATGATGAAATAAACAGGATAGAGACGGTAACAGAAGAGAGAGAGAGAGAGAGAGAGAGAGAGAGAGAGAGAGAGAGAGAGAGAGAGAGAGAGAGAGAGAGAGAGAGAGATTGTCAAACATGAATGCATATATTGAATGGAGGGGGAGTATGTGCTGGGGTGGAAATGATACACTTTTTATTTTGTTTGTTTGTTTTTGATCACCGGCGAATATAGCTTTCAATAATTGTTTGAAACTAAATCCATTTTATTTTCAGAGCTTTAGCTTGCAAAGCATTCTGTTTCAATGTAATTTACCACACTCATTTGTACCAAACAAATTTTTTCTTTAAATTATATCTTGCTTAACAGGGTAATAATGGTTATTAAACCTTTGTAGATTCAGAAAGTAATAAGGTTATAATCAGTATCACTGATCAAAGTTTGTTTATCTTTATTCTGAAGTAGAGTACATTACTTTTAATAGCAGTGGCTACGTTCTCACGATTGTCCCCAATTAGCGATATGTTCTATAGATTGTATCCTAAAAAAAATAAAACTCCAGCTTGTCTTTGGCTACACATAACGCAGCGATCAACAAATGTTTGTCTCCTCCAGGGAAAAGAAAAACTCCTCAAGCAGCTTAAAAGTTAAATGAAGCCTCTCCCTTGCCTCTCTCTAGACTATACGTAGGAGGAAGAACAATATGAGCGTGTTCTATTTGTCTCTGTTGACTTACGCATTGAACTATACACCTAGCTGTTAGTCGACCGTTGTGGGACGAAGCTGCGAGAGAGAGAGAGAGAGAGAGAGAGAGAGAGAGAGAGAGAGAGAGAGAGACAAACAGACAGACAGAGACAGAGAGAAATGCTACACCTGAATGGTCATTGCTCCAACAAAATGTATAACATCTAAACGGCAGGAATTCGAAGCGGTATTTCCTATAGCAGAGGAAACAAATACCTCAAGATTCTTTCAGAAGTATCTTATAACAGAAGCAAGACTTAAATATCTAGTCTGCATGGTATCGATGTCAGCACTTTGCTAACGGAAAGTAAAGAATCTATGTGTGAACGGAACCTGCATCTTGCTGGCTAGGGTTATTCAAAGATATCCTAAAAGCCAAGTCGGACAGGCGGGGCAGGTTGTGTGACCGGACTTCTTCATATTGAAGGAAGTTGTGATACAATACAGTTAAGTTTAGCAATGTCGAAAACGTAGTCTAAAAGATATTCAAGACAAATAAATTTTCTTCATACTCTGTATTCATTAGCACACATTAGCACATAAAAGCGGCATTATAAGAGTGAAGAGAGAGATTGAATTGTGACCTGTCAGTCACGAAACTATACATAAAGTTAAGGTAAATCCATAAACAAAAAGTAATTGTGACAGCAATTTCAACCTTTGCACGCACTCTTTAAACAGTATTTCCCGGGCACAGGAAAATAGGACAACCTGCAAATTATCCGTTTTTTCTCTGAAGAGATATTTCGAAATAATCTCACGAATGTTCTGGGTATAGCATGCCCATCGAAGTCATAGGACTAAAAGATATATATCTCTCACAAAACATAAAGGTAACCTTCAGAGAAACAATTTCCCCTTGAGGTTGGCGGCTGCATAGTTGAACTTTAATAGCATTAATTTTTCTTACTACTGATAAGTCACATTGATTTCACCAAAAAGTTTAACATTCTGAAATGTGGGAATGTCAAACCCAGCGACTGCATGTTTATCAAAAAAATAAGGCAAGGGGTAACGACTGAACATAAAAACCTGACTCCCTTTCATTAGCTCTTAACGAGAAAACTTTGACCATTCGCTGAACTGCAGTGAAGAGGAAAACCGTTCAGAAAGTTGACTTATGATATCGATTTTTTTTTTTTTTGTGAATCCGAATCATAATCTAATTTCGATGCGGACAGATGAGTGAAGGTTATCCTCCCTGGATAATTTTTTCTTCTTTGCTAAAACTATCCGTATCTAACACTAAATGTATCGTTGTAGCAGGGTATGCAGCTGGAGAGTCGCTAAGTCCACCAGAGGGTATGAAATGTAGGAAGGAATCTTTTAGTGTTTTCACAACTGGCATCGCATTGGAAAGCCAAATAAACCTGCTAGACAGACACGTTTTATGAATATTTCATATTTCAGGTTTTAATGTCTTCATTATGGTTTGATAGTAAACTCTGTACCACGAGAGTAAAGCAGTCATGTGCCTTCAACAAAGCACTGGTAGGTATAGACCTAGACACTTTGTGGCGAAGCGGAGCAATACTCGAAATTACCAGCACATTTCCAACAAGATGTTCCAGGACAAATAAAAATCTGTCAAAAGGTTCTAGGTAAAGTAACTACATCTTGCAGTTTATAATATCAAATGAGATGCAAATTTTCAGTCAGAGGATCTCTATGCTCCAACAATTTTTGACTAAATAAAAACAAGGGATAAGGGATAACAGTGTGTTCAGCATTCCTGCCTCGGAGTTTGAAGAAAAAAGGAAACAGTAAGGAAATTTTATTTTCCCGTAAAACTCAGCGTTCCAGATTCCACTTCCCACCAGAAGAAAAAACTTTTGCCATAAATATGTAAAAGCAAAAGTTCAAATGTTCATAAAATCTGGTAGGACGTGAGTCATCCAGCGAAAGTGTCAAGGAAATTTGGCTGCCGTGTTCAGATTGGTTGCCCAGCTAACATGAGAATATTGACTCACGATAAAACATTTTGAAAATGACGCTAGGAAGTGACTTATCACTTGTCTTAATTGAAAAGACAAATCTAAAAAGACCTCACATAAGAAACGAAGAGGAGGAAGTCGTTACCTTTTCACTGATGGACGTCAGGATTTCAAGAAGCCACCTTGTGTTCTATGGTTCTTTTTCTTAGGCTATAGTTATGTTACCGCATTCGAAATTCTGGTATTTCCAAGGTTTCGAAAACTTTAACACAAAGTCTTTTTCAGCGACTTAACCACTTATTCTTTAACAGCCACTTTAGGTTTTTATTCTTTATGTGAGGAAAACAAACGTATCATATGCAGTAATGTTGTAAGACGAATTGTAACGTATATTACAGACAGCTAAAGTATTTCGTTTAGCGGAAAATTGGGCAAAAGAAAAATAATAACGTTCTCGAGATAAGTATATTCTTTCACATTTGAATATAGACTCATTTACAAGGGGAGCGGTCTTCATATGACAAAAAAAATATACCAGAGGAGGATCTTCTGCAAACGGAATTTCATTTTATGATCTGGACTAGGTGTAGTAAAAGTAAAATGAAACAGAAACGTCCATAGCACTAGCTACGTATTGACCATTTTAAAAGGTATTTGAAATCACTTGCATGTTCTAGCAAAGGAAATCGGGCTTCCGAAACAGGCACAAAGTAAGATATTGGAAATTCTAAACCTAACGCGCTATAACAGATTTCAAGCGCCCACTTTTATTCAGAGAACCTCCCAAACATACAGGAACACGCACGCGCGCAGTTGAGGGTTGGGATTTGAATACTTGACAAGCTTCTTACATCACAGTCGAGAAGTCAGCAGTAGAAATTGTAACGTCCGAGAGTGACAGGAATTGAGATATGTCTTCGTGTTTCTTTTCTTTCGCATAATATGCAGCTTCAAAATGAGTTTTTCCCCCTGTTTTAATTGTTACAGACCAATAACTTTATCATTTTTTGTCACAGGCATTATGAACAATTTCATTTTGGTTTCTGTGGTTTCTAACTACGTTATCAGTATAAGATTTAATGTTTATTATATGCAGGCAATATCTGCATGCAACGTGGGACCAACAGCAAGTCTGAGGAGCAAGAAGGGGTGTGTACATAGTGAGCAATTATAGCGTTTTACAAACATTCAATCCTGTCTCTATTCGAGCGCTCACTTTCACTTATGTACTCAGTTGTTCTTTTCCTTTCCCCACTCTGAAAGCTGATGTCCTTGCGTGAAAGGTTTTTCCGATAGGTCCAGCCCTCTCATAAGACCTTTGTGGTGACCGCCAAAGATATCGATGCTTTCTTTTCCAGTGCTGCATTGTCAATCTGCAGTTTTCCCAAGTGACTCTTGGGTTAATCTGCTTAATTTTGATTGTGTGGTCTTTTGTTGCTGTAGTTTTCTCACGCGTTCCATCTCAGCGGGCCACTCCTTGCAAAGAGAACAGCCAAGGCTTAGAAGCGAAGATTTAAGGAAGAAATTTTTATCACTGAACTGGAAATTATAGTACCTTGCCTAATTTTCTGTGAAAGAAACCGAAAAAAAAAGAGTTGTCGCTGCTTTAGTTTGCGAGATATACGTTTGATAAGGAGTGAATTAAATAAAGGGCGGAAGATAGAGAACTGGAAATGCCCCAGCACTTAATTTCTTTTTTTAAATATTGTAATTCACTTCCTAATTAATGATAATCTCAGATTATTTCCTGAGTGTCAAAAAGCAACTGTTGTTTTGATGAATGATACTAAAAACAATGTTAAGAGATACGCCGAAAACTTACCTTAAAAACTTGAAATACGTTAGGTGAACATTATTACAAAAATAACAATGTGGTGTCTTGATACAAATTTGAGGTAGATTTCTTGATCAAAAAAGGAATCTGTAATAACTTTCTTTGCCACCTTAGAATTGAAAGGATATTCAAACGCACGCATTCGTATCACCATACAAGGAGAGAAACATTCTCATTCTTAGATCCACTGTGCGGAAATCATCCGGCCGTACCCAATCAATCATTCGTGATATCCCAAAACACAGGCCTTTGCTCTCATCGTATCCTGCAAATGCCCAGAACAAATCCCTCGAGTTGTCAGACACGTTAACAAAATTGTAGAACCTTTTAGCGCCATGTGAAAACATTGTTTGGGAGCATCCACTCTGCTATGGACTTTCATGCTACTGTATTATAAAGGGTTAATGCCTGTGCCAGTGGCGACGGAAGCCTTGTACAACGCTCTCTCTCTCTCTCTCTCTCTCTCTCTCTCTCTCTCTCTCTCTCTCTCTCTCTCTCTCTCTCTCTCTCCCCATACCGTTAATATAAAAAGAACATACTTAGAGGTTCCATGGATTATGAACCTTTATAAGGTTACAGGAATTTCTCTCCAGAAACACACAAACACACACACACAAATGAGTACATCACTATGAATGACGAATGGATGGATACAAATTGTTACATCCTCTCCATTTATATGTAACCATATCATATATTTTAATACTGAGACAATTCATGTTAATATCCAATTACAAAAGGTCACTGAAATGTTTCACTAATTTTCAAATGTCTGCTAGATAAAAGTAAGCAAATATTTCTGGAAGTAGTCTACCTTTTTTTTCACGGAGTGTGTTAGTACAGGGTATCAACGATTTAACAGTAACAGTCAGGCATAATGTTCTCTGTCATATCCTAAACTCGGATAAGAAGGCGGCACCTTTCAAAATTTGAAAACCAGTAAGAAAAGAACCAAATAATGACAGGAGCCCCAATTTCACTTCTCATAGAGCGCTGTTAGAAGTAATCACCAGCATTTCCCATCTAAAGTGCAATGGAGTATCAGCCTTTCACAATTTTCAGATAAATACCTATGTAATATGAAAAAGGCCAGGAAAATGACTGCCTTTGATAAAGCAGTGCTTTATGGATTTCCTCATGACTATGCATATGAACTTTCTTGACCTAACGGAAAATTTTCGCTTATTTTTCCATTTTAGTTCTCTGTAAAAGAAAACTATTGTGCCGGCTTTGTTTGTCTATCTGCACCTTTTCTGTCCACCCTCAGATCTTAAAACCTACTGAGGCTAGAGGGCTGCAAACTGGTATGTTGATCATCCACCGTTCAATCATCAAACATACCAAATTGCAGCCCTCTAGCCTCAGTAGTTTTTATTTTATTTAAGGTTAACGTTACCCATAATCGTACTTCTGGCAGCGCTATAAGTACCAACAACATAGGCCACCACCGGACCGTGGCTGAGTTTCATGGGCCGTGGCTAAGAGTTCTTATGGGCCGTGGGTGAGGCCCTCACCGGACAGAAAACTCGATTGAGCCGAAGAAACTTCGGCGAATTTTTTACTTGTTCGTATTTTCTCGGGATTTTCAACATCTGACATACCTTTTAACACACGTATCCGTAATGGCATTTTCATTTTCAGTTTACAAACCCTCCCCCCCCATCATAAGTATTGCAGGCTTGCAGAAAATTAGTTACCATTAAAATAGTGATTTGTTATTAGTAAATAACTGTAACTCAAGGCGAAGAGAAAATACAAAAATAATATTTACTTCAGACTACAAACACATGGGTGTAACAAGAAAATATAGGTAAAATAAGTACTTGACATCATGCACATGCGCACAAACACACATATGTTCATAACCTTTAAGCTACGAATTATTTTTGATATCCAGTTCGTCTTACTTAGCATATAATACCAAAGGGGAATTATAATTGATAAGTGGCAGTCACCTGGTCGATTCGAACCACAGGCAGCAACTACCTTAGACTTCAGTGAAGCGTTCTCTTGACAGTCCACTGGTAAGAGAACATGTTAGTGGAGTCTGAGGTAGTTGCTGTCGGTGGGTCGAATCCAACTGGTGGCTGCCTTTCATCAATTAAAACTCCATTTCTGTAATATTTCCAAGATAGAGCGAATTGGGTACTGAATATTTATAGTTTATCATTTGTGAATATAGAAAATATCACGGTGACGTGATAAACGCGCACAGGCAAATCATAATAACAGACAGGTGTCTCACTATTTTCATATGATTTTCAATTTTCCGTATCTGTCTTAATGCTGACGAAAGGTAAGGCGGAAAGATTATTGATGCTGCAAATGCACTTTTTTGGCTGCCAGCCAACTTGCTCTTTCCGTCACCGTGGCATTTAATCTCTCTCTCTCTCTCTCTCTCTCTCTCTCTCTCTCTCTCTCTCTCAATGATAGTTCATGTCGTAAACTGACACAGCGTAAGAGGAAATGAATTATGAGAAATAAGGCTTTAGTACCTATAGGTACCTGGTGCTTTGCTCAAGTTATTACACCTTTCAACAAGTACGAGGAAAAAATAAATAAGGAATAAACCATATCAATAGAAAGGATATAAAAGCAAAATTCGTAAGCTTTGCAAAGGGGAAGGTTTGAGTAATGTTTACTATAAAATATCAATAATTTTCATAGAGCTCTAATGCTTATGATTCCTGGAAGTCGAAGCCCAAAGAGGAATACTTTTTTCTGCCTGTCTACCTATCTATCTAGCTATCTAACTATATATATATATATATATATATATATATATATATATATATATATATATATATATATATATATATATATATATATATACATACACATATATGAGAGTGTATGTCTGTCGTGTATTTCAAACAGATAAATTGTTTGCACTGCAAAACAGATACGAATTAAACTCGCCACCCAGTTTGTTTCCGGGATATTCATTAAATCATTTTGTAAGAGTGAATTTTGTCACTGATGAAAATCTTGCGTTCGAGATATGTGCCAGTGTCTATAAAACAGGAAAATTATGAATTAATTTTTACTAAGATAACGCTGATAGAAGTAAAAAATCAATAAAAGCTCATTCTAAAATGACTGTGCGTCATTGCAAGTGCCTATCCTTGGTTACTTCCCATAGACTGTTCTTCAAATGGAAGAATAGTTTTTTGGGTCGTCGTTTGGGTAGCAGTCTTTCTTAGTTTTAACAGAATTAATATTTTATCTCCATCTGATAATTATATACATTTTTCCTTCCACAGTCATTAACCTCAGCGGTGGTTCTGGTCGGAGACTGGCTTTAATCAAAATGCCACTCGTCATCATGAGGTGAATTTGAGAGAGTTGTACCCAAAAGGGAGCGTTTAATGCCCAACGTTTGGGCTTTCAGAATGCGTTCCAACTCCCGAAAAACAAAGTGCACTGGCAACGCGTTCCAAGCAGCGCTGATGAGTTTCAGTCCGGACTCCGCTACGTTTTTGGAACGAATGGGATAAAAATAGATTCTATTATAGTCTTCGTCAGTCTCTCGAGTTAATAGTATTGCCAAAATGGCACAGCCGGTGCGCTGCATTTATCCAGGAGGTGCCACCGTCTCTATTCGGGGTGGTACTCACGCTTTAAACCTTAATGCAGATGATAGTTTCGGTTTTCGGGATTTTAGCTGACGATTTCGGGATTGTGACCCGGTTATGTCTTTTTTTTTTTTTTTTTTAACAACGGCTAGCTGTATATGTACTGCCTGCATATAAGAATGAAACGGAGCCTTCCTTTTTTTTCTTCCTCTTTCATGAACTATTGAAAGGTTTTTTGGAAAGGTTTTTTAAAATTATCTTTTTATCTTTGTATAGACACATGCAAACGTACACACACACACACTATACACATTCACACGCACGCACGCACGCAAACACAAATATATGTATGTGTGTGTGCATATATATATATATATATATATATATATATATATATATATATATATATATATATATATATATATATATATATATATATATATATATATATATATATATATATATATATATATATATATATATATATATATATATATATATATATATATATATATATATATATATGGCAGATATTTGATATTCTTTCTCTGTTTCCTGAATATGAGGGCGACGCTTTCGTTCCATAACTTTTCGTGCAGATACATAAATAAATTTCCTCCTCATATAGTAGCGTTTACTCTTAGGGTTATCCAGTATTTCAACGGTAACGGTGACCATAAACTATATTCCCAACGAATGTTGTCGAGTACTGAGCAGGTTCAGGACTTGTTTACCATCGCTGTTCTGAGTATTTCGAAATATAATATTTGAGATTCGGCCTTCCTTTAATCTTTTTAGAGTACCTTTTGGTGCTCTCTCTCTCTCTCTCTCTCTCTCTCTCTCTCTCTCTCTCTCTCTCTCTCTCTCTCTTCTTCTTCTTCTTCTCCTTCCTCTTCTTACTCAGTGATTTGTTTATCCTACTCAGCCTTCGCTTTGGCCACAGGTCTCTCTCTCTCTCTCTCTCTCTCTCTCTCTCTCTCTCTCTCTCTCTCTCCTTCTACTTCTTTTTTTTTCTCCTTCTTCTTACTTACCGGTTTGTTTATCCTACTCCGCTTCTTACACCTCCTCACATCTTGCCAGTAATAGCTCCTCCTCCCTTACCTCCTCACCTTCTGTAAAGGCATCGTGTTAGGAATAATTTGCGACCTGCCTTTAATCATCTCTCACTCCCCGTCGTCTTCTTTCGAAATTAATTGCTCCAACGGAGGGTCCATTTGCTCTCGCTTAATTTTATATTATTAAACTTCTCACTTTACTTGGCAAATTTTCAGTTATTTGCATATACATCATGTGACGAATGCCGATGAATGAACAGGCATGATTCCTTTCCATTATTATTTATTTTATTATCTATTTTATTATTATTTACTTTATAAAAGGTGGGAATACCTCAAGGTGTGTCTCGAGAATAAGAATAGAATATGT
>JANJGK010000005.1:17893669-17931169 GCA_039081455.1 Macrobrachium rosenbergii | reverse complement strand
TATGATGTCATTAGAATTTGGAAAAAAATGTAATCTCCTTTACATTTTGTTTCTGTATTAAACATTAGGTAAAAAAGTAAAAAAAAAAATCTGCTATTTTCCAAACTGACATATTTTCCGACATCTGACTAGATTAATTAATATTTGCTACAGCATTTTGAAATTTGGTAGGACTCACAGTAACACTGCTGGCCTTGGAGATCATTTTAGTTTCCCCTTTAAAAACTTATCTCTCAAAATACATTTCGTAGGCAACTTGGAAAATTCTTTCTCTAATCTTGTATGGATTCCGCAAGACTGGATGCAGCCTTAATCTCTGCATCTATCTATGTTCTGTGAATGTGCAAGTCTTCTCTAACTCATAATTGCTAGATATCAGCACCGCATTCCATAAATTTAGAAGCCATTAAGAGATAAACAAAATATTAACAATTCTGAACATTGAATAGGAGGTATCCTAGGAGTCTGCAAAAAAAGTTTAAAATCTTACTTGATCTGTTGAAATTTTGAGTTTTTTACATATATATCTGAAAGGGAAGGGTAGTTCTGTACCAAATTGTCCTATATCATGAATTTTTTTTATTAATCATTCACTTTATAATAAAATAAATGCCTTCTTACTGTTTCCGGTATATGTTGGGTAGTACAAATTCTCGTTAGAATTATTGCCAGTAACATTTATTTAATGAAAATTTAATCCTCAAAAAAGCTTAATAGTCTTTTGACAGGTACGTTTCGCCAGTTATCAACTCAGTACTGAAGACATAAACGGAATGTACCTTCTCATAAAATTTAAGATCATAACAATGCTTCTTTATTTTGATGATAAAGACATTCCACCGCTAGGAAGGCACATATTGCCTCCTCAACCTAAGATTTACGGATATTAGCCTACTATCTTGTACTTTTCGAAATGAAAAAGACCAGGATGCTCTGAACAGAGAGAGGACTAGAAGATTATACGTCGAACGAAAGCGTGGACTTCATACTAGTATTGCCTGAAAGATGTTTCTAATTATTTTTAACCTCTAGAGTCTAGAGTACTCACGTGCCTTGAGTATTCTCACCGATGAAAAAAAGATTCAGAGTGATTTCCGTTACTTGGAAGTGCCACTTGGCCAGTTTACTTTTGGAGCTGAAAGGGGGATTTAGCAATTTAAATAAACTTATGGTTTTTTTACTCCCATTATTGACATATGATTTAAAAAAAACTGCAGCGCATCAGAGTCTTACTGGTGACGTCATATGTATGGGATTATTGTTCTTATAAGTATATTTATATTATGCTAGAGCTGAAAAGCTTTATGCCTACCGTTCTGCCCTGTGACAGCAAATTTGCTACTTTCTGAACAATTATTGTATAATAAAAGTAAGGGAATGAAGAGTTAAATATCCTAATTTATCCTGAGTATTTAAGATTACAACAATAAATATATAAGAAAAAATATGACCATCCGTATAGGAAATGAAAGACTCATTTTATTCTTATAAGAGGAAAGATTTTATAAAATAAAAAGGAAATGCTTTGTAATTCAATGGCTTACCGTTACGAAGAACACGAAATTTGAATAGACCAACCTATTTTCCATTCTTCATAACTGGCACAAGCGCCTTGGCTAATATTCAAGTCAAATAAATGTTGTATCATAACATTCATGTCCTTATATTCTATTCAAAACGCAATCGTCCTTATCTTTTTGTATCGCGATCAAACAGAAATAAGAGAAAAGCTCCACTAACCAAGAGGCAATTTGGTATGTTTGATGATTGGAGAGTGGATGATCAACATATCAGTTTGCAGCAGGCTAGCCTTAGTAGTTTTTAAGATCTGGGGGCGGACAGAAAACAAGTGCGGTCTGACGGACAAAAGTTTTCTTTTACAGAAACATAAAAGGTAATGTGTATGGCATTTTATATAACTGCAATTACATAATTAGTATTTCGTTAAATGATATGTAAAACATCCGAAAGATTCGGAAAATAGATCATGAATAGTCGCCATCGTTTTGCTGGATGCTGTACGTAGCATGAAGTATCGGATGTTTATGACTCCGCATGTTTTAAAAGATTGAGTCTATGCACGGGAATATCCACTGCGTACTTTATGTAGTTATTTATAGCTAAAGGGTTTGTTGTTTACATGTTTAAAAGGCACTTTCTTAGCAGAATGAATGAAACAATATTTATATAACAATACTAAAAGTGTAAGGCTATTTACTGTATTATTGTAATTTTCAGTTCTTTATTTAACCAACAAGTTTAAATATTTTACTCGAATTAATTTTGCGGCGAATGATACGTCTTTCAACATGACATTCGAGTAATTATTCATAAACATTTCCCACGGTCAACGACCTTTCATATATTCGGCAATGAAAAAAAAACATTACAAATGATGCAGCGATTTGGAAGCCTGCAGAAATAATTTAGTAGAGAACACGACAAGAGAATGTATGAAGCCAATTGGTCTTTTTTTTTCTTGTTAGATACCAGCAACGAAAGTGCTGGTATATAACTTACCCCGTACTTTAGGTACGGGATAATTTATATTTTTGCAGCAACAATGGACGTTGCTTCGACCGTACTTTATTATTTATAATAATAATACCCCGATAAGCATAGCAACGGCTGAACTTTTTCATGTCCGTGAGTTAATAACTCAACCTAAGACACTGCAACATAAGTGTGAAACCATCACTGATGATGCCTCTCTGGGGGAGGTAAGACCATCCACTACCCTAGACACGAAGACTGGGGAGCAGACAAAAGTACAGTTATGAATATACAAATGGCTTTGCGTCACCCATGAAGGAGATATATCGCCAATTTGCCTTCGTTCATGCAGTACTTTGGTCGGATGATAAGGCAGTATATTTAACATTCTAAATATTGTCTCCATAAGCGAATTACCTAAGAGAAACGTGAATAGTGTATGCCATCTATGGCCTCCAAGAGTAACGTTAAAGCTTTTAGTATTATCAAGAAAACTGACGAAATCGCTTCGTTTAACCAATGGGTTCATAAGAAAAATATTGTTTGCTTTCGTAACACTATTTCAACATTCCTGTGCTTAGATTTTATTCTTATTACACTAAAAATGTACCCGAAGAACTTTAACTTTATTTCTAATTTCACCTCAACCCGCAAAGGTAAAGAGCACCGCTAACGATTTGCTAATAAAATCATGAGATCTGTCGCCCAATAACACCTTTTTCCTACAAAAAAAGTAAGAATTTGGGAAATCCGAGGCAGACTCTGCGAGAACTCTCCGAAGTTAAATAAATTCAGACTTGACTCATGTTTTTCCTTCTTTCTCAATTATCCTAAGAAGAAAAAGCTGATAATTCGATTTCCATGTGATTATATTTCTTAACCTTCTTTTGAATTCCTCCAAATAGGTGATCATAAATACAGACTAATTCAATATTACTGACAAGTTTCTGCAGAAGTCTAACTTGTGAAGAGACCCGCCGATAGCTAGAGAATCTTATCGAGGCCAGGCCTATGGACTGAGAAAAATAAAGCTAAATTGCAAAGAAAAAGATAATAAAGAGGCTGCCCATTTGTTCTCTATGTGAGGTCATCGAAAATGCACAGAGAACGGCAATCTGGTAACGGAAGGAGTAAACGGCTATATGGATTTTGTTTATGAAGCGATGATAATTTTATAAAAAAATATTACGAAATTTTGATCAAACTGAGCCTGACAATAGTGAACGAAATCAATATTTATTTTCGTTAAAATTAAGATTTCACCATCATAAAAGTTTCCAAACACGAACAATAGCCCCGCAATTTTTTTTATCCACAACAGAAGGCCAAAGCAAAAAATAGATAAAAGACATTGCACGGGTGGAAAGTATCCAAAAATGATAACGAATGTTGGATGCTCATCTTGAGAATAATTTATCCATAGAATAATTAATGACCATCATGTAAGAAGAGAGTATCTTTTGATAAATGAAGGCTATGGGATTAACAATTGAAAAATGAGTTTACACAGCTAAAGGCAGAAAAATTATATAATAGATGATATAAAAGAGAAGATACATTGTTGATTAAAAAGTATTAATTTTACTGACTTGAATGAGCGAAAATTAGTCATTTTTTTAAGCAACATTACTTCAGATTATAAAGAATGAAAAAATATAAATGTAAGATACTCGATGAGACATCTTGATATAAATATAGGACTCACACATTGCAGAGAGAGAGAGAGAGAGAGAGAGAGAGAGCTGAGACCATATCTGTAAAAGGAGGAACCCGACTTGAAAGCAACTCCAAAGGAAGGAAATAGAATCCTTTTGAGATCCGAACGCATTCCCTCAAAGAACTTGACGAATCAATGGGGTTCTGGAAGAGG
The DNA here is from genome assembly GCA_039081455.1 of Macrobrachium rosenbergii. NCBI lineage: Eukaryota > Metazoa > Arthropoda > Malacostraca > Decapoda > Palaemonidae > Macrobrachium > Macrobrachium rosenbergii. The sequence continues at coordinate 17,926,806 of JANJGK010000005.1, read as the reverse complement.
TGCTGTCAAATTTTGATGAAGAGTCCGCTTTTACATTTTTTTTTTTTTTCATTTTATCGAAGAGATTGAGTAACTGCGGAGAAAATTGCATCGATGTATTACCTAACTTCTTCGCGGCGGTTCGATGAATGAAGTTAAACAGCGTTAATTTAGGTAATTATAGAGTTTTTCTATCATTGTAATCAACTTAAAGAGAGGAGAAGGTTACTCGCCAAATTAAAGAATAAAAACAGCCATTTATTTTTATTCATGGTTTTGTAACATCTTTAAAAAAAATGTATTTTTGTAAAAAAAAAAAAAAAATTATGGTGTTTTCCTGTATACTTTTGCTGGAGGTGAATTATTTAATTTTCTGCAAAATGATGGTTTCTTATTTATTCGCTTGGGATTTTTCTGCGAACCATTCAGTGAAATTCTTAAATATATATCGTTATAGAACTATATTTCAAGGTCTGCATAATGTATGGTTGAATGAAGATTTTGTCTGTTGCCCCCGCAAAATTTGAAAACCATTGAATTTTTAGTTAGATATTTATTGAATTTCTATACATACCACTGACACGACAAAGTAAGAGGTGAGGGCCTTGACTTCCTGCCGATGAAACATATATGGAAATGCCGAAGGCTCCACGGAATCCGAAGGAGATTTATCGGCGGCAGGGGTCCATCACACATTCAGCAAATAATATAAAAATGGGCGTGATTGCTCTTTTGTTCCTCTGACTCCACCCCCCCCCCCCAAATGGAAATTTACATTTTTACTAAACGTTATTATTATTATTATTATTATTATTATTATTATTATTATTATTATTATTATTATTATTATTCAACAATTGACTCACTGCCCACAGTTTTTCTCAAACGCAAACAATTAATCAGCAATGTTATTAATGTTTCATTGGTACTGTTGTATTAATCGTGCAAAAAATTCCTCATTCAGAGTCATATAATAAGTTAAATAATAAAATTGTTTACTGGTAATCATTCTAAAAAGAAAGATAAATATTTCTCAATATTTGCGGTGGTTTATATTACCGTTCATTTATAACATCAGTGCATCTCATCACTTTAAACACTCGTAATTTCCATTTTCTTTTAAATGCCATCATTTTCTTTGGAGTGATTTACTCGCTTTCAGTGCTTATGAATCTGAATACTTTAATTCACTTTTCTCAAATTGGGTACATTAAGTATGCAAATATTTAAGGTAAACGAAATAAAGGGATAATTCAGTGAATGCGCAAATGTATAATACCATCAGTGTGCAGGTTAAGAAATAATTCCTATGATAGTGTACTTACGTAATATTGTTTCGGGTAATTATTGAGAATTCATTCAAATGTGTAACAGCATACTTACTATTGATTTTAAGAATGTATTTAGATATGTATGTGCACCAGTAATTATGACAGCAAACGTCTGAAGTACAAAGATAACAGAAATCCACGGGATTCTATTATCGATGTTGTTAACTAATATAGTTTACATAACCTCACTTTTCTAAACAGGCCATTCGTCTGTCACGAGAAAGCTTTTAAGTATTAAATCATTCAACTGCATAAGCACCGAAAGTGAATAAGACACTCCAAAGAAAATGATAACATTTAAAAGAAAATGGAAAGTTCGAGTGTTTTGAAGTAGAGATGCATTGATGTTACAAATGAAAGGTAATATAAACTACCGCAAATATTGATAAATATTTATCTTTCTTTTTAGAATGATTTCCAGTAAAGGTTTTTATTATTTAACTTGCTATATTTGCTTCAGGTGTCTTTGAGTGAGGAATTCATTGTAAGATTAATACAACAGTACCAGTGAAACATTAATAACATTGCTGATTAATTGTTTGCTTTTGAGAAAAACTGTGGACAGTGGGTAGATTGTTGAATAATAATAATAATAATAATAATAACAATAATAATAATAATAATAATAATAATAATAATAATAATAATAATAATAATAATAATAATAATAATAATAATAATAATAAGCTTTTAAGAATTAACTCTCACCAGAAGAGTCTCTTGTAAAGGGACCTTTTGAAAGAATACATTCCCAACCCTTTGATGAACTCGTACTCCTTTTAATCAATTAGTTCTTTCAAAGAAAATTTTCTCTTTTCATGTGAGTCTATGTTGGGTTAAATTAAAAGCATTCTGAGGTTGCCGATGATTGGGAACTATGAGTTATATAATGCTAGGAAATAAAAAAAAAAAGTATCCTTTTTGTTCTATTTTGGCGTCAATGAAATGATTGTGTGAAGTTTTGGTTGCTGCATCGCTTAACTTTAGCACTGCTGCGACCTTCATTGTTATTTCAAGATAGCTTACCTTTAATATTGGTCAAAATATATTTGTGAAAAGTTATAATTCCCCTCCCACCCGCCTCTCTCTCTCTCTCTCTCTCTCTCTCTCTCTCTCTCTCTCTCTCTCTCTCTCTCTCTCTCTCTCTCTCTCTCTCTCTCATATGCTTGTGTAAATGGATATGCAAGGATCGTTGATTATTTTTTCATTGTTAGTCTGAAGATACTGAATTTCCAAATCAAATTTGGAATAGTAATGCAAATTCGCCAGCCACGCGTAAATCCATAAACAGGCAGTCACATACACAGGAATATATAGAGAGAGCGTTGTATCTCATAAGTAAATCGATATTTTCGTTATTCTTACAGCAATTAATGTGATGAAAATACATCTTAAATTGATATAATTACCAAAAACATCCCTACATATTTGACATTTCTCATTAAGTTGCTCAGAATTCTGTGCTAGAGCTTTCGTAAGATGCTGAGGCGAAGCATCATATCAAAATCATATCAAACCAGCAAATTAAGACCTAATCCTCATTGGTGAACCCTATTTACGGATATGAGCATTTATGTTTTTAACCATGGTAAGTTTCTCAGTGTAGTGAATTTATTCTTTACAGTAAACCGTCTTTTTTTCAGCTGCATTTTTCACTAATCCGTATTTTGCAAATAGGATAATATATTTTATAAATGTTTCAGTATTTATGTGTATTTTTTTTTTTACACAAAGGAGTTATATCCCACGCAAATTTGCAGGTATACCTGCACAGCCCTTGAATTGGTGTTTCGGTTACAAATCTTCGACAGCCGATGCAGTACCCTATGATTTTCATTCTTCATTTTACTGTGTTATGTTATGAACTATGTTGCCCATCACGAACATCATACTGCCATTCTATGGCTAAGAATAGAAGCTTAACTGCAACGTCTAATGGAAGAAAAAATAGTTATTTCGCTGTGCTCATAGCAGTTTCGTTTGATTCGTGTCACCACAACAATGCTCTCTCTCTCTCTCTCTCTCTCTCTCTCTCTCTCTCTCTCTCTCTCTCTCTCTCTCTCTCTCTCTCTCTATCTTTGTCAACTGTGATGGGATTACTTTTTCTTTTTATGCGGTTATATGTTTGACATTACGTGGTTCACTGCAATCTACTGATTAACAGGGAAACACGGAAACAAATAAGGAAAAATGTATCCGATAGCAGCTGCCAAAATGTAAGGAAAACAAACAATCGTACGGTGAGCTTATCATTCAATTTATATTTAGTTTTATGTCTGACTCAGTTAGTCAATTTTTCAGCTTTTGTGTGCTATCCTGTTGTCAAACATTTGTAACATGCAAAACGAGAGTTAACAGGTAAGCCTTGGCATGTTATTGGTGATGCTACAACAGCATCTGTGTAATATAACAATGCATTTTTTTTAATACAAACATACAGAAGACTAAGGGCTATATATACCGTTTTGCAATCTATGCGTTTGCGCATTTTGAAAAGGCAGTCAAAAGGGGAAGGGAAAGATATATCATTTAAGATAAGAAAGGTAAAACAAGGAAATAAAACCGGAAAATTAAGATCCACGTCGGAAAAATGTGTTCCGAATTCCTAAACCAGTAAGTCTAAAGTTAAATTTATCCTAATAATTCTATAGTTAAATATATCTATAAAAATCCTTTAGAATCATGCAAGAATTGTTATACTCTTCAAGAATTTATAGTGTTAATACTAAGCAACGATATATAGCTCACATATTCATAGTTAGTATTTGTGTACAGTTTGAAAATCATGTTTAATATTGCCTTTAGCTCTTACATGATCAAAATGTACATGCAGAGAAATTTAAGTCATTTTCAATAAGAGAATCTGTGATATACAGTACAGAATTTCAGTTTACATCAATTTTCCAGTTCAGTCCTCAGTGAAATAAAATACTGTGACGTTTCACCTTTACACCATTACGTTAAATGAATAATTTAGCGAAGCTGATTTACGGGTATATCAGAAAGTAAACAATAATATTTTTCTGAAGCCTTGTTTTCATAGCATAAAGAACAAACTATACCTTCATTTGAACACTGTAGGAAAAAGATACTTTTTACTAATCAGAAAGGATTGCAGGTCCTTGTTTTTTATACTGATGACCATATTGAATATAAGAAATAATGTACATCAGGGCTGACATAATAAGTAAATATATATAATGGTGTTTGGTTAAGTTTACATCATTTCATTTCGTATTTTTTCCCAATTTTATTCACTTCATATACATGAGCATATTTTCTTTATTCCTGATCATGTCAAATTATTTTTCGAGCTCTACCGTCGAATTATCTGAAGCGCTTGATGACGGTTATGTAATGTTGAATAAATATGTTTTTTTAATCTAGACCTAGAAATGCTCATTCTACCAAAAACAGTCGTTCGATCTAAACAAGATTACATTTCAAATGGAAATCTGATTGAATTATGCAGCTGCACTGATAATTTCCATCAAATCGAGAATGTTCCGTTATGATGCGCTGTGTATTTTCTCTCTAATTCAGTTAAATTCATTTGTTTTTGCATTTATGCCAATTTGCGAAACTTCTGATTTTCTACTTCAGATATTTTCTTTTTTTCTTTCCTTATCATTATTGATTCATTCTTTTTTCCTGCTTTGGCCCTTTTCTCTCTGTAATGTTTTTTCTTTCATTAATATCTTATTCTTGTCGCTCGAGTATTTAATTCTTCTGTTTGTGCATGTAGTCAGCTTGAATCTCCATAACCTCAGCAGTGCCTTTTCGTCAATCTTCATGTTTTACTGATCTTTGGGATGCTTGTATGTTTTATCAAAATTAAAGTAATAAAGATGTTGAAGAGCTTTCATGGTATATCTTTATTTCAATGGACATATGTAAATTGTAAATATTTCAAGGAAGATACTTTGCCTGAGCGGCGATTCATCCTGTTAGGTGTGAATATTTTTTTCATACCGTTTGCATGTTTCTGTGTACTGATGCACTAGCATGTACGAAAGGTAAATTTCTACCAATATGAATCGGTCCTCTTGAAAACCTCTCTAAAAAAAATATCTAGGATCTATACACCAGTAAATCAAGTAAAGCTTTTGAAGAAAATACGAAAAGAACATGTAGTGGAGAGAAATTCAACGGGAATTTTACCATGAAAATTAAATGTCTATTATAATTTTAATAATAAGATATGTGACGTTGAATGACAAATTCATTTCACAGTGAAATTTGGTTGCGAAATTCCTATGAAAAATATTTACATTATAAAAGCTTATTGGCTTTCACAACTCAATAAGTCAAATAATAATTCAGAATATTTTTGTTTTTGGATAGCGAAACCTTAATATTAACAATTATAAAATATCAATTAGTTTTGTCAGTTAGTATGTCACTGAATTTTGTTTAGAAATTATAGTTAATAAGTACAGTGATGGAATAATTTTTTATTTTAATAACGTAGTGGTGAATGTTGGTACCTTTTGTATCAGTGGTGAACTATCTTGGCATATTAGTTTTGAGATCCCGAACCAAGGAGAGCTAAGTTCTGTTGCCTTTCTACGTTGTAAAGTGGTTTGTAACGGACTTTTAGTGGTGATATGTTAGTCGGTCTTGGTAGATCTGGTTCTTTACTTAAAGAATTTAATTTTTGTACTAATTTTGTTTATTATTGTAAATGATATAGTTAGCTGATCAGTAACAGCTGTAATAGACAATTCTGAAAAGCAAAGTGGTGCGATTATATCAGACTTGTAAGTTAGAAATTAATCATTTAGGAACACAAGGTAAAATTCATCTTTGGAACAAAACTTAGCTAATACTGATTAGCTAGACATTCCACCACTAATCATTCCTTTATCACTCAGGTTCTCCCATTTGTTATTGAGAAGTTGAGTAAACCTTATCCAGCCCTTCTAAAGTAATATCTGGGCAAAGTTATATTTGGTGGAAAGAAAAACTTTGATAAGTTAGCTTGATATTTATGGCGAGCTTGTTGGCGTGCTCTACGCGGGCTGGAACCCGGCGCTGCTGTCTCCCCAACCCCACCCGGGAAGGACAAACTGGTTTACAGGAGATGGGTGGCTGTGTCATGTCTCCCCTACTGTCACCTGGGGGAGGACAAACAAGATCCACTCGGGTTTTATTATTATAGATATATACTGTAGATGTACAAAAAAGTTACAGGAAGTTTGAAATGTTTTCAGCTTTTTGAAAATATGACAAATTAAAAAATTTGGCCGCTGTCGATAGAGATATCAAATGGGTGTAAACACCTTTATATAATGCGGGGGCGGTGGTGGGGTTGAGGATACCTAGACATTCTGATAATGAGCTTTCCGTGTAGGTGTATGAAATGGCTTGTTAATGTTTTACAGCATAAGGTGCTCATTCGCTATTCATCTGATGGAGTTTGAAAATAGCAGTGACTATGGTCTACTTTTCTCAGAAGACACCCGAATGTTTCTCCTTGCTGTAGCTGGGCCAATTACTTCCTGACATTATTAATTCTTTTCGAAACTCAAGAGATCTTATCTACATTATTCCAGTGTATAAATGAAAAATTTTCGAAAATTGTCATACTGTATTCATTGATATCGACTGATTCATCATGCGGTGTGTCAACTCGGACGAACTCGATATAAGTTATCAAGAATATTATTTTATTTTGATGGTCATTTATAGCTAGCTAGTCGATCTTTAGCAGCTTAGATAACGAGTTCAAAAATTATACATATCTTCTTCGTTTTTAACGTGCATTTTTTCCCATTTTTATATGGGGTAAGCACGATGCCTTCTTTTGAAGGACCTTGATTTGGCGGTGGGGTAGGCCGTAGCCTCGATCGGCTGCCCTGCCTGACATCGCTTAGACCCCGGTAGCGAATGTGTACATGTTACCAAATCCCCAGCTCCCTTTCTCCCAGCAGCGAGGAGAACTGGGCGGGGAGGTCGACAGTTCGAGACGTGTGAGGTGTCTGTTATATTTATATATATATATATATATATATATATATATATATATATATATATATATATATATATATATATATATATATATATATATATATATATATATATATATATATATACATACATACATACATACATACATACATACATACATACATACATACATACATGCATGCATGCATACATATGTATGTGCGTGTGTTTGTGTGTGCGTATAAACAAGGTTTAGATAATCAAGACTGCGAGAAATTGTCCTGAGAGAGAGAGAGAGAGAGAGAGATGAGACGCAAAATCAAACGGAGTAGAAATTCTCCTAATACAAACGAGACAAAGTGTAATCCTTTTGTTTACGGAAAGTGGGCTGTTCCCCAGGATTAGTCCCTGGGAAAAAAAGAAAGTACTTTCCCAGGGAGATCAACCCACAACATCTAACCTTAATCCATTCTCAGATAAATAAATGGCTGTGCCACTCACCTTGCAAAATAACAGACACAACTTTCACAGTCCCAAAACTGAACCCTGAGTATGACCTCGGTAACCAGTTCTGGGACGTTGCAGCGAACCCGGGAAAAAATTACTTAGAAGGGCAAATAAGGAATGAACCTAAAACTGGGCACTGGTTCAGTTTCCCTGGAAAAGCTCAGGTTTGGAAGAATGTAGAAGTACTGAGAGAGAGAGAGAGAGAGAGAGAGAGAGAGAGAGAGAGCGATTAGGAGTTACTCAGAAATATTAGGAGTCAATGACAGGAATTAGGAGTTAATATTAGAAATTAGGAGTTAATGGCAGAAATTAGGAGTTAATGTCAGAAATTAGGAGTTAATGACAGAAATTAGGAGTTAATGTAAGAAATTAGGATTTAATGACAGAGATTAGGAGTTAATGTCAGAAATTAGGAGTTGATGATAGAGATTAGGAATTATTGTCATAAATTAGGAGCTAATGACAGAAATTAGGAGTTATAGACAGAAATTAGGAGTTAATGTCAGAAATTAGGAGTTAATGACAAAAATTAGGATTTAATGTCAGAAATTAAGAGCTAATATCAGAAATTAGGAATTAATGTCAGACATTAGGAGTTAATGAAAGAAATTAGGAGTTACTGTCAGAAATTAGGCGTTAATGTTGCTGAAAAATAGTTATGAGGTAGAGATAGTAAACAAAATTCGTTGCATACAATAGGATGTGTTGATCCAGTTTTGGTTAAGTATGACAGTATAAAGAAAATCAAATGCAATCCGGGAACTTGCAATGACGATAAAAAAAAAATGACTGCTTACGTCAATTAAATGTAAACCTAATTCTCGGATTCTCCTAAAAAATTTACATTAATGCACTTGACCAGCTATAATACATTTAAAGGATAACGAAAAATTAAAGGTTAGAAATACGATAAATTCTGTACACCTGAAAAATATCTAAAGAGACGTGTTTTAAAACTTGTAAGGTTGCATGATGCTGAATAACTTTTTTGAAGGTAGCACGGTAAAAATTGTGTTGGGCAACTAACCTGTTTCTCCATTCTTGTGTTCAGTGACTGCTACTCGATTGCCGAGAGGAACTAAACCATCTCTGATTTCGCCTGAGGGTGATACCAAGGGAAACTGGTAACGTGTTTCGACAAGGTCTTTCATTTTTAAATTATAACTGCCCTTCGTTATAGGTCTGTTTGATAGTTCTAATAGTTCTGCATTATTCCTCTTTTCACTTGAATGTTATTTAATATTCCATGCATTCAAAAGAAGTGAAGCATCCGAGTTTTGTTTGAATTATGCCAAATCAAAATACAATCTTCGTAAAACTACCAATTCTCATGAAGTCCTTGGAAGTACATTCATTTTAATACCAAGCTTGTGTGAATAAAGCTATAAAAACAGGTGTCGCAGAAATAATGGACATTGAAAGTTAACTGCGTCCGCATCACCAGAGGTCATCCAGAATTGATATGCATTAACAACACTATTCGTGCATTTTGGAGAGCTTCGTGTATTGTATTCAATAATTTCAATTCAATTAGAGGGATAAATTTCACGCGGAATACTCTTCATCTCACAAATACGATAAGGCTATAACTCAGTTAAATAAGTATATTAAACTGTGTTTTTTATGGAAAAAAACAGTCTTCCCGAGCGTTTCAATGCATAACTAATATAATTTCTTTCTTTTCCTCTTTTTCTTTCTCATTAAATATGCATATAGCCTAGACAAACAAATGGGAAGGATAAAGAATTTTTTTTTCTCTTCATGCACTAATTTGAGCAGCTTTTTGGAAATCATACTCGATAAAATTAGAAAAGGATTGATGAGGTCCATTTGGTTTTTAGTGATTATAACTGCAAGGCCTTTACCGCAGGTGGAACATGAGTTCACCGAATTACCAGTAATGCCATTAAGGTTTTAACGACAATTTTCTCTCATTACGCATCGAACATTTCAATTAAGACTCCGAGTGAAACTATTTATTTTTTGGATGGATAGTTCTGGGTGGTAGGTTAATCTTTTTCCATTTGTGTTTCCTTCTTTTCTATGTTTTTTTGTTGTGAATCTCGATTCATTTTACGATATCAGTGAAATGAGTGACAAAATTACGGAAAAAATTAGTTTATAAAGACATTGCAATCTCTGTCCATTATGTTATAATCATTATAGCAATATTGTATATATATATATATATATATATATATATATATATATATATATATATATATATATATATATATATATACACACAAGTAAGCACTAAAGGGGACAGCTTGTTACATGAGTTTTCCATTATTCATCACGGTCTACGTTTCGAGATCCTTGTCTCATCCTCAAGGCTAAAAGTACAAAGTAAAATATACAAATACAGCAAAAATGTTAGTATGTATGTACAAATAAATTATGATAAAGTAAAACATCAATACAAAAGGTAAACCTTAAATAAACATTTTAAAAAAGACAGAGAACTAGAATATTTCAACTAAGAGGTCTTATTCCTCGAAGTTCAGTTGCTGTATGACAAAATCCAAATATAAGGTAGGGTGTGGTTTAGGTTATGTACATGGGCGTAGATGAGGAATAATTGTCCAAAGAGGGAATAGGGAGGTAGTACTCGTGTTGGCTGGTTATTATAATCCTAAAATCATTATAGTTTATTTTACTTTTGCATTGTTTTATATGATTTCTAATATTTGATGTTTGAGGGTTGGACAACCTCCACCCAGTACGAAAGCTAACGCCAATATATGCATCACATCTAACTTTAAGTAGTCGGTGCGTGTTTCCCACTTATGTCTGACAATGGCATTGGCAGCAAGTAAATAAATAAACAACACCGGACTGCATTAAAAGGGGTAGTTTTTCTTTGTTACGAAATATACCACCAATAGTTCTTGGGTTCCTAAATATGAGCTTCACGTCAGCTGCAGGAAAATATTGCGTTAAAATCCTTTTTAGATTGGGTAGGAATGAGGGGTCATTTGTGAATGGAAAACTTATATAGTATGTTGGTTTATGTACCAAGTGTGTGGTAGCAGGAGGGTTAAAGTGCTTATCCAATGTTTTCTTAACATATTTAATCTGCGGGTGCATGACCCCTAAAAAGTGACCCTAGGTAACAATATTAAATTCTTACGTGTCTTCACCTGTGCCACAGCTTTTTAAATAAGTAGTCCAAGACAATATAAAGGTGTTCGTTGAACGCTTGAATCGTCCAATGATATGATAATTAATATTCTGTTTTAGAGTTACAGTTATTTTCAGTAATATTTCCGGAACGTTGCTCGAAGGCAACGAAATGGAATCCTGGATCAAACGCGATTACATACGATTCTTAAAAAAAAAAAATAAAAAAACGCTCATTCCGAACTGTACTTCTAGGATTAGTTTACTTTCTCGAAATAGTGCATTCTTTAACGTTTGAGTTATTTTCTACACAAAATTCTATTTTAGTTTTCTGAAAAGAAAACTATTGAGCTGGCTTTGTCTGTCCGTCCGCACTTTTTTCTGTCCGCACTTTTCTCTCCGTCCTCAGATCTTAAAAACTACTGAGGCTAGAGGGCTGGAAAATTGGAATGTTGATCATCCATCCTCCAATCATCAAAGATCCCAAATTGCAGCCCTCTAGCCTCAGTAGTTTTTATTTTATTTAAGGTTAAATTTAGCCATAATCGTGCATCTGGCGACGATATAGGCCAGGCAACCACCGGGCCGTGGTTAAGTTTCATGGGCCGCGGCTAATACAGCATTATACCGAGACCACCGAAAGATAGATCTATTTTTGGTGGCCTTGATTATACGATGTACAGAAAGCTCGATTGCGCCGAAGAAACTTCGCCGCATTTTTCACTTGTTTATATTGACAATAGTTAATCTGAAAGTAGATAATAAATCCAGTTCTTTTAATGATAATCAGCAAAGCTTCGTACGTGATCTGTGGTTAATATCTTGTTGTGGAATCCTTCCTTTCATTCTTATCAGAGGTTGTTATATTCAGAAAATTAATGTTGGACACTTCTTTATTATTAGTGGCAAATAAAAAAACTTTATAACAGCAGTAAAATTAATGTTGTTGCATTTTCATATAAGCAAGTTTAGAATTTCTGGAAATGATATATGATTCAGATCTTGTATTTCGTAACTTATTTGTGGAGAACGACAAACATTTTAAGAGATATAACAGATGTTGTGTATCGTTGTTATTCATTTATCGAAATTGTGTTAAGACTGAGAAGATCAATATCGAAATTTAGAAATGATTTATAGCTGGCTTCCGTACCGGCTTTATAAGAATGAGAAAAGGATAAATTTGCTTAAAGTTAGTGAGCATTCGAACACCAGAGAAACGGATTAAGATTTATACCCTTCACAAAGATATATTTTTCTTGACTCTCTAATTACAAATCCCGTCGTTCTGCAAGCACGGAATTCAGATGTTTGTGATACTCTTGAAATTGCTGATTTCGACAGAAAATTCTGAGAAAATTTTCGAGTGGAAAATATTACTGTTATAAGAAGACTTTTGGACGGTCATCCTTCGTAGTAAGAGTTTTGACAGTAACTTCGTCTCTGTGCTCAAGAGTTCCTCATTGGATGGGTCGATATCGTACTCGGCTAGCACTCTCCTAGGCTACTCGGCTAGCGTTCGATTCCCCAGCCGGCCAATGAATAATTAGAGGAATTTATTTACGGTGATAGAAATTCATCTCTTGGTATAATGTGGTTCGGATTCCACAATAAGCTGTAGGTCCCGTTGCTAGGTAAACAATTGGTTCTTAGCCATGTAAAACAAATCTAATCCTTCTAGGATAGCTGTTAATCAGCTCAGTGGTCTGGTTAAACTAAGGTATACTTTTTTCTGTGCTCAAGGAATTTTTCTTGCTAATGTTGTCACATCCTCCTTCCAACATAGGACTACTGGAGGCGACGACGAAAATTTTCCATGGGTGGCGGTAAATCAAAGACGTTATTGTACTGCGTTTATGTGGGCGTGAGGCAGAACTATTAATTTTCTTGTTTTTTTTTTATTTTCTTTAATAAACTCTATCTGATAAGGACACTAGCACTATATCATGTGCTTTTTGACACGACAGCGTCATTGTGATCCTTAGTATTTATCGAGAATTTCTTAATTTTGTGGCGTGTTTAGTGCAACCCCGTTGGGGATGACCGTAAAAACATAAATAAAAGACTATAAATATCATGAAGATAATGACCCCAAGAAATATTAGTCCTAGATAAGGACCCCCCGAAAACCCTTGGGGATCACTGTCTAGGAAAGATCCGAATATTTATTACCTCGTTTATTATTAGAATCTCGATTACATGTTGAATAAGCAATCGTCTTTTTCCCATTTTTATCAGCAAAGTCACTCTCACTCTCTCGACAACTCTCTCGTCTTCCTCTCCCTTCAGAAGTTTCAAAGAATGAATGCGACTCTTCCCTTCGTCTCTAATTTGGAGTATTCAGTCTGTTAGGCCCAAGTGCATCTTTAGACCGCTCTTGGGAATCTGAGAGTCCACTTGGAAAGTGCTGCTCGTGAGAGCTGCGTTTACATATTGTGTGGTTGCGAAATGACAGAACAAAATTGATTTAACTTTGGATTTTATTTTTTTATCTATTATGGCGTTAAAGAAGACACACAGGTTTTAATGTATTCACTTTGATGGTTTCTGCGTCATTTGTAGCTACTTTCCAGCAGTGACTCTGTTAATGTAAGTTCCGTGTCTCGTGCCAAGTTTATCAGTGACTGTGTATGTATAAGTGTATATGTCGATATATCTAATTATTCATTCAGGTCCTGATCAATAATAAAAAAGATATGAAGAATATTATAGGATTTAAGCTTTTTTTTTTATCTTTGAACAATTTAATTGTCGCATGCTCAATTTTCTTCATAAGACGGTAGGGTAACAACTTAAAATAATAATAATAATAATAATAATAATAATAATAATAATAATAATAATAATAATAATAATAATAATAATAATAATAATAATAATTCTATAGTATTATTATTACCTTTTTCATTCTCTCTTCAGTTTCTGTCAGTCATTCCAAAAGTTTTGTACGATTTTTACCCGAAAAAAGCTCTTCCAAATCCAGATTCAAAATAATGGAATATTAGACAGTTTTCCGAGAGTGAGTGACCTTTATTCTCAGGTGGAGAATATTTTCAATAATTTCTCTTTCTTTCCTGTCACTGTCTCGTTCAATACTTTTGTCTGTTGTTGTCCCCTGGTTTCTGCTTCTAACATGGAATCCCCATTTTCCTTTCTGAATTTTAGCACAGATTTGTTCATAATATATGTTTGTGTTTCCTTCATGTATATATTATCCATTTCAGTATTAACCCTCCAATTTTACCGTGTAGTGCTAAAATAATCTATTAAAAATGAGTAAACTAGGAAGAATGAAGTAGAATTCAAGGGCAAATGTACTGGAAATTTTAAATGCAAGAAATAATCAAGGTTTGCGTGTGTGTGTGTGTGTGCGCGCGCGTGTGTGTGCGTGAGAGAGAGAGAGAGAGAGAGAGAGAGAGAGAGAGAGAGAGAGAGAGAGAGAGAGAGAGAGAGAGAGATATTAGTCAGGCAGACAAACGCTGATCATTTCTTTCTCCAATTTCCATTAGAGAACTGTGTTCTGTCGGTCTTGAGAAACGAGAGAAAATTCCAGATGAAAAACTATTATGTTATGAATTAAGAATAAAGAAAGTTTAAATAAAAAGAGAAACTGATTCCTCAAGTCGATTTTGAAGTATGTAGGATAATGCTCTTAGGAGCCAATAATCTTGATTCTTTATCTTAACGACATTCAAATTTTTTGTAACCACATCGTGTCGGAGTTTTGCATATGAATGTGCAATCGACGAAGGAAGGTCGGTTGCTCGAAACAGACTTCTTTACCGGAAGTTTAAATGGGAAAAGTTTCGTTGCAAAAATGGCATTTTGAATTAGAAGTTAAAAATTGACCTCCTAATTTTTTTTGTATAAAGTATTGACAAGATATTTCCTGTTTCTTTTTTTGTGGGGGGGGGGGGGTGTTCGTCTTTTGCCAAAATGATTTTTGCAACAAAAAATGGAATCCTTTCTCCCAATACTTTAGGGATACTAAAACTCTTTATAATTATGTGCCTGAGATTATAATTACTTTCTGCAATTGCAGAATTTCACAATGATGTTTGGTCCGTACATATATATGCTCCAGGAGGCAAAATAATTGGTATGTTGACATTACTTGTTCATTTTTCAAATAATGTATTCTATATTGTGATATTCTTTGAATATTTTTACAATTGTTTTTACTTTGAATCGTTCGGCGAAGCATTTTTTTTAAACGCTAGAGAAAACGAATGAATACATAAAGTAGCCATTTTAATTGTCACTTCTTTCTTGGCTTGTGTCCTAACCTTATTCTCCCAAACTAAAACACATTTATGCATGGCCTTTTGAGAAAAATTGATATTGAATTAAATGTTTTAAGATAAATTGTCGAGTGATTACAGTTTTAACCGGCTTTATAATACCAAATATTGAAAAAAAATTAATTTTAACCCAAATACAATAATCGCTTGGTTAATGATAAAACTGCGTTAGTAAAATGCATTGCATATGTAGAGAGAGGAAAATCAAAATATGTTTTGTAATATAGACAGAGTGAGCATAAATAAACAAAATAAAAGATGGATAAAGGATTAATGAGGCTGAGTATTTGGGGGAGGTCATGCACGGCAAATAAATGAGGCTCTTAAGGTCGCGGGGTGCTGGAGGTAACGATGATGATCAGAGTAATTTAATTTTTTCAGGGCTGCAGGAATGATAAGATTCGAGTAAACACAGGCAGTTTTTATTATCAAATACTCATCTAAATTAAGTGCAATGTTATCTCTTCACGAAGATTCACGGACTCTGAACATACTCCGAGATCGAAAATTAATTCGGAGTTACATTTGCAGAGTTTTATTGACTAATCCATTCTAGAGTTCTGTAACCTTGCCAAGATTTGCATCTTTTATACAATACGCGAGCTTTATCTTTTATAAAAGGTCAAAACACATTTTGCCAATAAGGCTTAAAGTTAATCTATTCTATATCTATTATCCCTGGCAATCATATTTATATTGATCATAAGCAAGGTTATAGTGAGAAATAAATAAAGAAAAAGAAGAAAATACGGACATCATAGATGCAAGCTCACTGAAAAATCAAGTCTCAGCTCTTTGTGCTTTTAAAGAATATTGTGTTTAAACAAAAGATTGAATGAAGTTCAAGATTCTGAGTATTTTCTCTAGAAACCTCAATTTAATTTTTGTTTTACTCTCTCTCTCTCTCTCTCTCTCTCTCTCTCTCTCTCTCTCTCTCTCTCTCTCTCTCTCTCTCTCTCTCTCTCTGTAACTTTTTGTTTATATTTAGAAACCAGTGCCGCTGTTGCCCCAGAGAAGAGCAAAAAACCTTTCCATTAAAAATAATAACTAGTAAATGTCTATCAATATGGGCTTTATCGGTCTAAATCTTACCAGTCCTATGTCTTTCTTTTTCGAAGCTATAGAGGATTACATTGAGAAATTGTATAACCAGATGCAACCCTGATTTCATTTATATCGGCTTGACGAGAATGAAACTTGAAAGTGTTAATAAAGATGTGTAGCCTTCAGTCACCGATTATCATTTCTCATGGCTTTGAAAATCTTTCAAATAATTTTGTCATTTCCTCTACCCAAACAATTATCAACAGTCACTCAACTAATGTAAATGATTTTCAAATTCTAGAAGAATTGTGTGGCTGTAATATCAAGACACCAAAGAAAAAACTAAATGTATTTTTCTCTCTTTTCAACTCACTTCGTTTTCTCATCCCCTTCGAGTGCCACTCGAAGTGTTTGTAATGTGATCGAAAATGCGCTCTCGGAACAATTGTTGAAAATTTTCTAACATACTGAAGAGCCCTTTTGTGACATGGGCTCTGATTGGCTTATGGATTGCTGTCGGAGTGAGGCATGAATCGAAGCCCGGGTCTTTGATTTTCATGTCTGATAAAATTCTAATTTGCACAAGTCATTCCACAGGATGCATTGCGAGGATCTGTGAGGTTGAAATGAAGGGATGGTACACACAGAGGAGGTGGGAGGGACTCAGAGTTATTTAGATTTCATTCCATGGAACGGCATTTATTATTATTATTATTATTATTATTATTATTATTATTATTATTATTATTATTATTATTATTATTATTATTATTATTATTATTATTGAAAAAAATTAAAGAATGGCAGTGTGTATGCCGCTGGGGTTTTACTGCTCCTTCTCAATTTGGTGTACAAGTTTCTTCGTTCCAACAGGTAAGAAATTTATGCGGAAAGTAGGAAGGGCAGAGTATCGGCTCAGTCGCATAATACAAACTGCCATTCTTTCCAGTGAAGTATGTCTTAAGGAGGGTCTTCATAATAATAATAATAATAATAATAATAATAATAATAATAATAATAATAATAATAATGTCTTGGAAGACGAAAGACATACTCCACTGGAAAGAATGGCAGTTTGTATTATGCGACTGAGCTGATACTGCACCTTCTCAACTTGCGTATAAATTTCTTACCAGTTGAAACGCAGGAACTTGTACGCCAAGTTAAGAAGGAATAGTAAAAACCCCAACGGCATACAAACTACCATTCTTTTCAATAATAATAATAATAATAATAATAATAATAATAATAATAATAATAATAATAATAATAATAATAATAATAATAATAATATGTATTTTCTTTTTCCTAAGTGTGTGTGTCTGTGTATGGATTTTAAAACTCCTGGATTGTTTCAACGTTTTAAGCTTGACTGTCTAAAGTCATATTATGGTTCTCTTGTTTCTCGACACATCTGGGGAAACTTTTTGAACTCATCTGAAAGTAGAACTTTTTTTTTTTTTACATACGATCAAACTCCTTTTAAATGACTAGCCAAATTTCATACAGAGCTTAATCATAAATAATTCACATGCAATTATTATACAGTAACCAGTCACACTGAATATCATTTTCATCCGTATATATACTGTAAATAAGACTAAAAGGAATGTAATTGATATACGAAAGTTATGCAAAAAGAGTTAAATTATCCCTAGAAAAGGACTCTATGAGCAAAGAATACGTACGGTTTGGTAGACCAACAAAACAGTAATGTCAATGAAATTCTGACAACTTAAGATTAAGACCAAATACTTCAAGTGTCTTAAGTATGTTTGGGTCGATTGGTGGCGGCCAAGGGTCAACATTTATAGTAATAACAATAATAATAACAACAACAACAACAACACCAACAACAAC
Organism: Macrobrachium rosenbergii; assembly: GCA_039081455.1. Lineage (NCBI taxonomy): Eukaryota > Metazoa > Arthropoda > Malacostraca > Decapoda > Palaemonidae > Macrobrachium > Macrobrachium rosenbergii. The sequence goes on along the minus strand of JANJGK010000005.1, from coordinate 17,908,712 downwards.
AATAATGATAATAATAATAATAATAATAATAATAATAATAATAATAATAAATTATTATTATTATTATTATTATTATTATTATTATTATTATTATTATTATTATTATTATTATTATTATTATTATTATGGAGAAGTAGAAAAAATAGTATTCATAATAATGGTAATGACAGTAATAATACTGAGAATAACAGTAAAAAAACAATTAAAATAAAAAAAAAATTGCATACAAATGATTTAAAGCTGGGGACCTTAGGTGGTTATACCTCATAGGTCACCTTCAGTCTGATTAATTCTTTAAACAGTATTAATAGCTAAAAGTCATTAAAATCTTAATTAGCACGAGAAACCACTTTCAACGTCTCCAGCAACTTCTTACATTTGACTTTTAAATTGGCCAAGTCAGATAGATGTATATTTTGAGACTGCCGTCAAATATTAACCTAAGGATCGTGTCTCTGTCAGGAAATCTGTTCATTAGTATATGAAACTCGAGCAGGGGGAAACGCCTTTTAAGTAAGATGGCAGTTTAGGTGCTAATTTTAAATCTGGTAATGTTGATTCCATTTGCGCCTGAAATTTCTGACGGGTGAAAAAGGTATGCTCCTGGCTCCTGCCAATTTAGTTCAGACAATAACTGCCAAGCTTATCTTTAAAGCTGAGGTTTCAGTTCTCAAATGGGAGTGTACTTCCTTCCGGAGATAACATGTAGGAATTAATTTCTCCCATTCATCCATATTTCTTGCTAGACAGACAGACAGACAGACAGACAGACAGACAGACAGACAGACAGACAGACAGACAGACAGACAGACAGACAGACAGACAGACAGACAGACAGACAGACAGACAGGAGAATGAATCCTAATAATACACGACTTAAAATTTTATGTTCAATTTAGCTTCCCATAATTTTTTCTCGCATTTTTATGTTTATCAAGTGTAATTTCCCGTTCTTAGTCTTTTTGGAGGTGGGCTGTCTGTTGTTCATGTCGCTGAGCAGTTATAAAAAAAATAACAGACTAGTTATTACTCATACGTCAAATTCCCCATCCGGTGAATAACCACGAGGAAATAAACAATTTTGTGATTACTGTCTTTTCGTCATTGTAAGTGAATAGATATGGTCAAATGTTTTAAAACTTACCATATGGGCATTTTTAAACGGTGCCATTACTGTTCATAACCAAAATAAATGTTTGATGTTTAATGGCATATTCTTCGATTTTATACTTTCATGATTGTTTGTTTGTCTGCTTATTACAAAATAAGAAAGATATTGCACGAGAAACCTTGACAAAAACATGAGAAACGCTGGTGGAGAAGGTCTCCGTAAAGTACCGCGAAGTTTGCTTACGTCAGATATTAATTAAAGAATGTTTCAAAGCGATATTCTTTACTTATGCCGAGCTATTTTATGTGATTATACATACATACATACATACATACATACATACATACATACATATAGTATTTTATATGTATAAACCGTATTGTTATAGGAGATCTCAGTCTTAAAGATAAATGAAATGAGATAATGCAAGGATAATGATGTAATTTATATCCGTTTTGCTGTTTACCGTAACGTGCCTATATACTGTACACACACACACACACACACACACACACACACACACACACACACATATATATATATATATATATATATATATATATATATATATATATATATATATATATATATATATATATATATATATATATATATATATATATATATATATATATATATATATATATATATATATATATATATATATATATATATATATATATATATATATATATATATATATATATATATATATATATATATATATATATATATATATATATATATACAGTATATATATATATATATATATATATATATATATATATATATATATATATATATATATATATATATATTTTTTTTTTTTTTTTTTTTTTTTTTTTTAAATATTTACGCTGTTCGCCCTCGAACATTTAGGGATAGAAATATCAGCCTGACTGAGACAGGGAAATTGCTTTGTCCCACGCTAGAAGCGTCTTCAGTTCAAACTTTAACATCCGTTGGAGAAAGGAATAGGTAGCATTTAGGCATTTAACCCCATAGGCTGGAAAGTTTGTAAACAAAATATGCTAGGGCATTAGGGACCTAAGCCTCAGAGAGGGTTTACGCTCAATGACCCCTAGTTATGGTGGCCCTTAAGCTTTATTCTATGCATTCGACGATGCCTTTGTCAAGGTCGGATTGCCCGGGGCGGTATAAGCCCTCCTCTGGCGGGAACGAAGCGAGGTCGGGTCAGAGAGATCCCAGCGGTCACGGAACCAGGGTGACGCTGCGTGCGTGCCCGAACGATATTCTTTGTTCTTTATTACTTTTCTCCTACGTCTATCTTAATTAGTGAATTGGGAAGACTGCCAGAATACGACTCCTGAGGTCCCTCGTTTGCGCAGCGACTCGACATTCACGGTAAGTCCGATTCTTGTTGAAGCTTCGTCGATTGACTAGTACTTTTCTGTATTTCACATTTTTTCTTTGTTTTCTTCCTTCAGCCACCACTTAGTGTATATGTGTTTACAAAGTCTAGATTAAGCCTAATTATTTTATTGTTAGCTTCAACCCCATTATTCCAGTAAAATACCTAGGATTTAGGGTAAGCAACGTCAGGTTAAATCTCGATGCTTTGTATGCCTCGCGTCCGAATGTTTGGAAGAACCGTTGCGTTTAAAATCAAATTCATCTCAAATATTCTTTGTTAAGGTTAATAACCCTTAACTGGCGACCTTTGGCTAATTAACGTCTGTCTTTGAGGTTAACTTTTGGCTTCAAGTGGCAGGTTACGTGTAATCTTGGTTTGCAGGGCCGTAAAAATTACGTAAATTGAATAATACATGATCAACCAAGACCCTCACACGTAACATTGGCGACCTTGCGTAGAATCTAAAGTACATTTTAGAGAAAGAATCTGGAGAAAAGGAAATTAAAATTACATTAATTCCAAAAAATAAAAGTCAGATATCGAACTCCATTTCATTCTTCCAAACAAGGAACGAGGCATAATAATAAGCAGTAAAGAGAATAGTTATAATAACAGGTAGTGAGAATTAGCCGTAGGTTGGAAGGGTGCGACTCGAGAGCAGAGCGAATCACAATTTGTGTCGTTTAAGAAAGGGCATTTTACCGTGTTCGGACCGTGAGAGAAGTCGTTCAAGAAACGAATCCTAAGGCCGAGAAAAGCGGAGCCCATTTCATGTACACAAAGTAATGTAGTAATCGCGTCGGCAATTCCGATCGTTATTGTTTGCATATAGCGGGAATCATTCAAAAAACCGTGTCAGTGAAGTGGCGAACGAACGGAAGTAGTAATTGTATCATAAAATACATTTTCAGTAAAGTAAATTTGGTCCGTTCCAAATCACGCAAATCTATTCCATTGTTTGCCGAGGATGTTTCACCGCGAGAGAACGATAACAAAAGACACAAAGTTGTTTGGTAATTTAGTTTTTCATCCGTAACGTAAAACGCTATGCATGATTGGTATATTTAAAGTAAAATCTGGATACCTGCATTTGTTGCGTTGTTTTGAATTTGTTTGAAAAAGAAAATACCCGCCATCTTGGATCCCTCCGCCGTGTTCGCGCGGTTGTTTTGAAATTGTTCGAACTGTTTGTGAGAGAACGGCCATTTTGGGGTTTCCTTCGCCGACCGAGGTTGTTTTGAAATTTAGGCCTAACGGGACCTTGGCCGCCATCTCAAAGACCTTGTTATTGTGACCTCGACTCTGCTCCCCGCCACTCTTGGGGCATATATTTTTTTTTTGCTTCTCGTAGCGAACCCACCTCCTAATATCTTAGCTAGGAAAAAACCAAAAGATAATTTAGGCAGGGAAAGATAGGCCTTAGTTAGGAGTAATAACAAGTTCCTACGAATACCTGCTATAAAAATCATATAAAGAGAATTAAAATTTTTACGATAAACTTTTGTGACGTCGGCTCCCAGGAAAATTAAGATAATCAAGTAATCCCTAAGGAAGCCAAGACGACGCATCTATATCATTTTATTAAGATCCATGCCATTGTGCATGTATAAAATCTTTGTTTACATGTTCTCAAGCAGCAAGAAATTCGCTGATTGAAAATCTCTCTCTCTCTCTCTCTCTCTCTCTCTCTCTCTCTCTCTCTCTCGTCATTCAAGTAAGCATTCCTAACCTAAGTGTACGTGACCCTCTTCAAAGAAAGAACGGCCGACACTAGGCTAATTAATTCGAATACAATAAGCCAAATAAAAGAAACACCTCTGTCCCACAATAGATGAGGACAAGTTAAGAGTACTTACGATACAGTGATAAACTGTCGGTCACGAGTGAGGCCTGCTATCCAGACCGAAGCCAACAGTAGTTTTCACCCTCTGAAAAAAAAGAAGGGGCCAGCACTGGGGCCGGTACTGGGACCAGCCACTCACGAGGATCTTTAAGAAAAAAAAAAAACCCAAATTCACTTTATTCCACAGTGCCAATAATTTGCAGCACTCTCACTTGAATAGCTTACTTCTCTCTCTCTCTCTCTTTTACCTTCCCTTTCTCTCTCATTCGATTGTTGCACTCTGCAGGGGGTGTAGAGTGCCTTTCCTCCCATATAGCCTAGTTGGACTCCAGTAGAGGGTCCCTAGGAACACATTGGCACCATAAGTGCCACCAAGCAAGAATCCAGAAAAATAAATAAAACAAAACCAAAAGGGAACACAGAAGAGAAAGTTCTTCTGGAACCTAACCTGCACCAGTGCCTAGGGATACTGAGTGCCACCAGTGTGACCTGTACACGGCACACCCAAACTACAGTGCCACCTTTTGAAAGGGTGCCACGTCATTGAAGAGACACTTCCTCGCTGCCCAAGTACGCCCATCGACCCGGTTAGACGCCCTTCCCCACCAGAACCATGGCAGCAGAGCATTATAAAACCTTCCTGGGTCTGGGGACGGCGGCAGGTCTCACCGGCTCGGAACTTACTACCTGGGTTAAGGAGCAAGTGGACGACTTGGCCAAGCGGGAGAAGGAAGAAAGACTCGAGCAGAGGAAGTATGAAGCCGAGCAGAGGAAGTATGAAGAAGAACGAAGGGTGTATGAAGCCGAGCAAAGGCAGTATGAAGAGGAAAGAGAAGAAAGAAGGAGACAGCATGAGTTAGCCTGCAAGGAAACTGAGTTAGCCCTAAAGGAGAAGGAGCTCGAGCTTGAGAGAGCGAAAATGGAGAATGCCGAAGCTATGGCTAGCCATCAAGCCTCCAGTCCTACACCTGCTGCATCAAACGCTCCAATTTCGAGCATCAATTCCCTAGTCCCCAAGTGGACTGAGGACGAGCCAGAAGCATGGCTGGAGGAGATCGAGGCTCTTTTCGATAACTACAGCACCACGGAGACGGAGAGAGCCTTAATACTAGCCAAGCATATGGAGGGAAAAGCCAAGGCAGCGCTTCGCTCACTGGAGAAGAGCCAGAGAGGTAACATGGCGGAAGTTCGTAGAGTCATTACCAAGGCCTACGAGATAACCCCAGAAAAATGGAGACAACGGTTCCGAGGTCTTGCCAAGGAAGTCGGCTGGTCTTGGACAGAATGGGCATGTCACAAAACCCAGTCCGGTACGCGCTGGTTCGACTCCTTGGCCTGCACGACGTTTGAGGATCTCTTCAATCGGACCATGCTAGAAGACCTTTTCCAATGTGTGCCAGGGCCCCTTGCGGTATATCTTAACGATAAGCAGCCCCCCACACTTATGGAAGCTTGTCGCATGGCTGATTCGTGGGAAACCTTCAATCAGTCGCATATCACCTCTCAGAAGCGAATCATCCCTCAGGCCTACCTCTCGAACTCCACTCGCCCGAAGAATGGACTGCCTAGCAAGACCACATGCAACTATTGCAAGAAGGGGGGCCACGCTGAAGCTGAGTGCCGATACAAACTCGGCACTAATAAGCAGCCTAACCCTACCAGCCAGAACTCCGCTCCCGATTCATCCGCTCAGCCCTCTCCTCCAACAGTTACTGCAGGCCACCGAGCCCATCCAAAAGGCCCGTGCAAATCCTGTGGGGCTGCAAGCCACTACAATGCTGGATCTCCGGCCTGGCCACATCATGTCCCCACCACCAAATTTGTCAACCTAATCAGCACTTCATTTTCTGCTGCTGGTCCGCACCGGATCCTTTACCCTGAGAGACTGGAAACCCAGTTCATCTCGGTGGCCCCTCTTCAGAGCACTAGCCTGCCCGTGACCCTTCCGGTCACAGTAGACACTGCGGCAGACATTAGCCTGATCACTAGGGCCCAAGTGCCAGTCGGTGCTGTGGTTGACGAAGAAACGCGGTGGGAAATGAAGTGGATAGAGGGCCACACCATCACCGTTCCCACGGTCCAACTCCAGGTTACGACGCCTTGGGGTACGCTACCCCACCGCCTTGGCGTGGTAGGTGGAATTCGGCCCGGAGTGGCCTTCTTGTTGGGTCGGGATCTTCTCTGCGGAAGCCCGTCACCAACGCCACTCCGCAGCCACGTTACCTCCTCCACGGAGGCCCCAGTTATAACTCCCAAAATTGACAAACCTCCACCTTCCGCCCACCAAAGTGGTCCGCGGAAGGGGCGCCACCCAACCTATTTCAGGCCTAGCCCTCTCCAATCGCGAAGGGCTGGCCCACCAAGAGGTCCTCCCCCTCCGCGAAGAGAGATTCAGGAGGAGCAGTACCGCTGCAGGACGTGCAAGCGGGCAGACCACTCCACAAATTGGGAGGGCTGCCCAAGCAAGCAACGCCCAGCGGACGCCCCCGAACAAAACTCTAGGAGAGGCTACGATCTCCTGCTGGGGCAGGAATCTCTGCCGCAGCCAAACCCAAGTCGTCCGAGAGGTATTGCACCTCCGGACCACTCATCAGGCATGCCTGACCCTCAACTGCTGCCAGTGCCACTTGCGAGCACTGAGCAGTGCCAGACTCCGTCCGCCACGGACGTTGAGCTACCAATGGAAAAGGCCCCTATGCCGGGTCTAAATCATGAGGCGAATCCTCCTCCGGGAGATTTAGGATTCCCCATGCAGTTGATCATCGCGACTGGAGAGCCTCTAGCACCCGAAACTTCTTCTTTGCAAGATTCTTCTTTGCAAAATTTTAATCCAGGGGATGAACCCCTGGAGGATCGAAATGGTACCCCTCCCTTGGAAGACCAGGAACTGGCATCCTCGGACGCAGAAGTCGAGATCACTCTTGCTCCGGTTGTCGCAGCAGCTGGAGTAGGGAGTCCTCCCGCAGCTTTTGCAGTTGCCCCTGACTTCGCGCCCGCTAGCCCTTCTGGCCTGTCCCCGGAGTCGGTGCTTTCATCACCTGCTAGGCTAGCTACTGATAGGCCTTGGAGGAACCCGAAGAAGAAGAAGAAGGGGCGGAAGAGAGCCCAGTAGTTGCCGAGCTATACGCTCATCCTGGCACTAGTGCCCTCTCGGCACAGTGCCCTAACATCTAAGAGTGATCCTGGCCCCTTGCCCAGAGGAGGTAGCCAGTGTGATCTCTTCCTTTCATTGTGCATAGCCTAGGCCACCTTAAAGTACAGTACATCAATTTAGTAGCCTTGTTCTTTCCACTTACCACCGAGCCGCAGTAATCATGTAAGTAGCCTAACTAATTTCAGTAATCTTAACTATTGTGAAACGAGCCACGATGCTCGTGACACGCATGGCCTAAGACCTCAGTGAGGCACCCATTTATCATATGAGGCAACCCTCATGAATTAACTAGTAAATTTTAATTGTATTAAACATAAACCATGTTGTAATTTAGTTAGAATATTAACTCTTGTGTTGGTGCTACGGTCGGGTTAGGATAGGTTAGGCTAGGGAATATCATAGAATGTACCACTAGGCTAGGTCTAAAACACATCATGATTGTAGGAGGTAGCCTATAATAACCGTAAGCACCTTCTAGTACTATTAGAATTAGGTAAAGTAGTGAATACAGCTCGTATCCTATCTAGGGTTAGGTAGTTCTGTAGCTAGGTAGGCTAACCAGGACTAATCTGCTCAGGGGAAGGAGAGTAACCTACGAGAGGCGAACAGCTTGCTTAGTATAGACCTTCACGCCCGAAAAGGGAGTGAAGGCCCTCTTAAAGGGGGGAGCTTTTATAAATATTTACGCTGTTCGCCCTCGAACATTTAGGGATAGAAATATCAGCCTGACTGAGACAGGGAAATTGCTTTGTCCCACGCTAGAAGCGTCTTCAGTTCAAACTTTAACATCCGTTGGAGAAAGGAATAGGTAGCATTTAGGCATTTAACCCCATAGGCTGGAAAGTTTGTAAACAAAATATGCTAGGGCATTAGGGACCTAAGCCTCAGAGAGGGTTTACGCTCAATGACCCCTAGTTATGGTGGCCCTTAAGCTTTATTCTATGCATTCGACGATGCCTTTGTCAAGGTCGGATTGCCCGGGGCGGTATAAGCCCTCCTCTGGCGGGAACGAAGCGAGGTCGGGTCAGAGAGATCCCAGCGGTCACGGAACCAGGGTGACGCTGCGTGCGTGCCCGAACGATATTCTTTGTTCTTTATTACTTTTCTCCTACGTCTATCTTAATTAGTGAATTGGGAAGACTGCCAGAATACGGCTCCTGAGGTCCCTCGTTTGCGCAGCGACTCGACATTCACGGTAAGTCCGATTCTTGTTGAAGCTTCGTCGATTGACTAGTACTTTTCTGTATTTCACATTTTTTCTTTGTTTTCTTCCTTCAGCCACCACTTAGTGTATATGTGTTTACAAAGTCTAGATTAAGCCTAATTATTTTATTGTTAGCTTCAACCCCATTATTCCAGTAAAATACCTAGGATTTAGGGTAAGCAACATCAGGTTAAATCTCGATGCTTTGTATGCCTCGCGTCCGAATGTTTGGAAGAACCGTTGCGTTTAAAATCAAATTCATCTCAAATATTCTTTGTTAAGGTTAATAACCCTTAACTGGCGACCTTTGGCTAATTAACGTCTGTCTTTGAGGTTAACTTTTGGCTTCAAGTGGCAGGTTACGTGTAATCTTGGTTTGCAGGGCCGTAAAAATTACGTAAATTGAATAATACATGATCAACCAAGACCCTCACACGTAACAATATATATGTAGAATTACTAAAAGGACCTCATTCAAATTGGATGGTATCAAATGGAGTATTTATTCAGAAAAAGTTACAAGCTTTCTTTGACAAACAGTCCACACTATCAAGTATCCGTACAATGAGGAGACGCGTAGTCCAGCTGTATTTATATCTGTGTGCTGGGTACTTTTAATCTTATAATCGCCTAGCTTCTCCTGTGTGACCCCCACCCCATCGTGATCTTGGTCTTTCTCTGCTCCCTTCTTCCAGGTATCCGTTCTCCGTGCGTTCTCTTAGGTTTTGGTCTATCACGAGTGGGTAGGGGTCACATAGGAGGAGCTAGGTTATTATAGGATTAAAAGTGTATTAGTGAGGACGTGGTTATGGATGTGAGTTCATTTATCTAAAGGTATCATGCTTACCAGTGGAAATCTTTCGCTATGTATTTAATGTCCTTGGGAAAATTTGCGAAGAGGTTGAAGCCGCATCCTCTGGGAAATCTTTAGTTTGAAGAGATAAATTATTAACGACGGGTGATACCAGGACCCTGGGAGAATTACAAGGTCATATCTGGTGCAGCGTCTCCTATGGAAAAGAGTATTGTTGGCAGGATATAACAAAGTGAGTTTATCATTTTATATTTTTGTTTAGGAGAATTTGATTCTTGAAAAGTTATGGCTGAGCCAAATATAAGCTAGTAGTGTAATCTGTGCATTATTGCATTCATAAGGGAAAAATTACGAGACGGGTAACCATATCATTTCGGTATATCCAACGATGATGGGTAAGGAAGAACAAGTAAAAAAATGCACCGAAGTTTCTTCGGCCGGCGCAATCGAGTTTTCTGTACAGCGTATGACGCTGTATGAGCCGCGGCCCATGAAACTTTCAGACACGGCCTGGTGGTGCCTGTTCCTATAGCGGTGCCAGAAATACGATTATGGCTAAGTTTAACCTTAAGTAAATAAAAAATTACTGAGGTTAGAGGGCTGCAATTTGGTATGTTTGATGATTGGAGGGTGAATGGTCAATTTGCAGCCCTCTAGCCTCAGTAGTTTTTAAGATCTGAGGAAGGACAGAAAAAGTGCGGACGGACAGACAAAGACATCTCAGTGGTTTTCTTTTATAGACAACTAAAAAGTGTCGAGGCTAATTCTGAATAACAGTGTAAAATTTTTATCTGCGAAATTTCTAATTGACTTTGGTTTCATTTGATACCATTTAAGTTGTATAACTTCACATGAGAGATTCGTATGTGTTTATGGCATTTTCAACAAAATGAGCTGATGATTCTCGAGTAATTTTTCCTTTTCCGATTTTTTTAACCAAAATACTATCGCCATAAATTAGGTTTTTTTTTCTCAGAGAGAGAGAGAGAGAGAGAGAGAGAGAGAGAGAGAGAGAGAGAGAGAGAGAGAGAGAGAGAGAGAGAGAAGCTTAGCGTGTCGGAAGTTATCAGGGGGAAGGAGAAGTGGGGTGTGGGGGGTGTCAAAAGAAATACACCTACGAGATGAGGGAGAAAAGGAGAGATAAAGGACTATGACGCGAAGAGGATCCCGCGGAGTGGAAGGAGAGGAAATCCTGCGAGTGAAAGGCACTGCAGGGGTGAGCCTAAAGGAGGTGAAGGGACTGAAAAGGACCAGTAGGGTATGTCCACGCAGGATATCTCAAGGGATGTCTGGAGTGACACGGCAAATAGCCTGTCAGCTTCTGGAAGATCTAACCCTGGAACTATCACCCGGCCTCTTCTCTGCTGCTCTTTGATGTCAGTTGAAAGAGGTCACGTGAGGCTGTCGCAGTAGGACTGAGGAGGATTTCGTCCAATATATTCCTATGGAAAGGAAAGATATTTTTTTTAGTTAATTAAATCGATATTTAAATAATTTTTACTTCTATATGCTGTCAGTGAGTTGAAAACCAAAGTTCTTCCTTGAATATACATATTCTACCGTCGTAACGAAATGAAAGCAATGTGCTTATCCTGATGAAATAATTGCATGATATCATGAAAGTCACTCCCCTTCCACGTTGTCAAATAATGCCAGTGATTATGAGAGCAATTTTTGGGTAGTTTGACCTGGCATGCATGTATTATTATTATTATTATTATTATTATTATTATTATTATTATTATTATTATTATTATTATTATTTCGGAGACTAAGTCAACGGCCAACTTACTTTCTTCAATTGGACAGTCCTGGTATAAATTAAGTAAAATAATTGTACGAAAAAAATGGACTTTGAACGGAAAGGAGGAGGAAGAAGAAGAAGAAGAAGAAGAAGAAGAAGAAGAAGAAGAAGAAGAAGAAGAAGAAGAAGAAGAAGAAGAAGAAAAGAGAGAGAGAGAGAGAGAGAGAGAGAGAGAGAGAGAGAGAGAGAGAGAGAGAGAGAGAGGAGGGACAATATTCGTCTAAGTTGGATAGTGTAGTTAAGTCTGCCGGAGGTTAACAAGGGGAAGAAGAACGAGGGAAGAGAGACGCCTCTGAGGAGATAAGAACGGAATGGGATGAAGACAGCAAGATGACACCGGAATATAAAGAGCAAGAAAAGACGAATAAGGATTATGGAATAGATTGGAAGAGATGCCAGGACATGGGGAGCCACGTGGGAGTGAGAGAAAACGAGAGAAAGAAGACTAAGATGCTATAAGGATCCAGAGGAGTGGAAGGAACGGACGCTCTGTGAGAAACAAGTAAAAAATGCGCCTAAGTTTCTTCGGCGCAATCCAGTTGTCTCGGTATAATGCTGTATGAGAGAGAGAGAGAGAGAGAGAGAGAGAGAGAGAGAGAGAGAGAGAGAAAGAAAGAGAGAGAGAGAGAGAGGAGGGTCGGGGGTTGTGGGTTCAAAATTCACTGTTTATCAAGTACCGAAGTTATGGCAAAGCAATTAGAAATGTTGGATGCAGTCCTACTTTAGGTAATATGCTCCTGCGCTTGTGTATTGCAGAGAACACATCTAAACTATTAGTTATCTTATCCCTCGACAAAGGATAGCCTTGCAACCAAAAAGACCCTTAACAGAGCAAATTGACTCTAGACTTAATATACTTCAAACGAATTTCGATCTCATGATTGAAAACTGCAAGTATTACTGGACACGCCTCTTGTGATAATGAAACAGGTGTGCAACGCTCTTGGAAAGATACCCAAGAAGAAAGGTTTTGGGTCTATAGGCAGAATTACACTTCTCTACATTGAGCAAAGTATATGCAATTAAATACAGGTATCTTCCCCAAGAATCAGTACTGAAATCATTAGTATTCAGATCTACGTTATTTAGGAGCAGGTAAGCTTATGTCTCCATATTCATCTACTGAGGGCCTCACACGGTAGGCAAATTTAGGCTTATTATATAGGCAGCATTACAAGCTGGTCAAATTATTATCTTAACTTGAAATAAAGATGTTCCAAATTTTTTAAGTTAATCAGAGTTAAATATTCAAGAGCGATATTAGTAAGAGGAATAACGCCAACTAAATAGAAATCTAGGAACAGAAAGCGTCAGGTCATCGGAATAATGCAGAAAGTTTCAGAGTTTATATGCATTGGCGCACTATATTTACATTTACCATTATGTTAAAAAATAAGGAATATGTCGAAACCGCAATCGTAAATCGTTGATTAAACACATAAACTGAACTGAATCGAAAATTACATCACACAACAAGTCAATATGAAGTCGGCGAACGGTTAGTCAATAAACTGAAATCATATAAAGTTCATTAGATTGTTGATTCGTTATCTTCACCACAGCCATACTGTCACGTATATGCTCTTCCCAGCCATCTCCGTTTTAACATTATTTAATTTACTTATAGAACTTCAGCAAAATATCTTTATGATTTGATATCTCACTATATCCTGACACCTTACTCTAAATATTCTTCTTTTAGCTTTATTTTCAAATCTAAAAAATCTGTCCGATATTGTTGCATTACCATATCACGATTCATGTCCGTACTAGATTGTGTATAATCTTACTTCTACAACATATAAGGATTAATCTCTCTCTCTCTCTCTCTCTCTCTCTCTCTCTCTCTCTCTCTCTCTCTCTCTCTCTCTCTCTCTCTCTCTCTCTCTTTGGAATTTTGGAAAATGCATAATTACAGAGCAAATTATTTCAGCGTCCAAATTTTAATCACATCCTGAATGGGTTTCCGAACGTAAATTGCGTACATAATGGGTCCATTCCAGTATTACGTCAGAAATGCTAACACTATATGAACGCGTTTTAAGCATAGTCATTGCAATAATTAATTGCTTATATTTTGCACTCATTAAATGCAGAGATTCATCCACCACTGCGATGCCATAAAACCGGCGAAGTTATTATACTTACATATGTTAGGGCTGCCACCTGACTCTACGGTAAGGCTTTGGCATTTAATTTTTACATCTCTTTATATTAGTTTTTTCTGGTTGGATTTTGATGGAACTTGGTTGGTTGGTATCTTGGAACTCGGTGTTTATTTCTTAAAGAATTCTTGATCTACGTTCATTTTCCAAGTCAAGGTCAGCTTAATATATTTCTGTCTTTTATTATACATATCTTCAAACTATAACAGTTCTAGGTCTGTGGCAGTGGGATTTCAGCAGAATTTGTCAAAGAAGCAATCAGCAATTCTTTCATTTCACATACATTAATTAAAACATTACAATAGCTCAACTAATTTAGTTTCCTATTCAGCAACCATGCCCTACTCACAGGGGAAAGTAAACCTCAAGAACCTATTGAAAAAGGGGTACGACCTTTAATTTTTTTGGGCGGCGGGGGTATTTGTTTCATATTGCGTTTTCTTAAACCTGTTTTCAGCTCAAAGATTGCCTACCTTATAGAAATACCTGCAATTTTACTTTCGCTAAAAGATATATGTTTATTAATTTATTTGATTTCAGAAGAATTGGTTAGGGTACTCAAGAACAGGAATATAAGTAAGATGTTCATAGTATTTTGGAGTTAATGTTCCTGGGTTCGTAGGTGGCTTCGTGAATTAACAATAGTCTACATCAAATAACACACCAATGAGAATTTCTTCCTTTTTATATAGAATTTTAAATGAAATGCGAATGGTCATACTCACTTCATAATTTAAAAATAGCTAATCTTCTATAAAACGATCATCATTAAACTCTCTCTCTCTCTCTCTCTCTCTCTCTCTCTCTCTCTCTCTCTCTCTCTCTCCATCCAACTGAAATTCAGTGCTAGACTGAAGTTTTATATTTTTGTCATGATGTCGATTGACGTAACGGTATAGAACACTTTAGCCTTTCAGTTATATGGGAGCATTATAGCTACGAGGGAATTTTTTACTTCTACTGTTATTCCCTTTGCTTTTAAAACTTAGAATATGTGATTTTATCTATACACTTTGACCCTTTGGACTCTTAAACCATTTTTTTCTTCTTTTTTACGTGTAGTGTTTCCACGACTCTCAACCTTACTTCCTTTGCTATCTTCTCCTATTACCAATTTTAATCTTTTCCCGTTATTTCTAAAATCATTGTAATTTTTTTTAGAAGGACGGGAATAGGCCAGGGAGGGAGGGAAAGAAGGAGAAAGGTGAAACGAGGTATGAAAGGTGAAGCAAAAGAAGAGAAGTAAATAATGGTTTTACTAAGAGATCAACTTTTTTTTTTTTTACTTTCTCGCAATTCCTTCGTCATTTCTTGCTTTCTCCCTTGCTGCTTTCTTCCCCTTTCGTAAAAGCCGCAACTTCGCACAGAGTCAATTGTTTGAGTAACTCCTGCTTCCAAGACGAAACTTTTTTGTGGAAAAGAATCTCATTATTTGGAGAAAAGAGGAAAATATGAGTTTTGAATAGAGAATGAAAGCTTTAGCTGCGATGCTCGCGTAGAAAATGTATGTGTGAATAGGACCTTCAGTTCATGCTCGATGGTAATGTTTCAATAAATCTGATTTAACTTGTTT
>JANJGK010000005.1:17791853-17893569 GCA_039081455.1 Macrobrachium rosenbergii | reverse complement strand
GCCGTAGTATATCTCCCTTCCGAAGAATTTGTTTATGAGAGAGAGAGAGAGAGAGACTATCAAAGGCTACAGCTCTGGCACTCACCCACCCAAGGCGTCCCCACACTGTAAAAAGTTAAAGGTACAGAAAGGGTATAACGATGGAGCTAAGGTATATATACAAGGTAAAACACCCCAAGGCTCAAAAATACCCCTCTGCATCAGGAGGCAGGGTATTTTTTGTGAATAATATACCCTCTATTACACTTTGTCTCAAAATGGGCTTGGTAAGTTTATGTGATCATGTCATGAAATGAACTTTTACTCTGTATTAAATCACCACATAGTTACACTGATAGTGTAATGCACCAAAAAAGTTACTAAAAACATATTGGTTTTGAGTTATGGATAGTTTTGAAGCAAGAATTCCTACTACAAAATGCAGTACTTGGCAATTTATATTGTTGCCACGAGTCCCTTGATTACACAACCGCAGTTATAATATATACATCCATATATATACATATATATATATATATATATATATATATATATATATATATATATATATATATATGTGTGTGTGTGTGTGTGTGTGTGTGTGTGTTACACAGACATACGCATATGGCAGTGTAATATGTTCGTTGTCCCGTAATTGCGCATGTTGCTGCGCGCCGCGACTCGGGAGCCCGGGAAATTTCAATGGTGTGCTATGCAGTGTAGATAAGGTGCTGTGTGATGTAACGCTGTTTTAATTGTGGCCTCTAAGCAGTAATTAATCGTTATCAGGAATATAATATCTACATCGTGAGAAATTACTCTCACAACGATTTTTTCAATATTTTGTGTATTCACTTGTTTCCATATTATCCATCTCTTTCTATAGAGTTATTAGTAGCTTATGTCAGTGAAATCTTCCCACCTGCCCAGTTAAGGCGCTCTCACACTTTTAATGTTTTGACGACGACTTTTTAGTGTCGTCGTCACGAATTTTGAAAGCGATAACGGTCGAATTCAACCCACCTCTCCCTCTACCCTACTCTACCGTCGACTTTATCGTTTGTTTACATCTGGGAGGGAGGGAGGGCGCGCATTTCAAGGTCATCAGAGCAATTTTTGGTAGAAGATTTGAGGGGGGAGACGGTGCTTATGGGACCGCAAGCATGATAGTTCTATGAAAAAAGGTCTCAAGATGAAGAATTATGCGACTCGGGAAAAGTTTCCGGAACTTGCTGACCTTCATACAGGTAAGAAGTCTGCTACTACAGTACTCTATATCTGGAATATCAGATTGTCTTATAGCCTCGGTCTACTCTCGTTATGCTATCATGTGTGCATTATCAAATTACATAAACACAAATCTGATATTTTAGTGCTTCTCTAGCTTCATTTAGGCTAGTGGCTATACTAGGCTACAGAACCTGACTCTGGTTGTGTAAATAAAGTTAGGACTATTCTATTTTTCAGCGGCAATGCTATGCCTAGACCTATATAGGCTGGTCTAGAAGTAAGCTATTCCTAGCCTAGTTTGAACTACGGCCGACTGTATACTTATTAGCCTAGAGAGCTTGGGTTATCCTAACCTAATTTTTCACACTTCACCTTAGATTTTAAACGTGTAGGCAAGTGTGCAACCCATGCCCTGAAAGAGGACATCATGCTAACCTAGCATGAAACATTTAATATACCTAAATAATTTCTGTAAGGATATTTAGTTCATTAGTTAATAATTTTCATATCAAGCTAAATATATGTTTTTCCCCTTTCAGATCAAGTGTGGGCAAAATTTAATAATTTGAAGGGATACTTCATCCATGAATATAAAAAAATTCAGGCTGCTCCAAGTGGTTCATGTGGTAAACCAAGCTCCAAGTGGGAATTGTTTGATTTGATGTCTTTTTTACATGATACAGTGGCTTCACAACCTACATATTCCAGTGACATTAATGAACAAGTAAGAGTATATACTATTATGTGTATTACATTATTTACATAGCAGTTTAATAATAGGTATAATTACTTGGCATTTAAGAATCAAATTTGCACAATAAACCTGCTGTAGGCCCAGGTAAGCAAAAGTGTAAGGTTAGGTCAGTAAGGTCAATAGAAAAATCTAATATTTTTAGTTATGTAAAGGGAATTATGCTTGCCCTTCCATAATCTTAAATTATCAGAATTACTAATGCATCATTACCTAAAACTGATGCATTATACAGCAGTTTATGTTATCAACTTATTCATAATAGAGTAATATATATATTTTTTTTATTTACAGGTAAATCCTATAGATAATCCTCTAGTTATTGAGGTTACTCAAAACACTTTTGATGAATTTCAAATCGGAGAGTCAAGTACGGGTTCTTCAACTCAACCTGTGTCCCCCAGCTTTGACCTTTCTAATGGAAGTTCTGATCGGTCTGTTGCACCAGCAACTTCCGCAACTTCATCTCTACAGAACCAAAAAGCAAGTAACAGTAGTAAGAACAGGAAGCTACAAAATTCATTTGAGGAAGAATGCTTGCAAACCCTCAAAGAATTGGGCAACACCAGTACGCCTAACGACCTAGGTTTCAGTGTGGGAAAAACAGTTGAGGTTTGGATAAGGTCCCTACTAGTAAATGGACAAAAGGTTGCAGCAGCTAGGATTTCCCAAGTCGTCCTGGAAACTGAGTGGGAATATGGCTTACCTGATGATAAAGTAGGTTAACAGTAGTTATCAATTTGGTGCTAAATTCTGTCAGTATTTAATCTCTGGTGGTAATTTGAATTTCAAATACATGATCTGTAAGACCTCAGGCTTTCTAGTCTAATCAAGTTCCTGTAGCTGTAAACATTTTGTATACAATAAAGTTCAGTCTAATCAAGATTGATGTCATGCAGCTTTAAACATTTTCTATGTAATAAAGTTGATTAAAGCAATTTCAGGGTTTGTTTCTCCAGGTATCGCAGGGTACATATTTAAATTCCACATCGCTCTTCATAACTTTCTTATAAGTACTGAGGAGTAAATAATAGCAATTGAACAAATAATGAATTTTATTTTAAGATTACTGTATATACAAATGCAAATATTCGAAGGCATATGGGAGAAAATGTCCACTAGTGCATATAGGCTCGTTCATCTTGGAGTGGTACTGCCCCTTCATTATTAAAGTAATAAATAATCCATTAATGTGTTCCTTACATTTTGGGCATCACTGGTACTACGTCCGCCATGTCCAGGACTACTATCCAAACCACTGTTTGATAAACCTCTCTCTTATTTCAGGGGGTGCATACAAATTCTTAGATTGTGCACGGATAGAATTATGTAAAACCACTATAGCAAACAAAATGTCCTTTACATTGTTTGGACAAGTTTGGATAGGTTTTGATAACACCTTAAATACTACTGAATGATACCAAAGGCATTTTCTGATGTGCGCCTTGCTCTTGACAACCTATAATTGAATATAGTTTTTACTTTGTTTAATTCCCTTCCTGGGAAAGGTTTCATCAAATAGGGCTTAATTGGGAATGCCTCATCACCAACAATGACATATGGGCTTTGCTTATCAGTGAAAGGTAAGCAACATGATGATGGGATATTTAAAACTTCACTATCTATTGCTTCCTTTAGGCTACACCTATCCCAAACCCCACCGTCGCTGGCTCTTCCATTAGCACCTATATTTACATACAGGAACTTGTAAGATGCATCAACTAATGCCATCATGATCATACTAAAATGACCTTTATAATCATGGAAACCAGCACCAGAATGTGGGGGCTTTGCATTTAGCACCCTTTTCCCATCTAGTGCCCCTATGCAATTTGGAAAATTCCATTGCTGGAAATAATGCAGAGCAATTTCATTCCATTCCTCAGGAGTTGATGGAAGTTTTAAATATTCTGTTTTCATTATGTTGTATATGGCTCTGCATGTCTCTGGTATGAGGGATGAAACCAGATTATGGCTAATCCGAAATTGATACCCAAGGGAAACTTGTGATTCTCCTGAAATGAGAGAAAAATTCCCTTAGTAATAGTATAAATATATATATTCCTAATGTACATACTGTAAACCTTGCATTTTTGCCTTGACATATTGTACTACAGCTTATCTGGAATTATCAGTTAATTAATAACCATGCTGTCATCAACTATAAAGTTTAAAATATAATAGTGCAACCACAAAATTTACTTTTTTTTTATTATAAATTGTGTAAACACGCAATTATTTTTTAATTATGTTACCCAATTAATAGACAGTATAGCTAGGTTAGGTTAGGTGGTTGTTTTGAGATTGGTAATACTTTACTAACCTAGCCTAGGCTACTTTGATGCCTGCCATTAGGTTGCAGTCTAGTCTGGGTAGCCTTATGTACAATTTTATCGAATACCTTAATCTTAATCTTGGCCTTGGCTAACTTATGCCAAGACCAAATTTGTCCTTTCCTCCCCTGAAAATCCAAAAAATGTACACCAGCCTAGACTAAGCTTACTTTTTTCCTACAGGAATCTATCAAACATGAATAGCAACCCAAAAACGAACAGTGTACAGATACAAAATGATCAGCATCTTTCATGCATAACCTAATTAATACACCAAGCCTAGGATATATTAGCCTAGTCTAGGCATAAACAATTCCAAGTAACATAGCCTACCTGTTGCTAAACAATGAAGAGTGAGGGTCAATCGCTGTGCAGCAGACACAGCTTTCCTCATTTTAGTATCAGCTTTTTCAATGTGAGGTGTCACCAGGTTTAACAGATGAGTGAACTGTTCTTTCGTCAATCTAATCCAGTTCTTCATGGCGGACGGCGTTGACCCTGACGAAGACGTGGGTGGCGGATGACAATTCTGGCGGTGTGAAGGTGGCCGACCTCTCGGTATACGTGCGCTTGCAAGGGGTGAACTTGCCGGCCACGTCGCAGAGTCTCTGCAGTGATGGGATGTGGCGATCTTGTGTCACAAGTTCGCCCGGGACCAAGAGGGGCTCACCGTAGTTTTTTTCGGCTGCGGATGGGGTGCTGTCGGCTCTGGGGGTGGTTCTCAAACCGAGGAGGACCCACGGCAGCTGATGTTTCCAGTCCTCGGCGGTGCAGCGGGCCATGAGGGACGCCTTCAGGGATCTGTGGAACCGCTCGACCAGGCCGTTGGCAGCCAGGTTGTATGCCGTGGTGGTGTGGTGCGTGGTCCCCAGCAGCTGAGCCAGGGCGGACCACAATTCGGACAGGAAGGCAGGGCCTCTGTCGGTTGTGATGTAGTCCGGGACGCTGAAGTGGCTAACCCAGCTGGAAAGCAGGGCCTCGGCACACGCGCTGGCGGTGGCTTCTTGCATAGGTGTGGCTTCGGGCCACCTTGTCTGGACCCGCCTGACGGGGGAAGGGGCCCGATGACGTCGACATGAATGTGGCCGAAGTGGCGCTCTGGCTGCGGGAACTCGCATACCCCGTACTGTGTGTGACGACCCACCTTGCTGGTTTGGCACTGCAGGCACTGTTTCGCCCAGGACGTGGTGTCCTTCTGCACCCCGTGCCAAACACTTTTTTGAGAGCAGCTTGGCCATGGTTCTGCCAGAGGGATGTGAGAGGCCGTGAATTATGTCGAATACCTGGCGGCGGCGTGAGGCTGGAACCAAGGGGCGGGGCTGACCTGTACTGATGTCGCAGAGGACACTTGGGACTCCGGGGGCGAGGGTCACGTCCCGCCACTTAAGGGACGTGATGACGGTGCGGTAGGCCGGGGTCTCTGGGTCAGCGGCCTGTTCTCTGGCGAGGTCTTGGTAGTTTACTCCGAGCTGCACTGTGTTCAACTCGACTCTGGAGAGGGCGTCTGCTACAGCATTTTTCCTGCCGGGGAGGTACATGATGGAGCAGGTAAATTCGGCTATGGCTGAGAGGTGGAGGTGCTGCCTGGAAGACCATGCGTCCCCTTGCTTGGTGAAGGCGTGAACCAATGGCTGGTGTGAAGGGCGTCCCCTCCAGGAGGAACTTGAAGTGCCGGACTGCGCAGTACATCACGCAGAGTTCCCTGTCGAAGGTGCTGTAGCGGGTCTCTGCGGGATTGAATTTCTTGCTGAAGAAGGCGATGGGCTGGGTGGCGCCGTTGATGACCTGCTGTAGGATAGCACCACATGCGATGTTACTGGCATCCGTTGTTAGCTGGAGAGGGTCCTTGGGATCCAGTATATATATATATATATATATATATATATATATATATATATATATATATTTATATATATATATATATATATATATATATATATATATATATATATATATATATATATATATATATATATATATATATATATATATATATATATATATATATATATATATATTATATATATATATATATATATATATATATATATATATATATATATATATATATATATATATATATATATATATATATATATATATATATATATATATATATATATATATATATTATATATACATATATATATATATATATATATATATATATATATATATATATATATATATATATATATATATATATATATATATATATATATATATATATATATATATATATATATATATATATATATATATATATATATATTATATATATACATATATATATATATATATATATATATATATATATATATATATATATATATATATATATATATATATATATATATATATATATATATATATATATATATATATTATATTATATATATATATATATATATATATATATATATATATATATATATATATATATATATATATATATATATATATATATATATATATATATATTACACAGACATATACGCATATAGCAATATATATATACTTTTGATTTTCAAGTGCAATAAAAGTAATAAATTGATAAACCAAACTTTTAAAATCATTGACCTTATGATTTTATGTATGCTATAACTACACATAATGGTGTAATGGATTGATATATTAATCATATAATTAATATACACGGGTATATACACCGTATAGAATACCCTGCAAAAGGGTATTCTTTACCTGCAATACACCCCTAAGTAAGGGTATCTCAAGTATATGTTATACCCTTGATATGGGTATATTGTAAAGGGTATATTATAGTTCTTATATACCCCGATAGGGTATGCTATTTTAACCACTAGAAATACCCTTTTTCTACCCCTTTTATACCCTTAATTTTTTACAGTGTAGCTATAATGCTCCCATATAACTGAAAGGCTAAAGTGTTCTATGCCGTTACGTCAATAGACACCATGACAAAAATATAAAACTTCAGTCTAGCACTGAATTTCAATTGGATGGTGAGAGAGAGAGAGAGAGTTTAATGATGGTCGTTTTATAGAGGATTAGCTATTTTCAAATTATGAAGTGAGCGTGACAATTCGCATTTCATTTAAAATTCTATATAAAAAGGAAGGAATTCTCATTGGTTTGTTATTTGATGTAGACTATTGTTAATTCACCAAGCCGTCAATGAACCCAGGAACACTAACTCCAAAATGCTATGAACATCTTACATTATATTCCTGTTCTAAAGTACCCTAACCAATTCTTCTGAAATCAAATAATTGAATAAACATATATCTTTTAGCGAAAGTAAAATTGCAGGTATTTCTATAAGGTAAGCAATTTTTTGAGCTAAAAACAGGTTTAAGAAACGCAATATGAAACAAATAACCCCCCCCCCCCCCAAAGAAAAAAAAGAATTAAAGGTCGTACGCCTATTTCAATAGGATCTTGAGGTTTACTTTCCCCTGTGAGTAGAGCATGGTTGCTGAATAGGAAACTAAATTAGTTGACCTATTGTAATGTTTTAATTAATGTATGTGAAATGAAAGAATTGCTGATTGCTTCTTTGACAAATTCTGCTGAAATCCCACTGCCACAGACCTAGAACTGTCATAGTTTGAAGATATATATAATAAAAGGCAGAAATATATTAAGTTGACCTTGACTTGGAAAATGAACGTAGATCAAGAATTCTTTAAGAAAGAAACACCGAGTTCCAAGATATCAACCAACCAAGTTCCATCAAAATCCAACCAGAAAAAACTAATATAAAGAGATGTAAAAATTATATGCCAGAGCCTTACCGTAGAGTCAGGTGGCAGCCCTAACATATGTAAGTATAATAACTTCGCCGGTTTTATGGCATCGCAGTGGTGGATGAATCTCTGCATTTAATGAGCGCAAAATATAAGCAATTAATTATTACAATGACTATGCTTAAAACGTGTTCATATAGTGTTAGCATTTCTGACGTAATACTGGAATGGACCCGTTATGTACGCAATTTACGTTCGGAAACCCATTCAGGATGTGATTAAAATTTGGACGCTGAAATAATTTGCTCTATAATTATGCATTTTCCAAAATTCCACAGAGAGAGAGAGAAATTAATCCTTATATGTTGTAGAAGTAAGATTATACACAATCTAGTACGGACATGAATCGTGAAATGGTAATGCAACAATATCGGACAGATTTTTTAGATTTGAAAATAAAGCTAAAAGAAGAATATTTAGAGTAAGGTGTCAGGATATAGTGAGATATCAAATCATAAAGATATTTTGCTGAAGTTCTATAAGTAAATTAAATAATGTTAAAACGGAGATGGCTGGGAAGAGCATATACTTGACAGTATGGCTGTGGTGAAGATAACGGGTCAACAATCTACTGAACTTTATATGATTTCAGTTTATTGGCTAACCGTTCGCCGATTTCATATTGACCTGTTGTGTGATGTAATTTTCGATTAAGTTCAGTTTATGTGTTTAATCAACGATTTACGATTGCGGTTTCGACATATTCCTAATTTTTAACATAATGGTAAATGTAAATATAGTGCGCCAATGCATATAAACTCTGAAACTTTCTGCATTATTCCGATGACCTGACGCTTTCTGTTCCTAGATTTCTATTTAGTTGGCGTTATTCCTCTTACTAATATCGCTCTTGAATATTTAACTCTGATTAACTTAAAAAATTTGGAACATCTTTATTTCAAGTTAAGATAATAATTTGACCAGCTTGTAATGCTGCCTATATAATAAGCCTAAATTTGCCTACCGTGTGAGGCCCTCAGTAGATGAATACGGAGACATAAGCTTACCTGCTCCTAAATAACGTAAATCTGAATACTAATGATTTCAGTATTGATTCTTGGGGAAGATACCTATATTTGATTATATATACTTTGTTCAATGCAGAGAAGTGTAATTCTGCCTATAGACCCAAAACCTTTCTTCTTGGGTATCTTTCCAAGAGCGTTGCACACCTGTTTCATTATCACTAGAGGCGCGTCCAGCGATACTTGCAGTTTTCAATCATGAGAACGAAATTCGTTTGAAGTATATTAAGTCTAGTGTCAATTTGCTCTGTTAAGGGCCTTTTTGGTTGCAAGGCTATCCTTTGTCGAGGGATAAGATAACTAATAGTTTAGATGTGTTCTCTGCAATACGCAAGCGCAGGAGCATATTACCTAAAGTAGGAATGCATCCAATATTTCTAATTGCTTTGCCATAACTTCGGTACTTGATAAACGTGAATTTTGAACCCCCAACCGCCCCTCTCGGCTCTCTCTCTCTCTCTCTCTCTCTCTCTCTCTCTCTCTCTCTCTCTCATACAACGTTATACAATCAGCGTACGAGTTGTTAGGCTAGAGAGTTAGGCCACAAAGCCATAAATCGAAAACTTTCTGTATGTATGCGGTCAGACATTTCACGCACTGTCAACACCGCATATGCTAAGCTCTCTGAAAAATTGATAAGTAAATGAATAAACAAAAACCAAATACAAAGCTTGAACGCGGAGTAACACACTGACAGGAGAACTTTTAGCAATAACAATCATTGAAGCAAAAATATTTTTTTGCTTTTTGAATGGTTATTAGCTTGACTGGCCGTTACGTTTTTCCAAAAATATTAGGAGCATTCTTAATTAGCACCTTGAATGGCCGTTGCTATTTTTCAATTCACTTCTTTTTTTCTTCTTACTTGGAAATTTCAAATCAGTTATTCAGTTCTTAGTAGCATTCGAAGCTAACCCATCATGGATATTATAGTTTCCAGTCGTGGTAAAAACAAAATGATTTCATTTATAGAAAGGATAAAGCCACTCAAACGACAGTTACTTAGCGTTATGAAGTGAAAGGTTGCAAAGGACGGTTAAGTACCACACTGGAATACGAAAGGGATAGAAATTGCACTGAGAAAGGAAAACACTCGCATGCTCCCGATCCTGTTCAAGTCGGGTAAAGAACAAGTCTGCAAAGCTGCTGAAACACATGATCCACCAAGACGCATAGCCTACTCCAAGATGCCATTGCTGGCCTACCAAAGGAACTTGCAGCAAAGATCGGATGAGGGGCAAAATTGAAACGTACCGTACTTAGGAGGCGAAGAGCTATGGGGAACTACCCTCCACCCCTTCAATCAGCTGCATCCATCGTTATCCCGGAAGCATTTTCCTGAAGTCTGTACTAGTATAAACAAGCTCCGCTCCCTCGGTGTCATCCTTGGTCAAGCTCCGCCCCCTAGCGTATTACCAACAACGATTGCATAAATAACCTTTGAAAACGCACCTGCAGCGCACTTGTAGCTGTTTGAACGAAGGGTACTTTATAAGTGATTAATGCAAATATACAAGGTATGGACTTACGCCATTACGTTTCGTCTCTTCTTAAGGCACACTGTGCAAAAGGTACATAAATATGGGGAGAAGCGCAAATCCCTTTAATCTGAAATAATTTATTAAAATTGCTGAAATCACATCGGGTACGATGGAATTAAGAAAACCAGAATGTCCTAAAACCCGTCCCATGACGTAACTGATGCTCCATTCATATTTATCCTCAGAGACGCATATATTCTAATCTCCTCTCTCGTTTATTTGAGGATAAATTTTCTGACGGTCAATGAAAGATATATATAGAGCACAGCACGTTAGCTCTAAAGTTGATAAGAGATCAGTACGAACTTTGAAACCCGAAAAAACAAAAAATTGGAGAACAAATATATTTAAGAAACCCGTATACAGTTTCGCAGCGTCATGTTCCTTCAATGTGGGGCGCTAAAACCCAACTTTAATTCATTATGAGTGAATTTAACAAAGAGAGAGAGAAAAAATAATAATATAGTACAAGAAATACCAGCGACTGAAAAAGACAGGTTAATTCCAAGGGAAAAACATCGTCACTCTATAAACAGGGCATTTAAGAAATAATTTGTTTGCGACAAACGATTTTGTTTGTATTCTGTATTTACGTGCCATATAACCTACATACCCGACTAATCTAACACCTTCAGCCATCTTTTTATATCCACACTTCATTTTCACAAAGGGAACCTTGCTCAATAATTCTTTTACACATCAATAATATGACATTGATTCGGTAGGACATTGCTTTTACAAAACCGACTTACATACCCTTGGAAGCCATTAAAAACCGAACAGATTTCTTTACTCATCTTGAGAGGGAAATTATATAAAAAAATGTATTAAATAATGAACATAACCAGCTGACCAACGTGTCAATAAAATGTTTATTTTAATCCAGAAAAAAAAAGAACATATAGTGTCAAATTCATCCACAATGAGAAGAAAAACTTAATTATCTGTTTCACTTTCTACTCCAGTAATGACTGCTCTCATATCTCCACCCTACATACAATCTATAAAAAAGGAAATAAGGAAAAGGGAACTCCATTTCCTCGTCATTTCGAGATATTTCTGTCCACAAAGGCAACTTGTTGGTGGTTCCTCGGAGAGAGGTCAGACTTCAAGAGTTTCAAACTCCTTCAAAATATCTCTCTCTTAACAATGTCAACCACTTCTCCTGAATGAAATGGAATATAGAGTTTAGGTCAAGGCCAAATACTGGGACCTATGAGGTACTTCAGCGCTGGAAAGGAAATTAAGAGTAGGTAGGTTTGAAAGGTGTAACAAGAGGAAAACCTCACAGTTGCACTGAAATATTTGTTAAGAGAGGGTGGATAGCAAGATGGCAGAAAGCTAATAGGAATGAAGGTACAATAAAATGAATGAAACGGGTTGCAATTAGGGGCCGAAGGGACGCTGCAAAGAACCTTTAGTAATGCCTACAGTGCACCCCGTGAGGTGCACTGACGGCACTACCCTCCTACGGGGACCACCTCTCCTGAGGCCGGCAGGGAAGTGCATGTGCAATCTACTGAGAGATAACGGGGAGGGAATTTGGTAAAGTCACTCTCCGTAATTGGGTACCGCTGGCAGTGCACCTCACTCAGTGCGCTGCAAGCATTACTTAAGGTTCTTAGCAGCATCCCTTCTTAGCAGCATCCCTCCTGCCCCTAGCCTCAACTCCCTTCATTCCTTTTACTGTACATCCATTCGTATTCTGTTTCTTCCATCTTACTTGCCACACTCTCATAACAATTTTTTCAGAGTAACTGCAAGGTTTTCCCCTGTTACACCTTTAAAACCTTCCTACTCTCAATTTCCCATTCAGCGCTAAATGACCTCGTAGGACCCAGCGCTTGGTTCTCTATCAGACTAAATGTTTTTGATGAGGGCTTAAAAGCTGTCGAGAAACGAAATTTGAATTTTTGTGTCGGAATTACTAGACAAAATTCAAGGGTACGTGGTTTATATATATATATATATATATATATATATATATATATATATATATATATATATATATATATATATATATATATATCCAAGTGCTTTTTTACAATTTCCTTAATAGAGGAGGAGGAGGAGGAGGAGGAAGCTCCGGAATGCTTTCATGCTGAAACACAACCCTCACTATTACAGTCAAACCGAGACAAAGAGAACAACTTAATTCTCCTGTTATTTCCTTCTGCCACAAAGCTCAGAGGAATTGAAACGAATAATTGTCGGAAGAAAAAATTTCATTATTGTTAATGACAACAAATTTGAGCCATATAGATGGGCAATGAATGATTGATGGTAGTTGATGATAAATTTTCTTCTCTCTCTCTCTCTCTCTCTCTCTCCTCTCTCTCTCTCTCTCTCTCTCTCTCTCTCTCTCTCTCTCTCTCTCTACGAAATCATAACGCAATAACGCAGCAGTACAAACACGCATGTTTATAATCATATTATCATTTCCACTGTCCATAAAGGAATTAACTTCAACGCTTTACTTGATGAACGTCATTACAAATAGGTTCACTGCAGTTTGACATTTTGACAGAATTCGTTCTTTTTTTTACTTTTTTACAGAGAGCCAAGTCTATTGCAAAATTCATAGCAAAAGCATCTTATTAACTTTAACTGAACCAAATCATCTGAACTCTTGTTAGAATAGAATAGAATAGAATAGAATAGAATATAGAATTTAGGCCAAAGGCCAATCGCTGGTACCTATGAGGTCATTCAGTGCTGAAACGGAAATTGACAGTAAGAAAGTTTGGAAGGTGTAACAGGAGGAAAGCCTCGCAGTTGCACCATGAAACAATTGTTAGAGAGGATGGAAAGTCAGATATAAGGAAGAGAATATTAACGGAGGTACAGAAAAAGGAATGGAAGGGATTGCGGCTAGGGCCGAAGGGACGCTGCAGAGACCTTTTAGTATTGCCTACAGTACACCAAGTGAGGAGCACTGACGGCACTACTCCCCTACGGGGCTGAACTCTTGTTGAACATATGGTGACAAAACTGTTCGAAAACTAATTACAGTCATTCCCAAAAAAAGACCTTTAACAAGTCTCATCCCTAGAATTGCTATTCCGTTATACCTCATCACAGGTGAATTACTGCACGGAAACTAAAAAACCAAATCAAGAGCCTGAGCAAAGAAAAACTTGAAGATTTAACGATTATGCAAATTATTAATTAAGGTAAAAAACACAAATCATGACAACTTCACGGGTATTTAGTTCACACCTAAGATAATGATAAAACCATGTATTTGGGAAATTTACTGTTTGGTTTCTTAACTTTTGGATACAATTAGTAATAAAAAAAATTAGTCATGAAAGATCAAAGATGATTTATAACAAGTTGCAAACATGCTTAGTGAGAGATAGTACGTCAGAAGAATACATTTTTGAACTGTAATGCTCTCACCCGTATGCTTAGTTGAGAAATACCCACATTGTGAATAAATCATAGTTGTTATGGCAGCTTATACTTCTATTCAGGAAGAGAGAGAGAGAGAGAGAGAGAGAGAGAGAGAGAGAGAGAGAGAGAGAGAGAGAGAGAGAGAGAGAGAGGGGGGGAGAGAGAGAGAGAGAGAGAGAGAGCAATGCAGCCATTTCGACAATCCTACGTGGGTATGTTCATAAGGCGGAAACTTAGTGCCTCAGCTCAGATTGCCAAGACTGCAATTAACATAACAAGAGATTGCTCTCACTGAATGCAATTAAACACATGTTAAACAGACGAAAAGACAAAAAATGAATGACACAAATATGTAAAATTATGGCATTTATGGAACGAACTTTGCACTGTGGCTATATGGTGAAAATTACAGACTCGTAAATGAGCCCCAGGGCAGTGAAAAAAATACTAAGCTATATGAGACACCAGTCAATATTTTAGGGAGGGCCAGAGAACATAAGGTGAGGTTAGAGAGGGAAAAGCGACACAGTCCCAGGTGTACCTACGATCACTTCAAGCTTCCTTCCCACTGGATAAAGGTTAAGTTTATATCAGACCTATCAAGTGAAGATAATATTACTATTATTTATTTGAATTGCGAATCCTTACTTCTCAAATATTTGTAGTTCTTTTTCAGTATCTAGAAATAAAAGAAGAATACTGATCTATCACAACCAAAAGTATAACTAACAAAAAGTTAAACATTACCATTCTTTATCCAGATATTAAACAACTTTGCCTACTTAAAGAAAACAACTAAAATGAGAGCCCTCGTAAGGAATGCATACTTTGCATGTACGCCTCTCATGACAATTTCAAGATTACACCCGAGCCAAAACAAGTAGAGGAAATAATCGAGCGATAACGGATGATCCAGTGTTCTCTTTGTCGTTGTGCCCACGCTGGTATCAATCAAGATAGTTCCTGCTTTAAAGCAAGTGAAAAAAAATATTGAAATATTCATTCAGATACCTGAATATATTAACTTTGATATATTACAGTAAATTCTTAACGGAAGAGACGAAGTGCTTAAATCTGGGGGTGTCTTCAGTGAAAATGTTCTTGGGACGGACCATAAAAAGTATATCTTCTTGAACGACTCTTTTGTCGATGACTGGCGTTTCTAAAATAGCAGCGATCTTCATTTGAAAAAAGTTTCAGCTGGACTGTTTGTTTTCCTGTAAGCTATGCTGATGCCATAACTTGGAGATTAGTGGCTCCGAAGAAATGAACAAACGAGGAAAATAAATCATTATTTCCTCATACTGATAAAGAAAATAAACATTCTAATCAGAAAAAAATAATGCAGAAGTTAGCCGCCAAAAACAGACTAACAGGCGATGTGCAAGTTTAGCTTCGAGTCTCGGAGAATACGTCGCATATATCATAATATTACTCATTGACATGAGAATCGACGAAGCTAGAAGGTAAACGCTTTCGGTATAAATTGCTGAAATAGGTAAGGACAATTTCGTCAACGAAGATATCTCATTGGAGACCAATTAATCTTTCTAATTATTAACAAAAAAAAATTTAATTCAAGTAGATAATGTTAGCTTTATTTCGGCAAATATTTCTTCTATATATTTTTATTTCATTCGTGGCTCAGGGCATGAAAACATTTCTAGAACAAGACCAGATTGATGAACTTCCATCCATTATCACCATTGTTCTAAAGAAATTAAAAAGACACGCAACCAAAATATTCGAACAACATATTTTCAGACTGTCAAACATTCCACAGGAAACACTACCCAGTCAATAGTCCACTAACCTAAAACAGTCGTTCATAGGCGAGATAATCCTGCTTGTTGATTAACAATTGTTTTGCTAACTCGTAATAGCTCCTCGCTGTAATTTGATTACTAACTAATGAGGCTACAACAGCAAAGTAGCGGAATACCCACCCACCGCAATCCGCTGTTTAGATTACCCATTTCTCTAAGGATTCGAGCGCTTCACAAACTTGTCTGGCACTTTGCTAATTAGAGGAAATGAAAAGTGTGAACCGTGTTTCGCTTATTCAAATAAACTTCGGCCTCTTGAAGAAGTAATAAAAAGCCATGTAAAAATGAGAACCCTTCACTACTCACCTCCCTTCTCTCTCTTTCATATATTTTCTTCTACCACTTGTCATCTATACACGGACTGGTATATACCGATTTGAATACACAGCGAATCAATTTTATATGACAATGCAATCATTCAATTACCCCTACCACTTCACAAGTTGAGCATTACTTTGGTGCGTTAAGGAAAACACATTTATGAGACTGGTCTCAAACAATAATATCCAATCGCAAATGAAATATCCTAAGACATAAAGAATCTGTGGCAGACACTGAATTGGTATTCAAGACGACGTTCGCAAAATACATAATTCTGAAAAAGGATTTTACCACTCTCTTTGACATAGTCCCACGTGGTTGTTATATACAAATATATATGTTTTTGTTTTATTTCATAAGAGTATAACACAAGATTGATAGCAACCACGGAAAAACATTGAACAAAGCCCGTCTATTCTGTGAAAGAGGATGCTTCTGTTTGACTGCGCAAGTGTGAAAAAAAAAGTGCCCTCCCCCACGGTCTTTATTCCGCGTTGAATATTTTACCAAGAAACAATTCTTTTATACCATTTCTCTTAAGGTTCAATGTTTTAGAAATCAGAGGACATTCAAATTCATATATCTCTCACACACATACACACAAAAAGACATGCCCGGTAACATAGTATACCCATTTTACATTAAAATCCCCGGGTTATCTGTGTGATGAACCTCAAATTTAGCCAGCGGTGGAAAAAATGGGCATCAAAATTGGTAACAAGTGACAAAGAGTTAATTGATGATATTAATTGCTCAGAGTTACTTTCCTGAGCAGTGGTTCCATTTCAGACTCAGTGTAAGTGCTTTCAAGAGGCAGCATATCGATGCCAAACGATTGTATACAAATGTTCCGTTTGTATATTGTGGATCAATATACACTACATTGTGAATAGTAGAGTAGCATTCTTTGAAGTCCTGGCCAGTCTCCTAGTTTTTTCCTTTTCTTTATTAAGTCGTTGTTCGTGTGTTATAAAAGAAGAATTCGTGAACAATCTTTCACATCTTCATACTTTTTTTTTTTTATCGGAATATCAGTAAACTTTTCATGGGTGAAATTTGTATAAACTAAATCAAAGAGTATATTCTACGAATGTATTATATCCAACCTGAAAAGTTATTTCGCCGTGTGAATAAGTATTCTTTACGTTTGAGCAGAATCTAATAAAAAGAAGATACTGTTTTCTTTCAGTTCACCTATTCCTAGATTTGTAAGCTCTTAAGCTGAAGTTTTACGTAACGAAATTTTAAAATCAACTAAATTTACATAGCATCCTGTTAGTATCCACTTGTATCTTATGCCAGCTTTCTTTGTAGCTAAATTTTCTGTTCAGTAGATAGTAAATTAGCGTTAATTATTTCTTTTTGTTGAAAAATTCCTTCTAATTCTTAAGCTATTAGAGCCAAACAGAAACTATGTCAACCACCTGAAATGATATAGTAAGGAAATTATTATTATTTTTTTTTTTTTACGGCGGTAATCCCTTGTGAAATAGAGCTCATTTCCCGAGGATGTAACAAGTTTTATTTTATGTATCAAGATGAATATTTTAGGTGTTTTAATTTAATGTGTTTTTGTTTTGGTTTTTAGACTTCAATGAAAACTCTTTCTCCCCCCTCCTCCCCCCGCCGCCTCTCTCTCTCTCTCTCTCTCTCTCTCTCTCTCTCTCTCTCTCTCTCTCTCTCTCTCTCTCTCTCTCTCTCTCTCTATTTGTGTGTCAGTTTACTTTTAAGCCACTTTGATGGGAACATTACCAATCAATAATCGTAGTGACGCAAAGAGGTGTTTTAATCTGTAAACGAACATTAACAGATAAATATTTTGGTTGTAAATATCGCTGAAAAATACTCTACTCAATTACGGCATTGCGTGATCACATTCATCACAATGAGAATTTAAGATACAATTACTCATTCATATAAACCTTTAGTAAAAAAAAAAAAAAAAAAAAAAAAAAAATTATAGATCTACCTCTAACTTACCATTTCGCTTTTCACATGCAAATGGCGACCTACTCTCCAATAACCCCCGCCAACAGCAGCGCCCCCCCCACCCACAAACCCCCGTCCGACAATACCCACCGTTCTAACTCGCCCGGTAAGAGAAACAATCTGGGTTGACGGATATGACCGAGCTCAAGGGATCGGCGAGTCATGCCACTTTAGTGCAGCAGATAATTGCATATTTCATAAGAATCGTTCAGATAGTGAAACAAGCATGAAATTTTGCACAAGTGCTCTTTAAAGTTCCCTCTATCAGAAAAGGGCGCTGGCCACGCAAAAAATTTAATATGGCGGCCAAATTCCAAGATGGCGGCCAGTATCGACAGATTTTGGCTAATTTTTTCACTAGAATGGCATGTATTTGCTTCTAGCAATATGGTAAAGCTCTTCCATACTATTTCTTGTGAATATTATGTTTCTGTAGCTTCCCAGTACAGTTTACCTTTAAATATGGGGGCTATATGGCTGCCAAGAAAAGGTAGAAACAATAATTATAATGAGAAATAATGCCCGTTCAACAATTATCGTTTTAAGACATGGATCTTGGTTTCTGTGGTTTTAGATCCTAATGAGGCCATCTCTTTCGAATAACTCATCAATTTTGAAGGAAAATTAATAAATGTAAAAGAGTGTATGTCTTGCACACAACCAGGGGCACACTGGTGACATCACTGCTGTGTAACTCAGCATGGTTTCAGTGCCAGCTAATCCAGCTTTACTAATCCTGTAGTCTTAGACTAGTAGTTGTAGTATAGTTTAGTTTAGTGTCCCAAATGCTTTCTAACAGCCCCAGACCAGCTATAGTTAGATAGCCGCACCTGAATAGACAGGATGTGCCAGCGCGGGAGAGCCGAGCCAAGGGTATGGGGGCTGTACATGATGGTTCATGTACTTACCCGGATGGTGTACAGATCACACGGGGACTTAAATGGCACTGGATAAATGATCGGGCTAGGTGTAGGGAGACCGAACCTAGTTGAATCCCATACAGGAATGTGTGCTTTGTTTAAGGTGGTAAAAGGATAACCCCTCGGCCTTAATCAAAAGTGAAATCATGGCAGAATGTGATGCCAATCCAATATTGAGCAGTAGAAAAACAAACTGGAGTTTGTGTTGTCTTTGTCAGAAGGACAAAAGAGGTGAGCACTTGACATCACCTCCAAGTCATCATGTCCTAGACCATGATGGGTACACAATGCTGGCAAGGAACATTCCCATGTTCAGTGAAATTAATGAAATGCCACTGATAATGGATCCAGCAAGGCTGGATGAAGGTGGTGGCATAGAGGCCACTCTCAGGAAAAATGTAGCAAAATACCATGTGAACTGTCGCTTGTTGTTTAACAACACTAAACTGGACCGTGCAAGAAAGCGACAATCCAATGACCAGACCAGCAACACTGAGACTAGTCGTGCAAAAACTGCGCCGAACCAGTCATGACAATGAAGTTTGCATTTTCTGTGAGAAAGTGGCACCTGCATCTGATCTCAGACAGGCTAGTACTAAGGGCCTTGACTTGAAATTGCGTGAATGTGCAGAGATACTTAGTGATGGCAAGCTCCTTGCTAAGTTGACTGGTGGGGATGTCATTGCACAGGAGTTTAAGTATCACCATGCCTGTCTTTGTGCCCTCTACAACAGAAAAAGGTCCTACCTGAGGAGCCTTGAGAAAGACCAAGGTAGCACTGAGTCAGAATCAGATGTGTATCCACTAGTTCTGTCAGAACTGATGACATACATTGTTGAAAACAACTTTGTTCAGATGATCCAGTCATATTTCGGCTGGCAGATATTTGCCACCTCTACCAACAACGTCTGGAACAATTAGGTGTAGAGTCACCAAGTGTAAAATTCCACGAGACTCAAAGACAAACTTCTGGCAGAAATTCCAGAACTTGAGGCTCATAAATCTGGCAGAGATGTATTACTTGCATTTCAAAAGGATGTGGGAAAAGCACTTGCTCAATCATCTGATCTTTCAGAGGCAGTTATCATTGCTAAAGCAGCAAATATTCTCAGAAAGTCTATACTTGATCATCAGTCACGGTTTGATGGCACATTTTCTGAGGCTTGTGTACGAAATTTCTGTGCCTCCTCTCCTGCTCCAGTTTGTAGGGATGGTTGAGCATGGGGCTGACATCAAGTCACAGTTACGATTTGGAGCATCAAAGTCAGACCAGGCCATTGCACAGCTCATGCAGTTCAACTGCTACTCCCGATACAAAGAGGGAGCAACAACTCATAGACACTCCAAAGACAGAGAAACACCATTCCCAGTCTACATGGGACTCTCAGTCTATGCCAAAACCAGGAAGAGAAACCTGGTTGAAATGCTACATCAGTATGGCCTCAGTATCTCTTATGACAGAGTACTGGAGGTCTCTGCACAGTTAGGAGATGCCACAGTTAGCAAATATGTGGAGGAGGGTGTGGTCTGTCCCCCAGTACTCTGCGAAAAGGGTTGTTCACCACTGCAGTGATGGACAACATCGACCACAACCCATCTGCAACTACTGCCACTACCCTCCTTCCATGGAACTAGCATCTCCATATTTCAGCACCCCACCAAGGAGAACACTGGACAGGAAAGACAGCAACTAAAGTTTGCACCTGAGAAAGTGAGGTCGGTGCCTGAATTGCCGGACACATTTCACAAACATCTCACCAGCTTCCTTTCAAACAAAGAACCCTGTGCCACCAAACACTGCAATACCAAAGCCACCCACAGATATCTTGGGGCCACAGCTTGCACTGGAGTATCAGTGGCTAGACAAGGGTCATAGTCACCCAGGAAATAGATGATGCAGTGAATCTGACGTGGTCAGCTCATCACGCTTCAATGAAGAGAAGCCCAGAATTTGAAGTAACCATAACTTCATTGCTTCCTCTCCTGAGTGATCAGGCTCATTCTGTTGCTACGATCAAACACATGATGCAGAAAGTGCAGGATGTCACTGATTTTCTGAACCCTGGCCAGATACCCATAATCACAGCTGATCAGCCAATCTATGCCGTAGCAAAGCAGGTGCAGTGGCAGTGGCCTGATCAGTATGGCGAAGACAAGTATCTGGTAATGTTTGGTGGTCTGCACATTGAGATGGCAGCAATGACATCTCTTGGTACTCTTCTTCATGGCAGTGGTTGGACAGGAGCTCTGGTGGAGGCAGGAGTTGCTTCATCTGGAACTGCAGAATCCTTCCTGTCAGCTGCAAGTGTAACCAGGACACGGCAGATGCACCAGGTTACAGCCTCTAGTTTGTACAAACTCCTGAGGACAGCATACACTGACTACTGTGCTGAGAAAGCAAACAACAATGAGCAGGCATTAGAGTTTGAGGAGTGGTGTGACCTTCGAAGACAGCAGAGTCCACAGTTCCACTTCTGGCACATGGTGTTGTCTATGGAACTTGTGATATTCCTACTGATCAGGTCCTTCCGTGAGGCCAATTTTGTCCTCTACTGCCAGGCATTGCATGAGCTGATACCCTACTTCTTTTCCAACAATAAAACAAACTATGCTCGTTGGCTGCCTATTCACCTCAGGGACATGCTTACCCTAGAGAGTTCACACCCAGAGTTGCACAAGGAGTTCAAGGCTGGCAACTTTGTTGTGCACAAGACCAGTCGCCAGTTCTCAGCAATGGCTCTTGACCAAGCTCATGAGCAGACCAATGCCTTTATAAAGGCTGATGGCGGAGCCATTGGGCTGACTGAAGATCCGTCAGCACTCAGAAGATGGATGGTGGCTGGCCCAGAGATCATCCGCTTGGTGTCTGCATACGAAACAGAGGTTCAAAGTAAGGAGTCTAATGAGCAGACAACACACCATGAACAAACACCTCATGCGCAGAAGACATTCTTGGAGAGAGTCAGCAAGCTGTCATTGGCTTTGCAACACTTGGGAAGTCCTTTTCAGGAAGAGAGCCAGGATCTGTATTCCATTGACAACAAAGACATTGCCCACCACTGCTCAGCAGAACTTCTACAGACACACCTTGACAGAGGCCGCACTAAATTTCAGAAGTTTTCAGACTCTTTGGCAAACAATGCAGTCTCCTTCTATGAGCCGATAAAGAAGAACAGAACTGACTTCTTCAGGCAAGAAGCTGCTCCTGTAGAACAGTCAAAGCAGAAACTTCTGAAGGAGGATTGCCAGCTTTTCTCAAAGCTATTTATATCCTGTCAGAGCCGTGAATGTGATCTGCAGGAATTCTTCCAGCACGAGAATCAAACATTCCCAGCTTCCCTTAGTGAGGGTGGTAGGCTGTACACATGTCAGAAGTCTCAGCTGACCTCGGTCCTGGAGAGTCATGTTACACTAGAAGACAAAGAACCAAAGACTGATGTCCTCATTGTAGATGGATCAGCTTTGGTCCATGCCTTGCCACCAAAGAAAGGAAAGACCTTTGAGGGCTATGCACTTTGCGACTTCTTGCCTGTGATACAATCCTATAGCAGCAAGTACACATCATCACATCTTGTATTTGATGTATACAATACACCCAGCCTCAAAGCTGAGACCAGGCTCCAACGTGGTCAAGGAGGAAGGCGCAAGGTGACAGACAAGAACACAATTCCATCCAACTGGCGCAATTTCCTAAGACACGATGCCAACAAGACAGAGTTGTTCCAGTTCCTGGCAGACAAAGTTGCCCAGATGTCTGCCACAAATGTTGTCATTGCCACGAAAGGGTCTGCTGTCCTCAGCACTCATGAGGCTAGTCTTCAGGGACTGGAAAAGTGCTCTCATGAGGAAGCTGACACCCGCATCTTTCTCCATGCCAAATATGCCACAGAACATGGAGCCAAGACCATCACGGTTAAAGCAAATGACACAGATGTTCTTGTCGTTGCAGTCAGTGCTTTCTCCACTCTCCACAATCTAGGGCTAGAGAAGCTATGGGTGGCATTTGGCCAAGGCCAGAGCCTGCGCTGGATTGCTGTGCATGACCTGTGCAACTCTCTGGGCCAGGAGAAGGTGAATGGCATGCTCTTCTTCCATGCGTTCACAGGCTGTGATACAGTGTCAGCCTTCCGGAGCAAGGGCAAGAAGACCGCCTGGCAGACATGGAACATCTTTCCAGAGGCCTCCACTGTGTTCTCCAAACTGAGTCACTACCCTCTCAGAGTGGAAGAGAGTGACCTGAAGGTCCTGGAGAGGTTTGTCATACTTATGTATGAAAGATCCAGCACTGCTGGCACTGTGGATGAGGCTAGACTTGATATGTTTGCCAGAAAACAAAGGGCATATGAGGCCATTCCACCAACCAGGGGAGCTCTCCTCCAACACACCAAGCGTGCTGCGTACCAGGCTGGTTGTGTGTGGGGGCAGGCCACCCAGTGTCAGCCACAGCCAGAGAACCCTGCTGAGTGGGGATGGCAAAAGTCTGGTGAAGCATGGCAAGTCCTCTGGACAACCAACTCGCCCTTAGCCAAGAGTTGCCAACAGCTTACCAAATGTGGATGCAAAGCAGGCTGTCGGGAAAGGTGCAAGTGCTACAAGCTGGGTCTTCCCTGCACAGCTCTGTGCACTTGCAAATGTGAAGTCTAAATAAATATTGCCCTCTCTTCAGTAGATAATCTAGCTTGAGCATCCAACGTGTCATGCTATGCCTACCTTCTTATCCTCGAATTTTTCAAAGGTGTAGGTTGAGAGACCTATACATAGATTGGTTGCGTTTAGTCCGTATTTCTCTTCTTTTCTTTTTATGGTTACAGTCTTAGACACAATGTTGTATGTGACCATACCATTACTATTTCAGTTGAAAATAGCATATTAGTTAAACTGTCTGATCACATGAATATACCATTAAATAAAAACAGTTGGTCTCTATGTCTGCTAGCGCTGTGGATAGAAAAAAAAACTTTTATGGCAACCATTTTGTACGCCATCTTGGTTACAATTCATTTAGTAAGGGTTTTCAATAAAATGTGTGGTATGGAACATTTTTATAACCTAAAAGTCGAGGTTTAAAAAAAAAAAAAACTGGCATATTCCATCCAATAGATGCTCCCAAACCAGTGAATCTCAACATAGATGGCGGCCATTTTGAAAAATAGCCGCCATCTTGGATTTTCAGGTGGCCAGCGCCCTTTTCTAAGAGAGCGTAGTCTTAGGAATGTTTGTGCCAAATTTCATGCTTGTTTCACTATCTGAACGATTTTTACAGCAATCTGCTGCACTATTAGGTGCTGAACCATCACAGACATGGTATGAAAATCAGTTGACCATATTCTTTTTTTTATGTCACTGTGGATGGGTGATGCAGTGATGTTCTAGAATTATAATAAAATTCTAATGAATTACAAACCTAACGGTTTAGCTCGGGTTTGGAAGGTATGATGTGTCCTGGAAAAAAAAAATGTCTTAAGAGTTTGTTTATCCTGAAAAGTCTTATTACTTATGTAAATTCAATAACAGAGTATAATCGGTAGTGTGGTACCTTCTTGGGGTGGGGAAGGGTCTTATCACCAGTCAAGGGCCGTCTTAGTTTCTTTATTAATGTCCTTATTCGAATGATTATCATTAACTAGTTCTTTAGTACACTGGTTAAGTTACATAGGGGCAGTACGAGTCGGTATAGTTCTCGGCTAGCACTCTGCTGAACCCGCGTGTGATTCTCCGACCGGCCAATGAAGAATTAGAGAAATTTATTT
This sequence comes from Macrobrachium rosenbergii, assembly GCA_039081455.1. Taxonomy (NCBI): domain Eukaryota; kingdom Metazoa; phylum Arthropoda; class Malacostraca; order Decapoda; family Palaemonidae; genus Macrobrachium; species Macrobrachium rosenbergii. The sequence goes on along the minus strand of JANJGK010000005.1, from coordinate 17,868,720 downwards.
CTGGTGATAGAAATTCATTTCCCGGTATAATGTGGCTCGGATTCCACAATAAGCTGTAGGTCCCGTTGCTAGTTAACCAATTGGTTCTTAGCCTCGTAAAATAAGTCTAATCCTTCGGGCCAGCCCTAGGAGAGCTGTTAATCAGCTCAGTGGTCTGGTTAAACTAAGGTATACCTAACTTTTTACATATGGGCAGTACGACAAAAGGAACAATGAATGACCAATAGTCCAGTGATCGTATGCATTAAGGGAGTTGCTCTAGTAGCATTGATGGTAGTCTTTTTCTTAGACTTATTTTACCAGGCTGACGTTACTTTGTGTTATTACGACACCAAAGAAAGGAAATACCCCCCAGCACCAAATCCAAGTGGCAGGGGAGGATGCTGAATTCCCTTCATGTCTGCCAGCGTTGACTGATTTCACTATCATCCAAATGCGTGGCAAAAGGAATATAAATCAGTTCCAATAGACATTCAGGGAATGCTGCATCCTCATTATGCCAGCGGTTAGTGGCGTAGGAAAACTTCCTTCCTAGTCACGCAGAAGTCAGCATTAAGGCTACCACCCAGCCTTTTGAATGCAGAAGTCAGCATTAAGGTTACCACCCAGCCTTTTGCTACCAAAGAAATACGAAAGGTAGGGTTTGGGTGTTCAGGGTTGCCCAGTGATAAATTAGAGCCAATGCATATTATACAAAGCAAGATAGCTGAAAAATCTGCCTTTGCCGGCATCTTTTCAACCTAGAAGAGCGGCTTCGTAAGTTGTCATCCTTCTGATTCTCTCTATGCTTTTGTATGAGGTTGCTAGCCCTGTCTCTCTTTCCCAGGATTACGATACAAAACAAATGACTACAAAAAACCTAATTCAGCACAAAGACCAAATGATTATGGCTTAATCAGAAATTTTGGAAACCCAAATAATGACGAGAACAGAAAACAAATAAAGTATGAGAACTGAAGTCAAAATAGAATACGGGAACAGTTTATGTCGAGATAAAAACTCACAATTAATACTCATCTATTAATTAACGGATGGGAAAGACAAACTTTTTTATCGCAACAGTTTTCATTGTAATTAACTATGTGAATAGCCTGAACTAAGGATTAGATTCTTTTTGTAATCAACAGTAATTGAATAAACTCATCAAATGATTCACAGTAACCTCACATGGAAAAATAATTTAATATTCTGATATATAATACGTTTGATAAATAGAAAACTTTTCGTTTATATATATATATATGCTCTAAGAAAACTACAATTTAAATTTCAGTTTTCTAAAACAATTTTAAGAAAATTATGGTTGTGCTATAAACAATATTTATCTTAATAAATGAACAAAATGAAAAAGTGAATAAACGACAAGAAAGAAAGTGAAAACGAGATAAAATAATAAAATTAAAAGGACGGAAATGCTAGATTCCATGCCCCCTTTTACAATGTCTTAAATTACAAGAAACAAATTTGCGAATCCCGACTATTGGTGCACTCTAAATTTCCCACGAGAAAATAATTTGATATCCCAAGAGTCAATATTGCAGATCTTGGGAGCTAAGTCCAAAACGGTCGGAATTCTCCCGCCAACTCATAAAGACTGGAAGCTCCTGTTCCTTATTACTTTGAAGCTTCAGCTTTATACAAAGGAATTTGTTACCTTCTTTCGTTTCGGAAAAAAATTCATTAGTCATTCGGGTATGATGAAGTGGCAACAATAATGGTCATTATTATGTTGAGCGGAAATATGTGGGTATTCCGATGTAGTTGCTTTAAGTATTGTTTATATATATATATATATATATATATATATATATATATATATATATATATATATAGTATATATATATATATAATATTATATATATATATATTATATATATATATATATAATATATATATATATATATATATATATATATATATATATATATATATATATATATATATATATATATATATATATATATATATATCTATATATATATATATATATATATATATATATATATATATATATATATATATATATATATATATATATATAATATATATATATATATATATATATATACACACAGACAGAGAGAGAGAGAGAGAGAGAGAGAGAGAGAGAGAGAGAGAGAGAGAGAGAGAGAGAGAGAGAGAGAGAGATAATCATAGACGATGAAAAAACATTAGTTTAAATGGATTCACTTCAGGGATGACTTTGGCTGAAACTGACATGAACCCTTGTATATCATAATTGGGCCATTATGCAGAATAGTAATGAGGAAACAAAGTCTACTGTGGTTGGGAATTAAAGGTTAGAGGTAACCTTCCATTCTTGAATGTGATTATTATACAGGCAAGAAGATTGTACTTGCGTTGGTTGTAATGAAAATATGGAATTCAAAATCCCCTTTTGATGGTTTTGCTGATTAAGGAGAGGGATTTGACACCATTCGCAGACCAGTATTAACCAAGATATGTAAAGCTATCGGAAAATTACCCATGGACGAGGCAGATACAAAGTTATGTTAATAGAATCTTGTCAGGTGAATTTGCAGTAAACAGTTGATACAGGGGAAAGTTATTTCATCTTTGATATTTGCCAGTATAGGCTCTCAGGAGATTTAGTGTAGCGAAAGAATAAATAAGGAAAAGCAGACAGTGTACAGGGGATTTTGTAAATCAAATAACCTGGAACTGCATACACAAGTAAGATTACACTTATGTTTATTACGGTTTGCACATCTATATGGACACGAATCATGGTATGGCAATAAAAAATATGTAAAAGGTTTTATCGATTTGAGAATTAATTTTTCGAAGAATAGTAGGAATCAGGTGGCAGGCTAGAGTTGGAAATTAAACCAAAAATAAAATTACGGAGGTTCCATATGGAGAGGAGATACTGATGAAAGGGAGATGGAGACGGCTTGAACGTGTCCTTCACATAACCCCAGCTTGGATAGTAAGTGATAGTTTCAGCTGGGCTCGCATGGGTATCAGAAGAGGGAGACCCAGACCTGCTTGGATGAGAACTATGAGACGGAACGCTGGCGATGAGATGAGGAGCTTTGTGAAAAATAAAACAGGAAATGCATAGGGTCGGAATTTCTCAGAAATTCCGCAGCGCATTGTTGAAATGTTGTCTGTAAAAGGTCCCTAAAGTATAGATCTCGAAGGCCATATGCAACTACCACTAATCTAAACAAATATTTTCTCGTAGCCAGTATGCTTGCAGAAAACAATTTTCTACTCCTGAAGCCTTTCTAAGTCTAATTAATTAGATTTAAGAAAAAAAAATCTTTAAGAATATGAATCCGTAAAGGGTCAAATCAGACTTGACTGTTTACTTTGACTTTGGTCACCATGAGGTTCTTTTCTATAATAACTTCTAAACTTGTGTGTCAGAGGCTCTTTCTTCATCTCACTCGCAGATTCTTAAATGATGGGCAGCACAGAGTTGAGGTCTAAGCCTATGTGGTCTGGCAGCCGACACAATAGAACTACAGAAGCTTTTTTGTTGTCAGTCTTCCCTAAAACTGTTGGTGAAGATAATACGACAATAAGGTATACCAACAAGCTACTCCTGCTGTATTTATTCCCCATACCCACTCTCTCACGAAAACAAAGACCCTGATTCCCTGAAAAGACATCTGAAAAGGATCAGAAAGTAGAGTTTATAGAATTTAGGTCAAAGGCCATGCGCTGGGACCAATGAGGCCATTCAGCGCTGAAAGGGAAATTGACAGTATGAAAGGTATAACAGGAGGAAAAATCGCAGTTGCACGATGAAACATTTATTAGGAGAGTGAGATGGAAGAACGAGATTATAAACGGAGGTACATTAAAAAGAATGAAAGGGGATTGCAGCTAACGGACGAAAGGACGCTGCAAAGACCCCTTTAGTAATGCCTACGTGAGTTGGGCTGGCGGCACACCCCTCATGCGGGGGGATCAGAAAGTTGTAAAACTCACTCTCTCTCTCTCTCTCTCTCTCTCTCTCTCTCTCTCTCTCTCTCTCTCTCTCTCTCTGTGTGTAATTATCTGATTTATTGAAAATTTAGGCGGAACGCCGTGATAAAAAAAAAAAAAAAAAAATATGGACTAAAAATGTACACTTTCCCTTAGGAAACAGAGGTCCTAACCACCTAACCCCTCGTTTGGTACAGGGTCGTCTACATACAGGCTTTAAAATTCTTTCATTGCAGTTGACAATCGACCACATTTCCGGTATACATTCGTTATTTTCAGGTCCCTTTCTTTTTTTTAGTCAAGTTTGTTCCAGTCTTGTTTAAATGAAAGATCATGTACAATCGATGAAGTGTGTTTGGTATCAAGTTGAATATAGAATTTAGGCCAAAGGGCAAGCACTGGGACCTATGAGGTCATTCAGCGCTGAAACGAAAATTGACGGTAAAAGGTTTGAAAGGTGTAACAGGAGGAAAACCTTGCAGTTGCACTATGAATCAACTGTTAGGAAAGGGTGGAAAGTAAGATGGAAGAAAGGGAATATGAGAGGAGGTATAGTAAAAGGAACGAAAAGGGGTTGCAGCTAGGGGCCGAAGGCATGCTGCAAAGAACCTAAGTAGCGCCTACAGTGCACCGAATGTGGTGCACTGACAGCGGTATCCCGCTCCCTATGGGAACAAATTCCGAGAGTGAATGAGAGAGAGACATACACAGCTCACCATGAAAAGTGAAATATGTATAGGCCTCCCGATAGAGAGTGAGAAAGTAAAAGGTATCCGTTGCATCATGCTCTGAGCTTACCTACTGCACGTTGACCTTGGAATCCTATAGGCATAGATCCGTTTTACTAACAATGGAACTTTCTTTCCATGACTTCCCTGTATTTAAATCATGGATATAATTCCACTTGATTTTTCTGTTTACCTTCATGACTGGCTTTCGAGAAAGCACTTGTAGCAAAAAACGTGTTCAGTTCAGTCTTCTAATGACGATTCTAGGTAAATTAATAATTGCTCAAGAATCATGTGAAACGCATTGATATCATGACCACTTCTAATGACTGTTCTATTCTGAGAATACTTCTAGGATATATTAAAATATATATCACGCTGCATGCCTAGAATTACTAAGAAGCATTCTGCTTTCCAGAATCTTCTACCGTTAACACTACTAATCCCCGGGAAAGACATTGTAACAAGGAGAGTGTGAGCCGACAATTTACTGCTCGCGAAGTTTCCTGCAATTTGAACTTGCTTTTAAGAACAGGAAGTATCGTAGTGAACTCCCGGAAGCTGTAATGTTATATAAAACAAACGGGACGAGGGTTTAGGTTGTTTTGTTGCAAGAAACCAACTCGCTTAGAGAAAGGCAACATCAAAAAATATTATGTTGTATCACGAAGCTTCTTGGATATAGACCCAAAATTTTCCTAGTTTGAGAAGCATTCGTATATCTTAGAAGCTATGTCCAGCTAACTAGCCGAATAAACAAATCAATATATAATGCAAGCAAGAAAGCATTAGGTCAGCAAGATATAAGACAAAATTTTTCATCTTTTGTACTGTATCAAGCCCATTTTTGTGCTCCTTTTCTTTGCTTTGACTTTCTTATTTCTTTTATATTAATCATCCTTTGAGTCATTCTTCTAATTAATAATAATAATAATAATAATAATAATAATAATAATAATAATAATAATAATAATAATAATAATAATAATAATAATAATAATTCCCGTGCTCTGCTGCGTAACGTTTTACAGAGTTCACTTGAAATCTAAACATTTTTTCATAAACTGAATTCAGACTAGTAGATTAAACAGTAATTCTCACAGATAACGGGACCCTCGGTCTTCTGGGAAAGGGGCTGTTTCCAATTTAACTCGTTTCGAAAATTCGCTCTCACTTTAATTTTACATTATTCTTTTGTTTTCTGTCATTGACCACTTATTTGTTATCAGTGAACTAAAAAAATAACTAACAAATTTTCTAATTTCCTTTTTTTTTTATTCCAGGATGCCGCAGCTATCAAGTTTTAACAATGTTTCTGTTAACAACAACTGTTTTCTGTTTCCAGCAATTAAATAAAATGTACTAAATTTCCTGGGTTTTTTTGTGGGGCACCCTGTGTATACATACGTGGGTCTGTAAGGTTCTTTTGTTGTGTCATGGTTTCGTATGTTATAATTTACTTGTGTTATAATTTACCTTGTTTTTGTATTATTCACCTGTTTACCGTTTATTTAATTTACATAAATGAAGTTCATCCTTTCCAAGTGATAAAATGATATTTCAGTAGATCATATTTAATTTGGAAAATTAGTGAAACATATGGTAAGTCTCTCTCTCTCTCTCTCTCTCTCTCTCTCTCTCTCTCTCTCTCTCTCTCTCTCTCTCTCTCTCTGTATATATATATATATATATATATATATATATATATATATATATATATATATATATATATATATATATATATATATATATATATATTATATATATATATGTATATACACACACACACACACACACACACACACACACACACATATATATATATATATATATATATATATATATATATATATATATATATATATATATATATATATATATATATATATATATATAGCTAATGATAACTCTACATTATTTCAAACTCCATAAGGAGTATGACAGTATCAGACTTGAACAACGTTAGAGATTCGTGACACCGGATTACCATATTTAATCAAGATTTAAAAATACGAGGTGATCACCACGGTAAGTGAGTACCAGGAATTTACCTTTCACCATGGCGCAATGTAGCCGTTTTCTTTGTAAGACATTACATTTCTTCTCTCCAAGATAATACTTTTTCATAAACGGGAAAATCAGTGGTCATAAAGAAATAATTCGCACAAAATTTATATTTCCTCGCGATAATTCACTATAGCAACAAAGTCGAATCCCCCTGGTTCGAAGAATTTATTACTGTAGTTAGAAAGACATAAGGATGACAATAGACTCGTCTTATTCAACGTACAAATAAAAAACAGAAATGTAGATGGAATAACGCGAGCCCAAGCATTTATATGCTCGCCTAAAAGAAGCATTATCAAAATCACGATAAGAGGACTAGAAAAACTAGCTACATACTTCAACAACGACACCAGCAACGTCAGATTGATTGATTGATTTGTGGCTATTAAAACTGGCGTCAAGAAACGCCAGAAAGTAGGTTTTCGTAGTCATCACATGACTACATGCCACAATTTCATGAACAAAATCGACCAATTTCAACAAAAAATGATGTATACCAGCGTTATGAATCATTAAATTTGTATAAATACTACTGTAACTTGTTTTTTATTAACCTCAATCCAGATGCTGTGCAATGGACAGTATCCCCGCAAAGGGTTAGGCTACTGAGATCAATGCCAGTATTGCTGACCGTGCTCGGACGTGATGCTGAATGCAGTTTTGCCGAAGGACAGGAAATCGAACCCATGATGCCGAGAGGACAAAGCCGAACGGACATAAAACCGAATAAAAAAGAATAAAAAAAAGAACACTTATGAGGTTTATTGACCAATTCACCAATCTGGCATTAAAATTTAATTAGTTCTTGACAAACTACCAATTCACCATTTAGTTAATAAGATATGTTCCTCACACTAAAAACTTTGAAATACGCAGGAAAAACATTTTACCCATACAGTCTGACCGTAGAACTCATTAGACAGCGCGCTGTGGAAAAAAAAAGCTCCTTAATGGATACACATACGTACGTAGCTGATAAAAAAAAGGTCGGGGAGACCACATACTGGAGGTGAGAGAAACGAAATGTAGTGCAAGAATCAGAACTATAAATGATACCGAACAAGGCAGGGCTTCAAATCATTCACATCCTCCGGATGGTCCACAAAATAATGTTTTAAAGCTTTGGACATTATGAAAACTAGGCCGAACAGACAAAAGAGGTAACAAGCAGTGTAATTGACAAGGTCATGAAAGAATTGCCTCTATTATTATTATTATTATTAAAGTAGTTTAACCAGACCACTGAGCTGACTTTCAGCTCTCATAGGGCTGGCCCGAAGGATTTGATTAAAATACTAGGTCTAGGCCTGAAGTCAAGCGCTAGGACCCAACAGATCATCCAATACTAAGATGAATGAATTAAAATGAAATTAAAAAATTGCCTCTAAGCATTGCTGGTTCTCTACCTGAGAGAGAAACGCTTGGACGAATGTTAAGGCGAGCAAGAAATGTTAACGAGAGTGAAGACTTGTTTAACATACAGCAAGTGGAGAAAACTTTCGGCGCTATGAAACTACAGCTGTTATCATTTTTTTAACAGAAGAATTTGAAATGAATATCTAGTAAACAGATATGGTTTGGCGATGGAACATTTGACTCTGCTGCTCTCGAAAAAGAGCTGTAAACTATGCATGCTATTATTTGAGAGAGCAAAGCCTTACCGTTAGTGTATTCCATTGCAAGTAACAAAGAAGAGAAAATGTATGACGAAATTTTAAAACAAACGTCTGATAACTTTATTTTTACATTTTCACATTGTAAGTCCAATAAAGAAATCCATTAAACGGTGGGTTTATTTATACCTGTATATACGTGTTTCCTTTCCTGTCAGCTTTATGCACATTCGGCATAATAAAATTGAAACTGCAAGTCCGTTCGACGTTACGGATTTCGACCTCTTGTCCATTCGGCGTTTTGTCCTTTCGCCTCATGGGTTCGACGTCCTGTCCTTCGGCAACAGTGCACTCGGCATCCTGTCCGCGTACCAGTGCCGACACTAAAACAGAGTAGTGAGGAACTCACCCTTGCATAATTCTTACTTCCACATCTGCCGTTTGCATTTTGGCTGTTGAAACGGAACCCCACATAAAAATTTCAAGGTTGAATTGGGGTAAACACAACGATAGGAAAAATAAATAAGAAGGGACAAGAGCCATTACATTACCAAACACAGATACTAGGCCCCCAAGCCCAAATTCTTGGCTCCTATGATGAAGGGCTTCTGTTATGCGCAGTCGGTGCAGCTTTAAAGAAGAGGTACAATGTCTTAGAAATGCCAGTAAAGCTGAATTTATATAGAATCGTGATCATCACACCAGTAACCGGGTTTGTGTGTGTGTTCAGTGATACAGACATTTCAAATCACAACAAACGGTCGTTCAAACATTTCTAGAAACCTGCATGACATTCCTTTATTTCATTGTCTACTAATGGTATTACAACAACAAAAAATACTAAAAGACCGTTAAAAAGCCATTTAAGTAACTGACAGCAATTCACTGATAACATAGAGAGGAAAACCATTTAAATACTTGAAAAATTTGATATGACGAATAAATTGACAAGAAAAAGACTGGAAACTCCTGATGCAGAGAGCTACGTGGGCAACCTGACTTCCCTCATAATCACTGGCCTGATAATAATGTAACCCAGAGAGAGAGAGAGAGAGAGAGAGAGAGAGAGAGAGAGAGAGAGAGAGAGAGAGAGAATGTTAACAACAAATATAACAAAATGCTCACCATTCGTTATGGTGGCGGGTATTGTTGGCTTGTTGGCTCCGCTCTTACAACCTTTTCGTTTCTCCCAAGACAAATTAAGTTAACTCTCTCTCTCTCTCTCTCTCTCTCTCTCTCTCTCTCTCTCTCTCTCTCTCTCTATTGATCTAATAGAGAAAGTGTGCGCTTGATTTAGTATTACTTAGAAAAAAAAAAAAATTCGCTTCATTTGCATACCTCTTGGTGTAATCTTTCGATATGTCAGTTATGTTGTATTCTTTACAAATAAATTTAATCTTATCTATCCGGTATTTTTTTTTCATAGATGTTGCATTAATATTCATCAACTTACTGCCTTCAATCATTTCGCTTAACACTGCACCTCATTTTGTTATTTCCATTGTATAAAAGAAGACACCACAGAAATTCATATCCAGTTCCTGCGGTAAAATTTATTCAGCACTAATATGTCATTCATACGTACACGTAATTAGATGTAGCTTTTAATTGCAATTAAACAGCAATTATAGCAGGAAAGGTGATCATTAACACTAGGTGATAGCATTATCTTAGTGAGCAAAGACAAATTTCAAGTGAAAAAGCACTTACAAAAGGAATTCGAGATATGACCCCTGGTCAGGACTCACAAATTGCTAATCACTTACAAACAAGTGGCTGATATTTAATGCCTGGTTTTGTATCACATTTTGACTTCGAGCAAACTGTTTGTGAGAAGGATACCACGAATTTCGATACAGCGCAGAGGACTGTTAAGAGTGTGGAAACTTCCAGGACACTTGACTCGTTCCAGGTAGATCAAAAAGATACCTTTTAGAAAACAGCAATGTACAGATGACACTAAGACACCGCTTTGAGCCAGACTAACAGTTCAAACCATGCTATGGAGACACTAAGGTTCTTCTTAATTACATTACAAGAGGTATCGAACGATGCCTTATGGAGTTTTGAAAAACTACTTGGAAAACGTTTAAACTATTATAGAGGCTCATCATACATTAAAATTTAAAGATGTAATGCGAAGGAAAGCTACGAAGTAGTGTGATTTTGCTAGAGTAGGTGGCAGTGACTGACTAGCTAACTCTGGCTGAACTGTTTCCTCGAGTCATTTTCTCCGCCAGCCATACAAGGTCTTACTACTTCTGCCTCTGGCTATAACGCTACGGTATGCAGTTTGGGCTTAATAGTCAATGCTGTGAAACCAGAAATACGACCTTTTTAACGTGACGGGATGGCAGCAACGATTATCAGAGAGGAAGGTGTTTTCTGCTGCGCATAATACTCAAGTATGCTTACTTGAAACCAAAAACCCAAATACGCTCGGGGACTTGAAAAATCAAGTATTTACTAAAAATTTGTATCCAGTCATTCATAATAAAAAATACCAAGATAAATGAGCTAGGAATTTTGGCTTTTTTGGTTTCTTTAACAAAAATTGTGTACTCCCAAAATTCAGTTCGCATTTTTGCCAACAGAATTTATGGGAAACAACACATGTAGTTTCAGGGATGCCCCATGTTTCCCAGTTTTGTAAAATGTGGACAAACCAAGTTTTGTTCTACTTGTGTTCAGAGTTTCGACTGATAAAACCACCTAGTAGTATCCAGCACTCAAAAAAAATTATGCTTGTAGTGCTACACACTTTTCACGAGGTTCGATGAAATCAGTGAATCATACCTTGCCAGTGTTGGATAATTTATTGAAAATATGAAAACCAATTCCATAATTTTATAATAAATTAACTAAATTGGAGGTTAACTTAATTTATTAAGGTATTTAAATTTAAAATAATCTTCAGTAAGGACTTCATTACTTCAGTCTTGCCTAACTGGTTCCCTAGTAACAAACTGTGCAAATACCTAAAGTTTTTAGTTTAAAAACAATAGGTTTAACAATTTCCATATGAAAGAAAACTTCTGGTTATCTGTTCTAAAAGTAAAGAATGAAACCAAGTGGAATGTTAGAGCTAGGAAACAGTACCTTAACTCAGTAATATCCTGTAGAGAACCAAAAATGCTTATGGACCTGTCCCCTTAGTTCACTTCTCCCATGGCGATTAACCTTAACTGAGCAAGCCCTAAACCTGAGCAACTATTAAATTCATTACAGTAATCTCAAAACTTACTTGAAAGTATCTTAAATGGCAATTTGAATAGAAGGTTATGAAAACTTACGACTTACAGGTATTGAGACATAGGGCATAAGATTCAGGGCATAAGGTTCATGGCAATGGATCTGCAATCAGATCTCATGTAAAAATCGCAATGCTAGTAACGTTTATGTAAAAGTAGAATAGGTTTATTTTTACAGGCTCCTCCCACGTGTAGCCGGTAGCTATATATCTTAGAGAACAGTCATAGGACAATGCTGTAAATAGCCTTGAGGGAATGTAGTATAAGTATCCCCCTTTCAGGTATAGTCAAATTAACCTACAAGGTTTTGAAAAACAAATACAATGGAAAATTTAGGCTCCCTAAAAGTACTGGGTCGTTCGTTACTGGCCATAATCTATCAAAGCTCTTTTGTCAAGAGCTCGTTGTGGTTAAACCAAATAGATTAACATTTAATAACCGCTGATGTCTGTGTACAGTCCAGAGCAGTTGCCAAGTTTTTTTTAAAACGGGCCATTTTTTGAACTTTTGCTGTTTTGCCATTTTTGCCATTCATGCAAATGTACTCCCGATATTGCTACAAATGCACAACAGCAAAACCCCTTATGACTTTACTGCAGAAAAACAAAATTGCTGTCAATTTAACATGTGTTTACCTTTTATATTTTATGTTTAATTTAAAGTACTTTTGATACCATGTAATCGAATCCATAGGCATAATTTATGCAGTAAGTTATTTCACACAAATCAATCATATCTTTGGCCAGATTTTTGGCCAAATACTTTCCAGAGTTACCATTTCGGCCATATTTTCTTCAGATTTTGGGGATAAGCTGGTGTGTTCATTGGCAACCCTTGTCCAGTGAAATGTGGCATATTAAAAAAATTAGAACAGACGCCAATTAACACCACCACTTCCGAAGTATACGTACACCATTTATTAAAATCTCATCTGATATTCCAAACCCAAGGGCGAATAAAAACCCAGTCTTTTTGACTGGACGCTGAATACTTTCCATTAAAGCATACAAACTATAAAATATGTTTAAGACAGGAAAACCAGTCCTAAAACCGGTACGCAAGGTGATGATAGTTTTATTACTGCAAAGTCAAAGGGAATAAAAAAAAACTATTTACTTCACAAACTCCCTTTTCTCAAAAACTATAGGGTACACCACTGAACTCAGTTTATGGTCATCACTGCCCTCTATTCTAATTAAATTAGACCAAGACACTAGTGGCTTCCTCAGTCATTCATGTGCTATCTGGACTGCATGAATAATGCACTGCAGCTTACCCAAAGAGATGGCAAAAAAAAAAATTCTCTAATCCACCTCATCTGTTCACAGGATATAAAATCAAAGTTATGTAAGCGTAAAATTGATCATGTATTTTCTCCAGTACAAAAATCTTTAAAGTAAATAATTTTGAAATTCCACAGAAGTTACACGGTAACAAGTTTCACCCTCACATGTGAGGCAAGAATCTTAAGGATCATTTTATATGGAAACTGCAACTACCACTTGCCGAAATTACAAAGTCAAGATACAGGGAACAATATTGACTGATGCCCATACAGTCAATATTACGAAGGCTCTGCAGGTTCTGTTGGGAATAGGAAATAGAAATTACAGAATTGTTCATATACAGAACTGAAGATAATTTTTTCTCCCTTTAGGTATGGATTTACAGATACCAAACTTACCTATTTACCTAACAACCAATTCATAATGTCTCAAATCTTAAGTTAATTTTCCGTTGGAAAGCAAGAAAAATTTTGGATGCAGAGGAATTTTGAACTCAACTATATACTGCTCAATTCAGCTATCAATTACAATTTTGAGCCTTACCTATCAGTTGTTAAAATTACGTTTATGAAAAAACTACCCGAAACTCAAGTTCTACAAAGTTTGCGTACAAAAAACTTACACCCCCACGCAGCATGGCTTATACGGTATTTCCCAATGTAGTTCCAAAACTAGTCGAGTATCTACATTCATCCTACGCTAAAGTTGCGTACAGTATAGTGGAGCTACTTCGGATGAGCTACGGTTAGAATTATTGAAACTAATGAAACCACGTTATACTAAAAAAAAATGAAGGCTTAAAAGTTAGAAAATGGGGTACGAAAAAATTCTGAAGCTAGAATTAGTTTTGACTGAGAGAATTCGAAGCCCAATAATAATTAACTAGGAGAAAGTTAAATTTTAACATTAATCTGCAATCCTTGTAACAACCTGTAATCCAAAGATGTAATTTCTTTGCAATAAAAATACTGCAGACAAAGCCAGTTTCATGGAAGCCTTGATGGGAGGAAAGTTCCCTTAATCCAGAGAGAGAGAGAGAGAGAGAGAGAGAGAGAGAGAGAGAGAGAGAGAGAGAGAGAGAGAAATTCGCTTAGATTCGTCACTCACAACCTGCCCACTCAGCCCAACTAATTAAAAAACGTACCGATCTGCTGCCCGAAACAATTTCTTTGAACTCCCAACATACTTTATATAAAGACTTTTCTATGAGTAATGCATAGCTTACTTTATCCACATTTTGCACACTTACACCAGTCACGTCAAACAAACAAACAAGGCATTTGTAACCTCCACTATTCCATGCTTAAACTTTACATGGAATCTCAAGGTAGAAGGCAAAAAATACCCAAGCCAATAAAGAGAAGGCTCAGATATTTCACACAAAATATATATAGTATCTCAAACCCTGCCGAAAGACCACAGTCAAACCTCAAACCCTGCCGAAAGACCACAGTCAAACCTCAAACCCTGCCGAAAGACCACAGTCAAACCTCAAACCCTGCCGAAAGACCACAGTCAAACCTCAAACCCTGCCGAAAGACCACAGTCAAACCTCAAACCCTGCCGAAAGACCACAGTCAAACCTCAAACCCTGCCGAAAGACCACAGTCAAACCTCAAACCCTGCCGAAAGACCACAGTCAAACCTCAAACCCTGCCGAAAGACCACAGTCAAACCTCAAACCCTGCCGAAAGACCACAGTCAAACCTCAAACCCTGCCGAAAGACCACAGTCAAACCTCAAACCCTGCCGAAAGACCACAGTCAAACCTCAAACCCTGCCGAAAGACCACAGTCAAACCTCAAACCCTGCCGAAAGACCACAGTCAAACCTCAAACCCTGCCGAAAGACCACAGTCAAACCTCAAACCCTGCCGAAAGACCACAGTCAAACCTCAAACCCTGCCGAAAGACCACAGTCAAACCTCAAACCCTGCCGAAAGACCACAGTCAAACCTCAAACCCTGCCGAAAGACCACAGTCAAACCTCAAACCCTGCCGAAAGACCAAAGTCAAACCTCAAACCCTGCCGAAAGACCAAAGTCAAACCTCAAACCCTGCCGAAAGACCAAAGTCAAACCTCAAACCCTGCCGAAAGACCAAAGTCAAACCTCAAACCCTGCCGAAAGACCAAAGTCAAACCTCAAACCCTGCCGAAAGACCAAAGTCAAACCTCAAACCCTGCCGAAAGACCAAAGTCAAACCTCAAACCCTGCCGAAAGACCAAAGTCAAACCTCAAACCCTGCCGAAAGACCAAAGTCAAACCTCAAACCCTGCCGAAAGACCAAAGTCAAACCTCAAACCCTGCCGAAAGACCAAAGTCAAACCTCAAACCCTGCCAAAAGACCAAAGTCAAACCTCAAACCCTGCCAAAAGACTAAAGTCAAACCTCAAACCCTGCCAAAAGACTAAAGTCAACCTCAAACCCTGCCAAAAGACTAAAGTCAACCTCAAACCCTGCCAAAAGACTAAAGTCAACCTCAACCTTAATAAAAGGCTGAAACCGGATTTTGCGGCTCTGTATATGGTAGACAAATGTCTTACCATATACAGGCCTTGGGCCACCTTTGCCGGAGCAGCACCGCCACCCCGACAAAGGTGGCCCCTTTTCATTTTTAAGAAAATAAAAAAATTATCTAATAAATATATTAAAGTTAGAAACAAAATTCAAACCGTAAAACTACACAGCTTAAACTGAATATTTTATATAAGGAAAATCCAACTTAAAGTCCTTATCAAAGAACCTTAAAAAAACAATTTTAGGAAGCTAAAATCTATTCCAGTTACTTTTAACTACTAAGCTAGAAAAGTGTGAAAAGCGGTCCACATGCCAAAATTATGGAGTTTATGTTTCTTGCTTTTTGTAGGAGCTAAAATCTATTCCAGTTTTAACTTTTAAGCTAGAAAAGTGTGAAAAGCAGTCTACATGCCAAAATTATGGAGTTTAAGTTTCTTACTTTTTGTAGGTGTATGCCAGCTTCTTTAAAGATTCATTTACTCTAACTCCCAAGCAGGATTCGGAGAGCGTGTACTCGAAGAACCCAGCACTCACCTGGAATTAGGTCACTTGTTAGATTGCAACAAATCCATTCTGCTCACTGAAGTAAGCCTTTACACCAAGTTAATGTTAACATTTAATTTTTAGTTTAATAAATCGGGTAACAATCAAATAATTTTCAAATAGGAACTAAGCAATACTACTGTAACATGTGATTACATGCATTCTCAATTAAATGTGGGCAAAATCATTAAGTCTACCAAAACCCACTAAAATCATTACATAATATTTTGAGAAAAACTTAGGTCCTTTAATCACACTGCATGCGGATTACAATCAAATTGTCAAAATACGAAAATGATCAGGGGATAACGTATCCATTACATGACCAACCGACCTTCGATGTCGTTTAGAAAAAACGGTAAGTCAACAAAATTCTTTACACAAAACTGCCTGCCGAATCTCAACACCAACATGCATATGCAAACGCCTTAAACAAAACTAAGAGAACACAAGAAACCGTAACTAATACTACCTGCAAGTACAGATGCACCGACAAGAATCCTGGTACAAAAAAAAAAAAAAAAATCTATATATATCAGCTTAACAAGCGAGCCTGTACAACTACTAGACGAATCGTAGGCGCCACGCAGGTCTCTGTATACTGAAGCACTTTCTCGTGGCGAAGTCCAAGTTTACCTACCACAGTCAATTATATCCACGGACTCTGGAGAGCGGCTAAATGGAAAAATGCTTATTCCCATTAGGGTTGCTCGGTCTAGTTTCCAAACATGTCTTCCTCATTTTCAAACTTCTTTCTATACGTTTCTTCTTTAGTGATAATTGTTTAATAACATCATTTGTACCTCGCGGAATATCGGCTGCATACAATATTCAATAGTTTCAGTGGCACGTACAGTAATGTTACGTTGGTTTCCCAAAAGAGAGAAAAAAAAAAAACTAAATAAATGGCAAGTGAGACCACTGGCTCCTTTAAAAGTACATGGACGATTTCCCCGTCTTTTACAGAAATTTTCGCACGCGGAAGCAGCAGAAAAGAACTCCAATCTTGATCGACCGTATAAGGCTGTAAGACACTAATGAACCAAAGGAGTATCGATGTCCCTTCCAGCCATGGTAAAAAATTGACCCTAGACAAAGATTACCGACGATATACCCCACATATTTTGGTATCTTCAGACTGCAACACATAATGTTTTACTTTTAGTTTTAATAAACAATTAGACCAATTATTTACTCACTTTCCATTTGGCTTTCTTTTTTTATTTTACAAGCCCCATTTTTTTATTAGTTTCCCAATATGTGTATTCTAGCAATAATTAAAAGCATCTTTGTTAAATTCAAGAGTCCAGAAGAGCTCACATTGCAGATGAACCTTTGTCTGTCCACCGTCCCCTTGAATGCAGAGTGCATATGTATTTTTTAAATCATATTTTAAATAAATACAGCAAGTAACCATGGTTTGTTCTTTCTTTGCTACTAAAGTTGAATTAAAGTTGTTAAAGAGTACAGTATTGCACTTTATTCACTGTTGTTTAAATATAATTCCAGTGCAACCTTTATATAGCACTGAAATGTTTCATTTCTCCTGGAAAATCCACAAATCCCTCGTTTTTATTCTAGTTCATTACTTTTTTTAAATAGTGTAATTAATAAATGCTAAATTTTAATGAGGGCTGCCTGTGGCTCTGAGGTTTGTGCTGCTGTGGACTGATTTAAATGGAATTTGTGGCCCGAGTAAGGCAGCCAACAAGTTTTTGTTTATTGAAAGTGTTTGTTCAGAGTAAAACTTTAAGGAACTACGTTAACGCTGCTCGGGCATTAAACTGCCGCCATTAAATTGTAGCCATAACCAACATTCAAACATTCCAGAGAATGGTTCGTAAAGGAGTGTTACCCATCCCTTGTCCTTTTACGATGCTCATGTTAAAAGCCGAAATATAAGTACCAATTCACTTAACTGAGCGAGCATATCCCCTGTACATCCTTATGTAAATCTAATCTGGCTGACGTATCATGTTCCACATTCAGCAACAAAAAAGTAACACGTGTATTTTTCAAATGTCGACAATTTCATTTTGCTAATCAATAAATATTGACAGATTTACTCTCACCATTTCTAATAGCTGTCAATAGACGGCCTGAGTGCTGATCTTTTTTCCTAATTAATGGAAAGTTCTACGCCGGGGTTGATATGATGGACGGCGTAGTCGCTAAAGGTAGTAACACTTCGTGAAGTGGCCTGAGCTATATTATATTATTGGCATTTCATTCGCAAGGCTGTCCCTCATTTGTAATGCTGACAGCCTAAAATGTCATGGAGTTATTGATATATGTTCTTCAAGGGTAACTTATTAGTAATACAAATGGGAATCCCGACTATCACTTTAGTCGTTTAATAATTTTAAAAGAGATAAAAGCTTTGCTATTTTTGTATTATTTCTCTATAAATAACTACAAAATTACACGAGAGAGAGAGAGAGAGAGAGAGAGAGAGAGAGAGAGAGAGAGAGAGAGAGAGAGAGAGAGAGAGGCACGTTGATGTAAATGTCAGCAATGGCAACGGGGAAAATAACCTGTAGATGTTTTGGACTTCCACCAAGACAATATGGTCACGATAATAAACACGGATGATTCGAACCTCATATATGCATACATACAGTCTATATACTGTATATATATATATATATATATATATATATATATATATATATATATATATATATATATATATATATATATATATATATATATATATATATATATATAATACCTCTTTTCACTGTTCATAAGAAAGTTGAAATATTATTAAAAATTTTTGTTTTCCTTTTCTTAGTGATCTGACCGAAAAAGACTTAGTTAAAAGTAGTTCCAGAAAGAATACATTAAATTCGAGTCAATTGGCATTTATTGCTAAAATACTCTGCGGGAGGGACACACTCAATTTGATCCTGTCTGCTGAGACAAACTTGAGGCACACTGATATTACTGACGCACTGCAAAGCAAAAATTACGGAACTCTACGACTAACTTCTGGGGGTCTCTTAAAAATAGCGAGATGAAACTTCGTTGCCTTTCCTGTTGTTTATTAACCGAAAAATCCAATAAACATCAAAGACGTCGACTTGAATTTCCCGAGAGAACTTCCGACAATATTACTTGTAGCTCGGTCTCTTTGGACAACAGTGAGTCCTCACCATTGAATGACAAAATAGTTCATATGGAATAAGACTAACGTATGTCAGTGCAGGTCTTTTCTTCTCCAGGTATATTTGAACTTGAATTTCTATGAGAAATATTTGCGTAAGAATACTGCAACAAAGGACAAACATTATTTTAGGTGGATATAAGTTCTGAAGTAACAGTACCAATGTTTCCGAGGGCGAGGAAATGCCGGTGTTTGGAGAGTTATATAGGATATCAGAAAAGGCAATCGGTGGAACAGCTATCTTGCCAAAGAGCCCCACTTCCTCAAGGCAAGAGGTGCTTAAGCGTAAAAGCAAAATAGGATGTAGAATACCCGAGTGACGGACTATTGCTCTGGATACAGTTAAAAAAAAATTAAAAAGTTAGGTACATTCAGCAGTCAACAGGTGAGTCCGGTGTGATGTATAGTTCATCAGCAATAGCAAGGTCTGAATTCAAGGCTCTGTGGGTGACTCAGCCACACCTTTCCTTTCCACTGTCTACCTCATTCTTTCATTCAGTTTGTTGAATTCTCAAAATCGGGTCCTTTTGTTTGTCTTCCTCCAAATGAAAAGTAAGTTAACAAAATACAATACATGAGAGTGGCATTTACCTTGAATTTGTTTTAATTGTAGTATTTTCTTTTTATATTATTTCTAAAAGTGGCATTTACCTTGAATTTGTTATAACTGAAGTATTTTCTTTTTATATTTTTTTCTAAAATTTCATTGAACTTACAGTCTGTTTTTCAGCGACTACTTATACCTGTCTTTGTACTGTACTTACTTCAAACGCGAGCAGATAATTAAAAAGTCAAAACCCAATTCATATTTTCATGGGACATAAATATTTGCCTTTATTGTCCTTATGTAATGACTCACACACTTCTTAAAATTATGTAGTTATGTTACTGAGATTCTGAATTATATTTCTTATGTTAATTCGTTAACATCATTTTGCCTTCAGGTCGTTCCATAAGTAATAATAATAATAATAATAATAATAATAATAATAATAATAATAATAATAATAATAATAATAATAATAATAATAATAATAATAATAATAATAATAATACCCGTTATGGTACTGTGGTAACTTAGCAGTAGAGAAAAATATAACCGACTATACAGATATCAGTTTTAGCGAAGAACCTGCTTTAACTTCAAAACGGTAAATATCTGAAATAACTTTTGGACAAACCTTGTTTAGGCCACATCATGGTTTGGTTTCGACAGTGGTAAACTGCGAACATTGCCTAGAATATCAGTTTGAAAGGGTATTGAGTTCAGTGTCAAAGAAGCAAATCATTGATAATCAAATTAGATTTGCTTACGAAAGAAATGGCACCTGGATATTTGTTGAATGAGGAGAATGAGTAATCACTTCTTTATCAAATTCTTTTACTTATAATCATTGTAAAAACAGGCAACTTCATAAATTATTCACTATTTCATAACTCAAAAAGCAATATACTCTCTAAATCTGTAATATTACAAATCATTACAGTTTCTCATTATTCATTTTGGGATCTACCCACTTCCGGGTTGCATCTGAATAAAGCCGTTACTGGTTTTTCTTATATAAATGGAACGTCACATTTCTTTATCCCGCCGAGATTCCACTCCCATATCTACATCACAAATACCTGATTACCATAATCCATAATCATATCCATAGTGGTGGAAGGCAACACAGAACCACAAAAACGTATGTTACTTTTTCCTTCAAAGATGGAGAGCTGATGTCGGTAGCGAAAATAAAATAATTTTTATCGTACTGTGTTTCATATGATCTTTAACTGATAATGTAGCAGATGGGATACTGTACACGAAACACATTTCAAGATGTTGACGTCGGTGGTTGTACAATCTAGTTTTAGATTTACAAACTTTTTTTCATACTATCTTCGCGAGCTTGCATTATTATCAGAAATATAAAATATATTTGAGGGTGAAATTAGGGGCACTAAATTAGCTTTCATTCGGATCACCAATTAATTATATGACATAATGACGCCATTGGAACATGTTACTAACACTCCGCCATCATCAAGCTGCCGACCACTTCTCACTGCATCTTGCTCTTGCTTGCTGCAAGAATCCGCAGCTCGTTGCATTGGGCCCTAGTTGAACGACTGCACCGGTGAGTTACTGATTCCTTAGTTAGTTGACAAAGATCTACGAGCTACATTATCCAAGATATTACCTGATTAACGGTAAACCCGTTATGATTTAACCGTAAGGCCCAAACTTATCCCTTCTGGAGACAAAGCGGTTGGCAGACCGTTACATTGATGACTTAGTTTTACAGCTGAGTTTGTTGCTGTTTTCATTATTATTTCTTCATTCGCTTTTGCTGATTATTGTTTTCCCTAGTCATATATCTGCTATGAGAGTGTGGCAATGTTTTAAGTTATAAACTAAAACGGTAGAACCCAATAACACATTTTTATTTGACTAAACTAACATCAAAGAAAGAATTCTGCATGCTGAAATGTAAAACTCGTGAAACCATTAGAATCATTTGTCAAGAGAAAAAGCAATCCATGTTGAAAACCAAAAAGTCCGTATTGTTTACGTGTGAGTGTCTGGGGAAAAAAAGTTAAAATAAAAAAAAAAACATTAAAAACGGATTTGTTGCACAGCAGCTTTGAAAGCTGTGAAGATGCCGAACGTAATTTAAGTCTGAATTATGGATTAAGACATAAAGGTCAAAGTGACAGACAGACGAAGCAGATTTTTTTTTTTTTTTTTTTTTGTAAAAGCAAGCTCAAGTTGCTGTTTGAGGAGCTGAATAGATTTATTAAATGCAAAGAACGAAATAAAAAAAATGTATGAAAGAGAACCGCCTAACTGACTTGCAAAACGACTATGAATTCACCATGGGCGCTTTCGAAAACTTTGGTCGCATATATCTGACACACCTGTTGCCAATATGTAAATGCTATAAAAGCATTCAAAAGAATATACATTTTTAGGAGGGCAGTGCGAGAAAGAGAGAGAGAGAGGGTGCAGAATTGGTGAGGGGATAATTGATAGTATTCACCTTAACTGGGATATATGTGTATATATATATATATATATATATATATATATATATATATATATATATATATATATATATATATATATATATATATATATATATATATATATATATATATATATATATATATATATATATCTGTGTGTGTGTTTTTGTGTATGTGAGTGTGTATGCGTGTGTATGCATACATGCATACTTACTTACATATATATATATATATATATATATATATATATATATATATATATATGTATATACTTTTTTACTTTCTATTTTGTAATCAAATCCTATGTTTCAGGATCCCCAATATAATGGAAAACTACGTTCATATTTCCTGCTTCTTTGGGGTAATGTTTTATTTGCTTTGAAGGTCCTTTGTAGTTTACTGAGTATGCACTTTTCTTGCAGATTCATTGGTGCGGTGACTTGTTTACCACATTTCACAAGCTCTAAAGAAACAGTAACTTTTCTAGTTGTTGAGGGATATATGTATACACACATATACTATACATTTATATAATTTTAAATCCAATAAAAAAAGTCGTTATATGTTGGTGACATGTTTTAAATATATGCATATATAACTTTCATGTACTTCGAGTACCAAATACAGACAAAGCACATAAGTGATGTCTTGAATTATTAGTGGATGCAATTAGTCTTATTAATGAGAAGCAAGGCACCAATCCGATTGTTGATGGAAACCAGCAAGAGTAATAAAAATACGAATCAGAAAATGATTAAATCTGAAAATCATTTATGTACAATAATAAGATTACAAGAACAAAGAGGGAGGCTATTTTTGCATGGAAGGGTTAAAGGAGTGTCGAGCGATGCAAAACATTTTGTCTGTACCAATCAAAATAACACGAAAGTCAGAGTCTAATGAAAATACAGTGGTAGCATGATTTTTTACTGATTTATTAGGTTAGGTCTACCGTCGGTGAGTTTCATTTTTCATTTTTTATTCATGAAAACCCGTTCCCCAAGGGCATACTACTTCATATTCGAAGATGGAAGCGTTATGATAAAATGAAAATCGTTAAAAATTACTAGCCATACAACGAAAATGGTATCAACGCGTGGAAATAACACTAATCTAAAAAGGCCAACTTGATATTGTTACTAATAGTCTGAGGATAATTTCACGACTATTATTTGTAATTAAAAACACCTCTTGTCCCCTTTTTATGGTCATTTGTAGCGCTCAGATCTTGTCTCCCTTATAATATAGCTCAACAGATATTCATATACCAATAATAAACGAAAATATTTACTTCCGGAATCACTTTAGAGGCTTATTTCAAGTAAGGTAGGGTTTTTGATAACTGAAACCCAAAGAAATATATAAAGATAAATATTTTGTTGATTACTGGGTTTGTAAATACACATGTACAGTAACACCACTATGGTTAATGATAATTTACAGGGTATTTCAACACAGATTTATTATCTATAAGTGTTGTTATAAACATCTATTTTCAATGAAGATGGTGTGTGAAGTTGTGGTTAAGAAAGAGAGTCGTGAAAGATGAAGTACTGATTACGTAACACGTCAAGGAAGTCTCATCTATTGTTTGAAAAACACTCGAATGTCCAGTGAATTAAACTAATTTGAACTACATAAACTATAGTTTATTCAGTGATTGTATCATGTATCCAAAGCTTTATAGACATTTTTGTATTTTGCCCTACCATATTACTCCTAATAAATATTATGGATGATCACCAATCCGAAAATTTTATTACAATATATATTTTTTAAAATATAGTTACCTATTAACCAGCGACTAATTGCATGAATGAACATCCTTTTTTTTTTCAACATTTCCTATCATTTGAAGAATTGTACAAGAAAATTAGGCAATTCAAAGAAGTTTTTGCAATCGAATGTTATTTTCCGTCTTTCACGTTGTTTAATAGAAGATATTGCCCAGCTTCCCCCAACCCTGTTCTGTGCAGTTAAAGAAATAGATTTTACGACAAATGAAATATTTTTCCTAGATCTTGACAAGTGTATGAGTGTCCATGTGCGTGTACGTCCCGCGGAAATAAAGAACAGAAAAAGATAAAGATGTGGCTTTTTAACAGTTTTGTCAGATTTCAAATCTCTCTCTCTCTCTCTCTCTCTCTCTCTCTCTCTCTCTCTCTCTCTCTCTCTCTCTCTTACACACACACACACGCTCATGCATCCAGTGGTAAATTGATTAATGCTTTGTCTGGTGGGCGGCATAGCGGTCTGTTGTTGTTTTCCTGAAAGCTGGAACAAAGACAGAAGATATGGGTGAGGAGAGGGTACGACCTATCTTTTATTAGTAATTCTGGTAATGTTGGATCCCCCAGGAAATCTTCTTGTCTGGAACAAAGCCTCCTTGCCTCCAAAGTTTTTATTCTTCATACAGAGAGAGAGAGAGAGAGAGAGAGAGAGAGAGAGAGAGAGAGAGAGAGAGAGAGAGAGAGAGAGAGAGAGAGAGAGTGTGTGTAACAATAAACGGGAAAGCAGTGATCAAGCCGTAAACTGTTCTCTCCATTGTAAGAATACATAAGGTGTAAATAATAATAATAATAATAATAATAATAATAATAATAATAATAATAATAATAATAATAATAATAATAATAATAATAATAATAGAGAACAAAACTTAAAACTTGCTATGACTGTTTATCTCACCATTTCTCATGTTGTTGTCGAACTATTGTATATACTTATTCTTATTATTACGATACTTATATTACAGGATATTCATTATTATATTTTTTAGTATTAAGAACCTTAAAAATATTTGTTTACGTTTGAAGTTAGGTGTTACAACAAGAGCTGTATTTATCACCGGACATACTTGTGGGAATTATGTAAGTCTTGCCTGTGAAGTAGATGTTTGGCTACAACATAAAATCATCTCCCTTCCTTGGAAAATCTTTCAGATGCACAGGTTGACGCAAAACAGAAATAAATGAGAAAATAAAAATACAGATGAAGGGCGAATGGGGACATGACCTTTTCTTTTTGGAAAGGTATGGTGACGAAAATCTCCCGAGCATTTAAAAATAAGACTGTTTTCACAAATCGTGGGCGATGCTCTGCGGGATGGTATTTGGATATTTTTCATATTTTATCTACGTCAATTTTAAATGGAGGTCAACATTTTCCTATACCATTTTATATAATCCTGGAGGTAATAAGATTACGCTTATAAGAAGCTCGTCCATATTACGTTTTACTATAAAAGTCTGAAAAATGTTTCAGTATGCAAAATATTTTAGATTATAAATACCAAGTTCATATATATATATATATATATATATATATATATATATATATATATATATATATATATATATATATATATATATATATATATATATATATATATATATATATATATATATATATATATATATATATAAAGAAAAATAAGGCTGTTTCCTTGGCTTATTCCGGCTAATATGTTAATTTTGTATGGAATTTTCAAAAGATTTCAAGCGACTTTGTCATTCATGCGATTAATTCATCTTGACGCGAGGAACGCGAATGAAAAAGATTTCATATTTAAAGACCTTGTATGGTTAAATCTCACATACTTTCGAATATTGAAAAATGCCCTTGTTGTAGGCACATTCGGTCAGTTGCAGATTCTTTCACTGGGCCTTTCCGTTGACATGATTTCATTTCCGACCCTGTAATAGTTGATGCTGTATTTGCACTGGTTTATTTTCATGCTAACCTAGTTGCCTGTACTATCATCTAATACAATATTATATTTGTGATATATAATTGTTCGTCAAAAACCTCAGTTCCTTTGACAAAAGGCTCTTCAGTGCTTTGTTTTGCCTCCTATTTTTTTTTTTTTTTTTTTTGAAATATCATGTCATTTTATGGGTTTCAATCACTTGCTTTTGTTTTTGTTTTCTATTTTTTGAGAGTTTAAAAATCAGAAGGTTCTAAACGAAGTACTGAAGGAAAATGAATCGTAGGAAGAAGAGCTGTATTTTTTGGGGGGGCTGAAATTTGATATAGCTTTTGCAACAGCGGAAGTATGATTTATATCATAAACGAATGGTCACTAGAATGCAGCTTATCATTTTGGTATATATTCCAAAGGTCAAAATAAAGATTCAAAATTAATGACAATATACTGGGGTTGGGGGGCGGGGGAGGGGAGCGGATCACACGACTCCGTTGCATTTGAATTTTATTTATTTCCTATTTTAGCATATCGGCGTCGATGGCAGGGAAATTACTAAAAAGCGCTTTAAAATTACTGATAAAAAAAAAATTTATTTGAAAATTTTCCTTGAACATATATGGTAGGGTTGAACATGTATGGTAGGGTTAACTATTTGTTATTTTAGTTAAGGTGAATTCGGCGGACTTAAGTTAGAGTTTAGTTTTACACGAACGACTTAACCACGGGATACATTTTATAAGGTCCAGAAAGGAACCCCGATTGACAGATAATCAACGTAAAGGATGGTATATTATGAACAAAGTTTGAACATTTTCTGCAAATTTTTTTATAACGTCGCCAAAACACTGTAGATAATACGACCGTGACCTACGTCGAAGGGCAAAAAAAAGAAAAGAAAGTAAGGTCTCGAAAGGTTGCGAAGGCAAAGAACTGACAAATTTTTTAAGGTAAATTTTCCCGTAAAACTCACATGAAACTGTTTCAGAAACTTTCACATAAGCCGAGAATAAATCTAGTGCATTTCATTGGAGGACATAACCAGGACCCAGGGGAAAAAATATTACTGAGTTATACGTCTGTAGATACGCGCACACACACACACATACATACATACATTATATATATATATATATATATATATATATATATATATATATATATATATATATATATATATATATATATATATATATATACACTCGTATATATATATACATACATGTATATATGTACATATACACACACACACATATATACTGTATACTATATATATATATATATATATATATATATATATATATATATATATATATATATATATATATATATATATATATATATATATATATATATATATATATATATATATATATATATATATATATATAATATTTGAAAATGGTCATGATGCTAGCCTTATTAACAAGATTACCAGGTTTGATTGTCAGGTGAGAGGGAGGAATTTAGATAATTTCCGTATGCAAAAGGGCATATGGTTGACAACCCCATTCCAAAATACTTGGTCATAACTGGAAACAGAACCTCCTGGATATAACAATATTCATAGTATAGCAACTAAGAATAGTACTAATAAAGAAAAATTTGATCCCTGAATTAGCATTATGAATGCGCATAACTAAGTTACGATCAAAAGAAAAACCTCCAGTTTCTTGTTTATGCTAAATTCAAACTTATAAGCTGATATGAAAACCTTTCCTACTTAATTGCTGCAGGAAAATATATTCCTTTATTCTGTTCTTTTCGGCATTTTCCCTTAAAATCTGTTGAAATCCCAACTCAATTACATACCCGATTGAATACTGAGAGTGGCTTAGTTTTGCCTCGAAATCGCACATCTTCAGGGAAATACGAGAAGTGTTCGCGTTTGTTACCTTTTATGGTGAAAGTTTGGTTAAAGGAGACCTGAGTCGAGGATCATGGTTGATAAGCTATGAATGGATATAACTATTTTAGGTTAAGTTCGCGCGTGTTTTCGTTGTCTTTTTTTGTATGGTATTTTATTTGCTTGTGCGTATCTGCGTTCCTATGCGTTTGTAATTGTGTATGAGTTTGCACTAGAGTAGTAACACGGATTTTAATATTCTTCACAGCTAGATACATTAATGAAATTTATACGTTGTTGCCTCCGAAACAGAATGCCCCTACTATATTCATGCTGAGAAATAGAGGAAAAGAGGATAAACCCCCGAAAAACATGACTTCCAAGGCACTGGCCACTTCTTACATCTATTCCGAACGTCAACCAGCAGTGAATACAAACCCAGTACATTCACTCTGTAGCTGGCCACTGTCTCGTATGCATTATCACACTCCATGGGTTAAACTTAGACATTCCTCTCCTAGATTTTCCACGTGACCTTATCACCTTAAAACACTGTTCTCAAACGATCAGCTTATTTCCTCAGCACTGTATTTCTCACGTTTCAATCCTCGCTTCTCCAGATCTGCTACCCTGCATCTTTACTGCTCTCTTTCAAAAGTATTCGTGAACAACGCTTCACTTTATAAAGCAGAGATGTTTCAGCAATTCTTCTATGACATGTATCCTAAATATACATTTTATCAATCTCAAACTTATGCGCAGCTGCTGGTACCAGCCATACATACATTTACCTCCAGGTACCTCTACGAGTCGCATACTTCAGTGATAGCAATTAATTCGACTCCTGCTGGGTGATTATCCTAGTCTAGGCGAATTAAGATTAAATACCCTCTCCGACAAGCAGTTAATTACACTCCTGCTGGGTGATTATCCTATTCTAGGTGAATCAAGATTACACAGCCTCTCTGATAGCAGTTAATTAGATTCCTGCGGGGTGATTATCATAGTCTAGGTGAATTAAGATTAAATACCCTCTCCAATAGCAGTCAATTAGACCCCTAGTGGGTGATTATCCTAGTTTAGGTGAATTAAGAGTACATAGCCTCTCAAATAGCAGTTAATTAGACTCCTGCTGGGTGATTATCCTAGTCTAGGTGAATTAAGATTACATAGCCTCTCTGATAGCAGTTACCTCTCTGATAGCAGTTAATTAGACGTCTGCTGGGTGATTATCCTAGTCTAGGTGAATTAAGATTACATAGCCTCTCTGATAGCAGTTATCTCTCTGATAGCAGTTAATTAGACGCCTGCTGGGTGATTATCCTAGTCTAGGTGAATTAAGATTATTTAGCCTCTCTGATAGCAGTTACCTCTCTGATAGCAGTTAATTAGACGCCTGCTGGGTGATTATCCTAGTCTAGGTGAATTAAGATTACATATCCTTTCCGATAGCCGTTAATTAGACTCCTGCTGGGTGATTATCCTATTCTAGGTGAATTAAGAGTACATAGCCTCTCCGATTCCAGTAGAGCGTGTAACTTCCATCTATATGAGATCTCTTTCTAATAATATAACTCTCAATGTAAATTATCTTTACAATATGGTTGATGAATGCCTTTTTTATTCCTCATCAATTTTTTTTAAATGTTATATCCTACCATTTTTAAAACTGCTAGTCTATAAAATATTAATCGAAGACTTACATAAGTTTTGCTACGCATCTTGGAAGAGCGAATGAGAGTACTTTGGCAAAGAGACATGTTGGCGAGCTGCTGGTGGTCCATCCCCATTATTATCTTTGCGAAGACATTAAACTCTGGAAGTTTGCCGCTTTCCGGTGGGTCTCTCAGTTCCCTCCGCAGGGCCAACTTCCGCTCCCGGCTCCTCGTGGACCAAGAGAGCTATTCAAAAGAAGGAAGGGAATAAGAAGACCGACAAAGTTCAGGATTAACATGAGAGTTTTTTGAGGGAAAAGTAAAGTATAGGCTTAAGTAAGTAGGAAACTCGCCCTCTCTCTCTCTCCCTTTCCACTCTGAAAATAGTATGGCATAGGACATAGAATTTAGGCAAAAGGCCAAGCGCTGGTGTCTATGGGGCCATTCAACGCTGAAACGGAAATTGACAATAAAAAGGTTTGAAAGATATAACAGGAGAACAACCTCGCAGTTGCACTGTGAACCATTTGTCAGGAGAGGGTGGAAAGTAAGATGGAAGAAAGAGAAGATGAACGGAGGTACAGTAAAAGGAATGAAAGGAGTTGTAACCAGGGGCGAAAGGGACGCTGCAAAAAACCTGAAACAATGGCTACATTACACCGCATGAGGTGCACTGAAGGCACTATCACTCTACGGGGCCTTTCACTGTGAGAGCTTTTTGATAGCTACCCACTCTTAGGCCTGTGGCACGAGTATTGTAATGGGAGCAATAATAGCTCCGACGGGAGCAATTTTTGTTGGGGTTATACACATGATTGTATCGTAAGGTAATTTTCTTAACATATAGCCCTCCGTATACATGTTTTTATATGCCTGAATGGGTAGATGGTGACAAAGTTCACTTCACCGTCATTTGATCAAAGCAATAATGGGTGTGAAGAAGTATTAAAATGAATAAAACAATTAAAGAAGAAAAAATAGAGCTAACATTCAAACATAACGCAAAAAAATTAAATTATGAAAGAGAAAATAAATAAACGACTAGTGCAGAAAACATATATCATGAAGTTATTTTACTTGACGAGTGAGTTACAAGATACTAAAGCGAAGTTGTCTGACCCTTCATAATGTAACTAATTACATAATAATGAGACACAAGGTAAATTTTTAATGAACTTATGATGGGTCGGGAATCAAGTTTCCAATTTGTCTACTCCTTAAAGATATTAGATATTTTGATTTAGATAGTTTTAATTAGAACTTCCATACCCCCAGCTCCCATATAGACATTCTAAAGAGGATTGTATGTTTTACTAAATTGTTTTATGTAATTATTTTCTCAAGTCCTCTTTTTTCCTACATTTAGTTTTCCGTTATGACAATGATTTCTCAACTGAAAATAATACACTCGTTTTATATATATATATATATATATATATATATATATATATATATATATATATATATATATATATATATATATATATATATATATATATATATATATAACCATTCAACTTCGTTTTCCTCTTTGTTGTCTTTACAGTTTTAATTACAATTTCTAAAAATAACTAGGATTATTACCAGTTATGATATTACCCAATTAATATATTTCTGCTTATTATTATTATTATTATTATTATTATTATTATTATTATTATTATTATTATTATTATTATTATTATTACTATTATTATTATTATTATTATTATTATTATTATTATTATTATTATTATTATTATTATTATTATTATTATTATTATTATCCAATATTTATACAAGGAAACGGGCTTGCAGTGATTTTAGTCGATTCTCTTCATGAACGATCATTCGTTCCAGGCTCTTTCATCTTTGAGATGAATTTTTCTTTTACGTAAAATGGGACCAAATGATTCGCAAGAAAAATAAATAGATAAAATCAAATAAATAAATAAATAAATAAATCGAACAACCATGAGATTTCATTATCATTACACTTGAAGGGAGTGTTGTTAATATATGTATTTGTGATAAGCAGCATCAATCAAAAACAGAACCGATGTCAAAGTACCCTTTATAAATGATGACAAATGGTTCGTTTCTGAGATATTTAACTGAGTGAGATAAACAGATTCCTCGAAAAAACTGGGTATTATCTCCATGCTTTATAGATGTTGACAAATTGGCTTTTAGGCTTGTTTCCGAGATGACAGTACAATTGGAACGCAGGTAAAATATCAATATTTTAAAATATAAACGGAATGTCAGGCCTTTTCTTCGATACCAAGCAGCTAACGAGTCCGTTCTGCTTTTAAGGATACCCTTGCAATAATAGTAACTCTTGAGATAAACATTATATTTATGACTAAAACGAAGCGTTCTTCCTCTACGACGGAAAAAGAATCGGTGATTTGAACGCTTTGAACTATCCGCCTGAGAAAGTAGTTCCACCTGTTGCGAGATGCGTGGGTGGAGAGTGCAAGGGGAGAGGAGCTCTTCCCAGCCAACGATGGTTGGAAGGAAATAAACGGTGGTCAGTTCACGTAAGTGGGTCGAAAACATCGGAAAAGGACGTGGGGACAAGAACCGTGGAAGTATAATGGTAACATCTTTCAATTTAGCAAAAAGAAAATAATAATTTAATATTCTTTGGAAGCTTAAAGAATTTCAAGTCATTGGCCCCTTTGGTGGGCTTCTTCCATATGAATAGGTTTCAGCTTCTGAATAATAATAATAATAATAATAATAATAATAATAATAATAATAATAATAATAATAATAATAATAATAATAATAATAAATATTGAAAGGTCTCGCCCTCAGTCCAGCTTATGGTACCATGGTGTTAAGATGAAGCAATTCGTCAACTTTGCTTTCTTTTTTCCATCTTGTTTAATTATCATTGGAATGTGTTATTTTTTATAGGTAAATTAACCATCACTGTAAAATCTATTTCTACATATTTCTATCCTGAGGTTTCCTGTAGTTGAAGTTAATAGTTTTGCATTCTAATCTGCATAGTTTCAAATATTTGAAAGCCAAATATAATCTGGTTAGAAAAATTCATTCCCTTTTTAAGCAGTCAGTATTCTTTGTACACAAAAATAACTATACATAAAAAGAAAGAAAAAAGAAAATCCTATAAATTGCAGTGCTTATTTATTTATACTATATATATTATGATTTTTCCCTACATCGTCGGCATCTTGTAAACAAAACTGACGAAAGAAAAAAGCTAGCAGTCATTTCTTTGGAACGATACTGAGAAAGAATAGTTAAATAGGGAATGCCATAAAGTAATTTTGACTTAATTTGAATAATGAACAATAAAAATAGATGCAGAATCCGTAACAAGTTCTACCCTTAGAGAAAGGTTTAAAATGATTTGTAACACCTTACCAAATGAATGATTTGATGGCATAGGTCTAGCCTGGTCCTGGTCGTTTCGGCCGTAACATCCAAAACAATGTAAGACGTTATGTTTATGGTATTTACTGTTATGTTTATGGCATTTACCATTATTATTTCATGTTTTACGTACATCCCCAAGGGGCTGGTACTAAACACGGCGCCCATTTTGCACGTAAACGTGCTTACGGCCTAAATGACTTACGGCCGAAACGACCCGAATGCGTCTAGCCTAGGCTACCAAATTTCATTCTCTCGCTATGACCAATCTATGAGACATCTGGTTCGATGAAAACACATTAAAAAATTAAAAAATATTTTTCACTTCGATCAGAGTAACAAAAGTACTTTTCTAGGATCTGGTTGAGCCGTCCAAAATGTTTTCATTGTAACATGTTGAAAAGACGAGGCTTGTTGACACCCCCACTTACTCCTAAGCCTTTTCATTAATGGACAAAACATCTTTACATGATGTGGCAGATATAAGATGAATGATGTTGCGATTTCAAAACCGAAGTCGCCATTGCACTTATGCGCCACAATAATATGATAAAAGGATGACATGTTGACACAGAAAGGATTTGCTACAAATAAACGTTAACTTAGATTCGAAGAATATTTGTTTTTTGTTTATGCCCTCCTGAAACACTCTCCCCAAGTGTGATGTTTAGGAACTTCAGTCGAGAAGACACTTACGGTGATATGCACTTCGTTAAACAACTCTAACGCTGCCTTTGGTTTCTCGAACTGACAAAAAATGGTGGCATGCTGTATTCTAGAAGGCTACACACTGCAGATGATTCTCAAAGACTGACAAAACACAGCAAGCTGCAGGAATCCTCATGCATCTCATTTACATGGTTAAAAGACGAGACTGATTGACGTATTTGGTGTTGAACCCATTAAAATTTGCCCCAAAAGTTTTAAGTGCTAAACACTTTCAAAGATAGTGTGACGTAACCAAAGACGATGAAGAACTAGTTAACCGTAGAGATGGGTGGTTCGGTCCGAGTGCACTCGGACTCGGTTCTTGGGAATTTGATTACTTTTCGTAAACGGCATGGAAACTACATCTGATGTCATAAAAAAAATAGCACAAAATTATTGATAAATGAAAAGATAAGCCAAAATTTTGCATCTTTAATGTTTATTCATAACATTAAAAAGTACTAAAATCACCGGTATTAAACAACAGGATGGAATGGTCAATATTGAGTTCATGATCATGCCTCGAACGTGATGAGAATAATATACACGTATATCACAAAAGCACTATTGACAGCTTTAGATCCAAGTCCATACATGTACCATACGGCAACGAAAGCAGCTGAAATCACTATGAAGAATCTGTGTGATGTACTAAGAGAAATTAATAATGAGTGGGACATCACTGAAAAAATTAGCTGTATCCTTACGGACAATGCCGCTAATATCGTTAATGCAGTGCAAATGCTTGGTGTAACTCATTTGCCATGTTTTGCTCACACCCCGAACCTCATTGTCAGTGATGGGCTGAAGTGCATTACAGAGCTACATGAAAAAATGTCGGAATGTTGTCTCTTACTTTCACCGAAGTGTAAAAGGTTCTGAGACGTTAGAAACATCGCAGATGCAGCTAAATGTGCCAAAACATAAATTGGCAGAAGAAGTTGCAACAAGGTGGAATTCTACCTATGAAAGGTTTGAGAGACTAATACAGCAAGAAGAAGCGGTAAAGGTCGCAATTGTGAGGTTAGATAATCCAGTGGAGATTTTGGAAAAAGAAGAATGGCAGATGTTAAAGGACCTTATTAAAATTTTGCGACCTTTTAATGAGGTGACAAAAGAACTGTCATCCGAGAAAAGTGTCATTGCATCAAAAATCATACCATTTGGTCGAATTTTGCAAGCATCTCTTTTTCGTGCAAGAGAGCCTAATGAGGATTTAGTAAAAACAGTTGAAACAGCTTTGCGTGAGCCCATGTTAAAGCGCTTTCTCAGAATGAACGAAAATTTTACCTTAGCTTTAGTCAAGGTCTAGAGAATACAAGGTCTTCTCACGGCTGACCCAAAATTGGGATCTAATGCGCAGGTAGAGGTTGTGACGTCAAGCGGTCTACTCACGGTCCTTAGTAATCTCTGACTGATCAGTTCGTTAACAAACAAACACTTTAGGCCTTGCTTCCACATATTTGATATTGATATTGTCCGTAATAGCGGCCTTATATTTTTTTCTTTCTTGCTGCAATTTAGACAGTTTAAGTGATATGAGCCAAATCTTGTGCAGTAAACGGGTACTTTGAAAATAGGAAAAAAATAGGGATCTAATTCTTCATAGATTTCCTATGGACGAAAAGTGTAGTGTCGCAAAAATATGGAGTTATGGTAAAGGCACAGATGCTTTATATGAACCTAGCTCAAAAGTGCAATGTGTAAAGGTCAGACCTTGGAAACCGCTTATTCATTGTAATTTCGACACCGATATAACTAAAATTCTCCTATTTGAATTCATCATTAAGATAGCGAGAGCTGGATTTCCTATAGTTGGTATGGTTCATGACTTGGGGCAACAAATATAAGGTTATGGAATTCAATAGGCAATGGCGTAACTAGGCTAATCCAACATTGTTAATCCTGCGGATTATTGCAGGGAAATACATGTATTTGCCGATGCTCCCCACTTGATAAAATTCATCACAAGCACTTCACTTTCTCAGACCATGGATCTAGGTTATCGGACTGTAGGACTGCTTACATTGAGTCAGGGAACTAATTAAGAAAAGTAAAGGTGATCTAATGACAACACCAAAACAACACGGAATGTTTACGGGCTAATCTTAGAAACCAAAACAAAACATTGAAAGAGATGATACACCTATCCAGAACAATGAAAAGTCTGGAAGGAAAAGGACTTTACCCTTTCCAAAAAGGCCTCGTGATATCTTGCAAATCTCTGACGAACTTGCCAGGGATGTTAGGTGAAATTTTGCAATATCATACATCTTGACTCATAGGTTGAATCGAGATGGACTGGAACACTTTTTTGGCTGTATACGGTAAATGGGTGCATGTCATCAGCACCCATCACCTGTTGAATTTAAGCACCGAGTTTGAGCCCATCTCCTGGGAAAAGAGAGAACTCTATGAGGCGCAAAATACAATGTTGAAAATTGTATTAGCGATAATATGACTGAAGCCTCATTTTCTAACTTGATAACTAAAGAAAGCACTTCTTACGAGACTGAAGAAACATCTCTTCAGAAAGCGTTAAGCTTATCGGCAATATTGTTTCGTTTGCCAATGGAGGAATTGCAGGATGACAATGAAGACAAAACTGAAGAAGGAGGCATGCAATATGTGGGTGGTTAGGAACTAAAGAACCGAAGGAGATGGCACAAGGATCGACACTATAAGTAGAACAAATGAGAAGCTAATGAAACCTCGACCCGAATTTTTGGAGCATTTAAAATCGATGAAAAAGATATTTATTTGTTATCATTGTAAACATAACGAAAAAGTTGGTCACATAATTGTATAATTGTTAACCTTATATATACAGTACTCGTATATGTGTATTTGAGTGTGAGTTGTACAGTATATTAGAGTGAAAAAATGTTTTTTCGTTTTTAAGTTCCAGTTGTAATTATTTGGATGAATACACGTATAGAAATGAATATGGTCAACATGTGCTTTGTTTCCCTAAAAGAATGAATCAATTTTTAATATTAAAAAGAGTCAACGAGGAAACAGGAGAAAAGTTTTCCCATTTGTACAGAGCTTGGGCAGAGGAGAAAGCAAGTAGACCGCGTGACGTCACTTTTCTTAACTCCCATCGCCTTATACCCGAGTTAATCCTGCGCGTGAGAAGACCTTGTATTCTCTAGACCTTGGCTTTAGTTACGTTATTAGAACCTCGTTTCAAAACCGTCCCTGCGCGTTCCCCTTCTGTTGTCATTAATATGCTAAGGCGTGTGATTTCATCAGACCCAGCTGTTGCTGTTGCTGCTGCTGCTCTGTCGACTGAAGATTCTGACACTGAGTCCAGTTCCCTCTACCTCAAGCTCACCATCAGTTTGGGATTTGTTTGATGCCATGCAAACCCAAGCAAAGAGATCTGTCACCGAAGTAAGATGATCACCCCCTCTGGAGAGTGAAATTAAACTATATTTGGATCAAAAGTTGATAAACCGAAGTGGAAATCCACTGGGATGGTGGGAGAAGCGCCAAGAGTTATTACCTACATTATACCCAGTTGCTAAGAAATATTTGAATGTACTGGCAGCGTCTGTCCCCAGAGAACGTTTATTTCTATTGCAGGAAACATAGTTTCAGAAAGGAGGAATAGATTGTCCCCTGAAAATCTCAATGTGCTGTGTTTCTTGCATGAAAACATGTACTGTAGGCAAGAGGAGTGTGCATGGTTACTTTTTTTTTTTAATTAGTAGCAAAAGGAAATTTGCTTCTGAGTTTCGTTTTCATTCTTTTGTGTGTTTTTTTTTTATTTGTGCATTGCTATATAATAATTCCAGTTTTGTGTTTTCATTCCTTTGATTTGTATTGTTTTCTATTTTGTACACTGCAATAAAATAATTTGTTTATTTTTTTATTCCTTTGCTTTATACTTTGTTGCCCGAAATGGCTTCGGCTTTTTTCCTGCCCTTCAGAGATACTTTGAGATGTATGCATTGTAAATGACCATTTTATATTCATTATGTTAATGACATGTTAAAAATAAATCTCAAAAATACTAAAATACTCCGGTTCAAGAAATACATTTACTAAATTTTTGTCAGAGGTGTTACGTGTGAATAGGGTTAGAGAGCATCAAAACAAAGAGAAGCAGCCAAATATGTTAATAAACAAATGAGGTTTCTTGGAGCTAAGCTGAGAACTGCGTTTAGCTAATATGCAGTAAGGACTGAAATATTTATGTTTTTATAGTATAAAAAA
The DNA here is from genome assembly GCA_039081455.1 of Macrobrachium rosenbergii. Lineage (NCBI taxonomy): Eukaryota > Metazoa > Arthropoda > Malacostraca > Decapoda > Palaemonidae > Macrobrachium > Macrobrachium rosenbergii. The sequence continues at coordinate 17,831,059 of JANJGK010000005.1, read as the reverse complement.
ATAATAATAATATTGCATATTCTGTAGCTGGTATGCAGTACAGTAGAGAAATCTTATTTCGCAAACAGCCTAGCACTAAATCAAATACAAACAACCAAACAGCCTGGTGGAAAATATTTGCTGCGACCACAAACAGGAGACGAAACTAATGACACGAGATCTATACGGTAAACAACGTAGATCTTCAGTCCACTCTACATCACAATGAATGCATACACACACACACACACATATACACACACAGACACACACACACACACACACACACACACACACACACATATATATATATATATATATATATATATATATATATATATATATATATATATATATATATATATATATATATATATATAATGTGCATACATACATACACGCCATTAACATCCGTGGCTGATAAATTTTGAGGGAAAGAAAAGGAATCTTCGGGAATTGGCCTGTTGCCAAAATGCCGAGTTTATGACACTTAATATGACGTTGTAAACTTCAAACCTACCCTACACTATGCTTCTATTATTGTCATACAGTTATAGCTGTGATATAATTCAATTACTTTTTTGTAACGGATTTCGTGAAAGTAGCTGGATCGGCAGGTTTACCTATCTCTAATATTCCTTATATAATTTGCAGGTACATACTTCATCATAGAAGGGATAAAGTCATCATTAGTAACAATTTGCTTTGGTTTTTTTATTTACCAAAAATATCAGATTACAGAAGAACGTTGCCGTACATGAATGAAATATCAGCTGTATGGTACCCACCAATATTTGCTGTATAGTTCAGATGAAAAATGAATAATAAACTATGTAAATAAAAGAGTTTTTGTATACAGAAATATGTAGAACTATCTCATAAAACTTTAAACATGATTTTCATATCATAAAATAGTGATAAAGTTGAGAAAAACTTTTTTTATGTGTGGATTATTAAAAGTAACCTGACAAATAAGCGATTCCCATTTTCTATTTGCGTTTTCTGAAGCTGTGGGGCCCCTTCCCCCACCCAGGAGCAGACCGAATATTGCTATTTCATTTAACAAATTAAGCGTTAATTTCTCACCTAAGTTTAGTTATGTTGACTGTTGAAGTGTCAGTGAAGTCTTGTCAATTTACAGTTTCACTCAAAAGCGTGTTAACTTTTTCTCAGAGGTTTTAATTTTTTCTTTAAGATACGAGTTCTTCCAGACTGGCCGAGTCAGCCAGAATGGAGGTACGAAAGAGAGAGAGAGAGAGAGAGAGAGAGAGAGAGAGAGAGAGATGCCACTAAAGCAATTGCTTTTGATTATATATATATATATATATATATATATATATATATATATATATATATATATATATATATATATATATATATATATATATATATATATATATATATATATATATATATATATATATATATATATATATATATATATATATATATATATATATATATATATATATATATATATATATATATATATATATATATATATATATATATATATATATATATATATATATATATATATATATATATATATATATATATATATATATATATATATACAGTATATATATATGTTTTGAAACAAAAACTGCATGAAGAACATTGGGCTAGAGAGAAAACAAAAGGCGAAATAGAAAGAGAGAGGACGGATGGATGTTAATAAGAAAAGAAGAAGAAGAAGTAGGAGGAGGAGGAGAAAAAGAGTATTGGCCTAGCTACCTTCAAAATCCTTAAAGCTTCGATAACATGGAGTGGCGATCTCCCTGCGGAGTATGTGACCTCAGGCGGCCATATTGAAAGGTCTCGGTCCACCTCATACTACTATATTGTAAAGAAGAAGCACTACGGCAACTTTGCTTTCTTTTATCCGTCTTGTTTAATTATTATCAGAATGTTATTTTTTATAGGTAAATTAACCATCACTGTAAATTATACTTCGATATATTTCTACTCTGAGGCTTATTGTAGTTGAGTTAATAATTTTGCAATCTAATCTGTAGTCTCAAATATTTGTAAACAAAACCGATGAAGGAAAAACCTAGCAGCCATTTCTTTCCATTCAAAGGCTTTGTGGCTTTAGGACGATACTGAGAAAGAATTGTTAAGTAAAGAATGCCATAATGTAATTTTGACTTAATTTGAATAGTAACAATAAAAATAGATGCAGAATCTGTAACAAGTTGTGCTTAAAGAAAAGTTTAAACGATTTGTCGCACCTTACCAAATGAATAATTTGACGGCATAGGTCTAGCCTAGGCTACCAAATTTCATTCCCTTGCTATTGCCAATCTATGAGACATTTGCTTCGATGAAAACACATAAAAACACATAAAAAAATTTAAAAATATTTTTCACTTCGATCGGAGTAACAGAAGTACTTTTCTAGGATCTGGTTGAGCCGTCCAAAATGCTTTCATTGTAACATGTTGAAAAGACGAGGCCTGTTGACGCAACCAGTAACCTCCACACTCACTTACTCCTAAGCCTTTTCAATAAAGGATAAATTCTCTTTTGCTTTATATGAGGTGGCAGATGTAAGATGATGAATGAAGTTGCGATTTCAAAACCGAAGACACCATTGAACTTATGCGCCACAATAGTATGCTAAAATGATGACTTGTTGACACAGAAAGGATTTGCTACAAATAACTCAGAGATTCGAAGAATAATTTTTTTTTTTTTACGTCCTCCTGAAACTCTTCCCCAAAGTGTGACGATTCGGAATTTCGGTCCACAAACCACCCACGGTGATATGCACTTCGTTAAACAACCCTGACACTGCCTTTAGTGTGTAAAACTGACAAAAAATGGTGGTATATTGTTTTCTAGAAGCCTACACACTGGATATAATTCTTAAAGACTGACAAAACACAGCAAGCTGCTGGAATCCTCATGCATCTCATTTACTCGGTTAACAGGCGAGACTGACTGACATATGTGATGTTGATCCTATTATAAGTTGCCCCTAAGTTTAAGTGCTATAGCACTTTCAAAGATAACGGATGGGTTAAATAGTAATAGCCAACTTAAAGGAACGTGAAAAATCCACTCATCAGCCATATTTATTCGATTAGTCTGCCCGTATAAAAACCTTTTATGTTAAATTCAGCTTGAAACATAAACGTTAATTCTTAATATTTTATTCAAGAAGTTGTAATTATCTATTGAATTTTGTTATAGAAACAGAAATCGTATAGCAACTGAGATTTAAAAAGCGAGAAAAAGCCAGTGACCAAAGCAAAGGCTTCGTCTTAATCAGAGATGAACCCCGGGTGTCCCCTGTGCCAGGTAAGCGCTGTTTCTTTCTGCCTTCATCATCTTCTTCATTTCCTCAAACACCGCCCGCCTACATTCGTAAGTAGTTGCCCGTTGACCGTGATATACAAAGCTTCATGATTTTTTTCCCTTGTGGCCGTGGTCGCTATTTCTCGTAGTTTTCCCCAGTTATAACACTTTTATAGTGTTATAATTAAACTCTTCATGCAACAGCACAGATAGTCGCTTAACGTGAATCTGAAAAGGAAACCAAGCAAATTGTAAGTAACTGGGTCGTCCTGTGTCGTTGGATAGCGAAATTTAGGGAGGGAGGAGGGTCGAGTAGCCAAAAGCAAAACTAAACCAGTACGTCCAAAAAAGACAATTGGACGTTCAATGAGTGTTCTGAAACGTGAATTAGAGGTAATTCTCGTAGTTCAGAGAAAAGTGAAGGAAAACAATCCAGGCTTTTTATGAAGTTTTCAAACCGAACGATTCATTTACTCTGATACAGAAGAAACTCCTTCTGAACTATGGATATAAACGTCGTAGGGATCAGTTTGCCAAAAAAACAAAAAAAAAAAAATACCTTCAGTGGAATGCAAACTAGTGGCTGGATGTGTTGTTCAGACGAAATAGTCGTAACTGTGACGAGTGGAAAGGTCTATCGCCGTTTTGATAGAGACTGGGCAGACCCCCGGTGCCTGAGTGCTACTGTAACGCACCCTGATTCATGAATGGTTTGGGCTTCCGTTGACGGGTAAGGGTCTTGGAAAGTTAATTATACCTAGAAATAGAAAAAAAAGTAAATAGATACGTTTATTTTGAGTTAGACGAGCCTCATGCTGACTGATTTGATCTCGCTAAAGCCAGGACTTTTCTACAAGATTGGCCCATTACACTGTCATAAGGCCAAGATAGTGAAAGACTGGTTTGCTGGTTGCCTTAATGACTACATAGATAATTAACTGGCCAGGTAATAGCCTTGATATTAACCCTACTGAAAATCTATGACACCTTACGAAAAGGAAGATCAAGACGTCGGTTCTATTCCAAAGTTTGGGAGGGCTGAACATAATTCCTAGCACAATATCCTTCCTGAATTCTTAAGAAATATTGGACTATCTCTATTCAAGGGGCTTAGTGAGGTGAAGAGATGAAAAGGACGCAATCTGAAGTACTAAAAGTAAGTACCTGTTTATATGAGTGCTTTATTTAAACCTTTTCCATGCTACTGTATATTAAATTACACTCGTGCAAATATCAGCTACTGATTCTGCACTTGTTAGTCGGTGCTTCAGGGAATTTGAAAAGGGATGATACTTGGGTTTTGCTGGGAGGGCTTGTGTCCATTTAGGGATGCTGTGTGCCTGGCGTTTAGTGGCTCGCTGCCTGGTCCCCATTCCCTCTCGTATTCCTTCTGCTACTGGAGGGGAGTTTGTAAATTCCACGCTTGCTGAATATTTGGAGTATGTCTCTTGGGGGAGATGTTAATGGCTTGGGCTATTACTGTAAAAGGCGCCGGTAGTGGTGTTTTCAGTGGATGACCCGGGTGTTCGATTAGCTCACGCAAGCGCCTGTATGTATGTATGTGTACGTATATATGTATATATATATATATATATATATATATATATATATAAATTATGTATATATATGTGTGTATGTATATATATATATATATATATATATATATATATATATATATATATATATATATATATATATATATATATATATATATCTATCTATCTATCTATCTATCTATCTATCTATCTATCTATCTATCTATCTATCTATCTATCTATCTATCTATCTATATATATATATATATATATATATATATATATATATATATATATATATATATATATATATATATATATATATATATATATATATATATATATATATATATATATATATATATGCAGAATCTGCTAGTCACTTTTAACCCGATGCATTTGTTTGTGTTTTTGTATATCTGTATACGTATGATTTTATCTCCTTATTGAGGCTCGGTTAGTTGCTGTGGGAAAGTGAAAGATCATTTAAAAGACCACCTTCATAGTATATTAGGGCACATTTATTTTATTTTACCATTTAAATAAAGCTTTATGAAGGCCTGGATTCTACTGTGAAATACTGTCCTCCGAACCGAAAATAGTAAAGGTGTGGACCACATAAGTAGCCTAATTACCTGCTGATAAATATTTCCGCTATGCATGTAGGGTAATCCTATTTAACAAGGGTCTACTGTCCATTCAAAATATCAGTATCGTTTGCTTGATGCAAAAATAGAGTTTGTTGTCATTTTGCCATTGTCACTTTCTTAAACTAGGTCATATTTCTACTGCTAGATGGAGATGTATCGTGGCTGTATCCAACAAGATTGAAAGGGTACTAACTAATTTGACTTTCATAATGGTTCAGACTATTTCTTGTGTTAGTAAACAAAACAGTCTGGTTAGTGATCTTTGTTCTTTTCACAACTAATCGTTTTTTGCCACTGCATTTTAATTATTTTATTAACTTTTGGATGGCATAAATTGATTCCATCAAAATCAGTTCAGGGATATGATTCTGTGTCTGTGATGCTCTTATTTGCAATGCCTGACCCTAAATTGACTTCGCCCCTGCTTCCCAGTAAATAACCGTAACATATTAATTTCGAAATAGAAAGTCTTTTTAATTGACTGCTTAGTCTGGACTCTAATGAGAAATTTGTTTTTATTGTAGTTTTTCTTTCATGGAAATGGAAACCTACTGGTTTATTTTGTCTGCTAATTATTTGCTGTTACACTTTAAATTTGGAATATTCATCAACCTGGTGCAGATTTTATTTCCTGAAGAGTACTTCATTCACAATGATAATAATATAGTGGCCCTTAGCTTGTTGGCATTTACCTTATATGGTCCTTATGCCATTAACAATTATCGAAATGATTTCCAACACTCCCGTACCATTAGCGTTATATCATGATTAGTAGACTATAATAACTTCGAAAAGGACAGCATTTCGATTACCACTTTAAATGCGTAATGTTAACACAGTCGAGCAAAGAGCAGGTAATGTCTCGTATACTTTAAGGAAATTATTGATGAAGGCTCGTGTTAAACAATATGAAAATTATATCCGTCCATAACCCTAGTAATTCCTGATACTTCTGTCAAGTAAGCGAATTATTATAATTTCCAGAGGAGTAACATTGTTACATTTGTTTGAAGTTTAATTATGTAGTATTTGCACTCCCCGCCTTCTATTTAGTTGTATTGTCATAAGTGAAAGAGCATTAACCTAACAGGTAGATATTTATTGGCTGTTCAATCAGTATAGAATTGGACTCAACTTTTCGGAGACCTTTTTTGGATGAACACCTATTCCTTGTAATATTGCTTTACAACAGATCACGGGCTACAGTCGAAAGTGAAATTTAGGTAGGAAGATTACGAGTTTCAAAAAAAGCCAATAGGCTAAACCAGCGAATGCATCCTTAGTAAATAAATAGTGGAAGATTGGACGGGGGCGTGGCTTACTCTTGTGTAAATTAGAAGTAAATATTACAAATGATTATAGGAATCTTAAGCTGAAAGCTAGGAATACTACAACTTGTTTAGGAAAACCAAAATCGTGCTCGAGTGTAATTTAACGGTGTCATTTTAGATTAAGTGAAATTAATTTCTGTACATGAATAATTAATAAGTGGTCATACAGTGTGAGTGTTATAGATACACACACACACACACACACACACACACACACACACACACATATATATATATATATATATATATATATATATATATATATATATATATATATATATATATATATATATATATATATATATATATATATATATATATATATATATATATATTCACACACACACACACACACACACACATATATATATATATATATATATATATATATATATATATATATATATATATATATATATATATATACATTTCACACTGTTAATAATTTATTCTTTTAATGCGTACTAGCTCTCTCTCTCTCTCTCTCTCTCTCTCTCTCTCTCTCTCTCTCTCTCTCTCTCTCTCTCTCTCTCTCTCTCTCTGCGTCCTTGACCGCCAGACATTGCAACTGATGTGTTTAGATATATATATAATATATATATAGTGTATCTATATAATATATATATATATATATATATATATATATATATATATATATATATATATACTAACTATATACAATTATATTATATATAATGTATGTGTGTCTGTTAATACCTATAAATATTTGCAATATCTGGTGGTCAAGAAGGGATATGTATACATACATACATACGTACATATATACGAGTATATATATATATATATATATATATATATATATATATATATATATATATATATATATATATATATATATAGAGAGAGAGAGAGAGAGAGAGAGAGAGAGAGAGAGAGAGAGAGAGAAGATCGCGTCTTGTGTCATGGTTTAATGACCTATCCTACCTGTCTGTTAGAAAACAGTTACATGACTCAAGTACCCTAATTTACTGTTCACGTATTTCAGTAACACCTGCGCCCTGGGAAATATTGGATCAGCTGCTTCCTAACAAAAGTAGAACAAATATCTGATGCAAGAGCTAAGTGTGCAAAGCAGTGTGGTGTAAATTAAAAGGTTTTCCTTTCCCCCAAACTATTCATACAACTGTTTAATAACAAACTGTCCATCAACACATCTTCTTCAAGTGTAAATCAGCGTCGGTCTTCACTTATCCATCGTTCAGTCATTTGTTTCAAGATTCTACCGTATACCTTTCTTTGTACACTAAGTTATATTGGCTCCCTGTAACGTAAAGTAACTTTTATAGCAGTCCAGTGTTTAGTGTCGCAAATAAATTTCATTTGAATAACACATTTTTAATCTTTCTGTTTCAGTGATATAGTTAATTCATGCATCTTATATAAGAACTTGGGATTAGTGAAAGTGAAAAGTTTCTTCAATTTTGAAATCATTCGTGAACATTATCTTTTATTTCTTGGGGTCTGAAAACTATTTTTAACAAAGGTGTAAACTTCTGTCAGGTCAAATACCAGTAATATTTTGCGCCCTGCTCCTCTTACTGGTACCTAATCATCCCTAATTTGGGAGTCGTGGTGTTGTATATGAGAAATGCGGGGCATGTCGCAGAGCCCTTTAATAGGGTAAGGCATGTCACACGGCACTTATTAATACTATATTGAAAAATGCTAGATACAGAGAAGTGTCGAAAGACACGGAAGGAACTTATTAAAAAATATATTACCAAATTCATGCCTTGACTTGTAACAAGGATTTCAAAGCTGATATACTGTAAACCTAATTAAAGCTTGAATACAAATGCAAACGGTTAAATCCCCTAGAATAACTCACGTTTCATGTTTGTATACAAGCGGACACGAACAAACTTCCACTGATAGGAATGCAGTACGGGTACACAAGGACTTGAATCCAATTATTCCATATTGGTTGATCTTACTGTGTTTCCTTAGCACTTGCAGAGAGAGAGAGAGAGAGAGAGAGAGAGAGAGAGAGAGAGAGAGAGAGAGAGAGAGAGCAATACCAATAAAGTGCTACACCGATTTTTTTTTTTTTTTTTTTTTACGTGAGCTGCCAATAGCTGAATTCTACGTACAGTCAGTTTTCCATTTCATGACCTGATGGAAAAAGATAGCTCCAATATCCACGAGGCATTCATTCTGGCAATATGATATACAATGAGGAATGATTGCTGTTACCAACAATTAGGAGGGTTTAGGGTTGTAGTTTGCCCAGTTTTGCATGTGGTAGCCAGATTTCAAGAGGGGAAGTCTCAGACCACTCCATTGTTGATCTAGTTTTACTTTCCGCTAAGAAAGAGTGGTTAAAAGGAGAGAGTAGACAGAGGTGGAGTACATTTAGGGTCCCACTTCACCTGTACATATGGAAGAGCATCATCGTGGCTTCTCTTGCTGCTGAACTTTAGGTCTGAGCATTCATCCAAAGTCTTCCTTAGGGTTTCAAGGTCTTCTTGATCTCCACTGGCACTGAGGCGTCATCCATGTAGCTGTGATACGTGTCTGGCATGGGGATCTTAAAGAAAACAAGGTCTTTTACGATTGCCATGTAGGAATCGGTAAGAGGGACTCCTAGAGAGGAGCCTATCGCCAATCCATCTTGCTGGAAGTTTAAATGATCTCTGTGGATGTTGAAAGGAACCTTCTTTGTATTGGCCTTGGCTATGAACCTTGAGGGGTTCATGATCGCTAGTTTGGGAAATAATGATACTAGTAGTGGAAGAGTTCTTCGGCACCCATTGGAATTCTTGTAACGATCGAAAACAATGTTTATTAGAATTAAATATGGAAATTCACGAATGGAAACATTAAATTAGTGGAACTGGAAAATCAACTTATTAAAAAACAGCTAATTCTAACATATGAAAATAAAGTGCGTAAATGTTTAATTTCACAGTACGTCTTCATTCGCTTGTGGCCGTAATGTTCTATTTGAAAGGCAATGAGAAAGTCCTGCAAGCTAATCAGTGCCTTTGTAGCCTGCGAGGAATGTGTCAGACTGACAGGTCGTCTCCTCATGACGGTTGAAAGCAGACACGAATGCATTCTGAGAGTTGGAAACGTGCCTGCCAAATGACATTCCATGTTAGTATCAGTGCTGCAGTATAATTGATAGAATAGCTAAGTACGCAGATGCAGTAATGAAAATATTATCTTTCAACTATGAGGCTGTGTACTTGTAAACAAATTGAACCACTTCAGGTCAACTGAAAAATACTTCCACTCATTCGCACACGCTCCTATTGTTACTTTGACAGGTTACCCATATGGGTACTAGTATGAAGAAATACAGAAGTGTCTACTAGCTACCAGAGATTGCCAGAGAATAAAAAGAGTGAAAGTATGAAAAATAAGAATGTTATGAGGATAAACCAAGACCAGGAACAGAGGGCAATGAAAGTTAAAAGGGCTGGTAGAAGATCGGAAGTGTTTGCGTTGAGTAGTTGATTAGAAACAAATATGACTGATGATGGGAGAATAAAAGTAGAGGCGAGTTACGGAATAAGCGAAGTAATAAATGATCAGGAAGTATGCAATAGATTCGAATGAGATTGTTGGAGGGATGTGGGAGCGGTTTTATGGAAACCAAAGTTGTAATGAACGAAGGAATAGTTTAGCCAACACATCATAGGCTAATGGAAGTAAATGCCCATGCTAATTTGATTAGGAGAAATGTGTTGGTGCTCTTGACTTCTCTAATGTATAATTTATCACCCGTAAACATCTGCTTTTTCATACCACATTCATCTCTTTTCTTATCCCATAACTTTGCACCAATACACAATATCCTTTCTTAGGCCTGTTATTAAAGAGGCCCGAACAAGTAAACATACTTCTATCAGACTCAGGTGTACATAACACCATCTAAATATTCTAACACAGACAATTCGCATTCGTCTTGGACATTTTTAAATTGCCTCATTGTCAACATCTTTCAAATTGCGAATACCAGGTTATCATAGGCTTTTCCTTGTTACATGAATTTAACGTGCAGCATTTTACCTTTATTTTCAAAATATAGACATAGGTTTTTCATAACTAACAAAAACACACACACATAGAAGCATGCATGCATACTCATATATATATATATATATATATATATATATATATATATATATATATATATATATATATATATATATATATATATATATATATATATATATATATATATATACGAGTGTGCATTGGGCATAGCTGTACTGTATTAATGAAAGAAATGGCACACGGTTGGGTAATTGATCTGAATGAAAATAAATAAGATTCATAGTTACAAAGATGAGATATTTGTATTAGCCATTACTGTTAAATGAAGAAGAACAGCACTCAAAAAAATACATTAATATTAATAATGGCAGTGATCGCACTATTCGTTTGGAAATAACGAAGAGTTTCCTTCCACAAGTACCAGGACGTATGACGTGTTCTGTGCAGCCGGTGATAAGAACGTGAATGTCATTCGAGCTGTCCATTTTTATCTAGGGTAGTTGAACTTCACTACACTGAATACTGCCAAAATTTGTAATAGGGGGAAGCTAACGCAACTTGAATGGATACGCATAATCATTTTGAAGTTATAATGAGACACGCAACGAAGACTTCACAAGAAAATTTTGAATTGCACTATTTCTTGGTAAAACACACACACACACACACACACACACACACACACACACACACACACAAACAGGACTATGAAAATGAACTGAAGTACGGAAATTTATGAGCAGGCATTAGATATAACGCAAAAGGTAAATTTCATATATATATATATATATATATATATATATATATATATATATATATATATATATATATATATATATATATATATATATATATATATATATATATATATATGTAATTCTAATAGCCACAATGCCCTCTTAACTTCTCGAAAGTGACCAGTAGATTCTACATATATATATATATATATATATATATATATATATATATATATATATATATATATATATATATATATATATATATATATATATATATATATATATATATATGTAAAGGCTCGCGAAGGTGACCTTTGAAAAGTTGGGTCAGCTATTCGCAGGGTCCATTTTCACTGTACGCAGCAAATTGGAAAATGCTGAAACATTCGCATACCACAAGGGTCGAAGAAACCACCTTGGTGACAAGACACGGGCTGAAAAATGCGTTTTCAGCAAAGAACGTTCTAGAAGCTGAACCAGTTACAAAATCCGGTTTTTGAAGGATGCATGTCGATAGTGACGCCTCGAAGTACAGAGGCTGTCTTGCCGAACTTTGACCTCGAATGATGTCATACAAAAGTACGTTCGTTCCTGCGTTACATAATGAATATAATGGGAGGAACTGTTGTTCGAATTGGACTTGTGAGATCCGATTCATGTGTGTCTGAAGATGTGAGTGATTTTTTCACATGGAGACTGTCCCAGAGGACTTGTGGAGTGAGTAAGAATTCATATACGTTTTTAGACTTTGTTTTTTCAGAACTGTGAACAGACGGTATCTCCTGTGACAGTGGAAGATGTATTTCTGCAATTTTATACATTTTATGATTTTTAATGTGACGTTTCTTTTTTCACAGGTATTTCTGTTCCACTCCATTCCTATTCTTTTTTCCTCTCTCCCTCCTACGAGGATGAGAGTGGTATGACATTTGAGATGACCTGTTTTAATTGATTGACGTGTTCATGTTTTGACAGATGAGTTATTTTCTGTAATTGGGGGTTTATAATTTTGGAGCACTATTTCCTTAGAAGATTTTCTGATAGTTATGTGAAACATTGGATTTCATTCTTCGTAATTTTTAAGAAGTTATTTTTCGTTGATTTTGTCAATAAAGGGTTTTAATTTTGTACTTAATATCTCATTCCAGTAGTCCTTAGATTTTAGTTAGGGAAAGATATAACCTATGATGACGGCTCACGTTACTGCTATCACACAATGTCTCGAGATAAGCGAGATCAAACCTCTGTTCATAAAACAGAGACTTAAATCAAGTATAGGCTCAGAAATGGCCGTTACAGTTTTTGGTGGCAGCGTAAAAGGCAGCGTAAAAGGTAGCGTATAAGGTAGTTAGGGCAGTTAGAAGGTGTTAAATAATTAGGCATGTATACGTTTCCGAAGAGAAATAAATTAGGGTTGGCATCTCAGGATAGGATTTTGTGGGAGTCAGCAGTTGCTGGGGGCGAGCTGCGAGCTTCTCTCTCGCTAGCTAGTGTTTTGTGGAGAGTGTTTTGGGTAGGGGGTAAAAACAGTGATATTGTGCAATAATTGCGATATTAAGACCGCTATGCGTGAAGACGCGTGAGTGTTTTTAGTTTCTCTCTCTCTTCGCTTGATGGAAATTCGCGCGCTGCTAACGTAAGTGTTGTGATGTTATCTTTTTCTTTTTTTTTTAGTTGGGTTGATGTGAAATTGTCCTTTTCGTTGCGTTGTAACTGGTGATAGGGACAACTGTGTGTTTTTGTCGTTGAGTTTTGACTAATGTTTCGGTTGCAATGAGTGTGTTACGTCATCACCACGGTGACATAGTAGTTGCGTCATGAGTTTGGGCGGTTCGCTGGATTAAAGGTCAAATTGGCCAAATGTGAGTTTCTGAAGAGAAAAATTGTCTATTTAGGACATGTTATCTCTAAAGAGGGAGTCAGAGTGAATGATGAGAAAGTTAAAGCCATTGTGAATTTTCCAGTTCCCAAAACCAGGAAACAGATTCGTTCGTTCCTAGGTATGTCAGGTTTCTTTCGCCGTTTTGTGCGGAATTTTTCTACAATAGCGTCTCCATTGACAGATTTGTTACGAGAAGACGTTAAGTTTGTTTGGGGTGATAGTCAGCAATTAGCTTTTGAGAAGCTTAAGAACGCTTTGGTGAACCCACCAGTTTTGAAGTTTCCAGATTTTAGTCAACCGTTCACTTTAGTGACTGACGCGAGTCAGGAAGGTATAGGTGCGTGTTTGATGCAGAAATTTGAGGGGAAGTTACACCCAATTGCTTTTTATAGCAGAAAGTTCAAAACGCGTGGTAGTAACGAAAGGCTGATGTCAGTTGTGGACAAGGAGGCTTTCGCAGTCGTCTCTAGCCTTGTTCATTTTAAGATGTTGTTGTTGGGAAATAAAGTTGAGATTTTTACAGATCATCAACCGTTGTTAGAGTTTTTTAATAAGCCAAATTTGTCGCCTAAGAGAGCACGTTGGTTCCTAACATTGAGAGATTTTGATGCAAACCTCAAATACATCGAAGGTAAGCATAATGTAGTTGCAGATGCATTGAGCAGATATTTTCCGGTTGAGGATGAGGAAATACACACCGAATCCTGTGTGGGAGAAGAGAGTAAATATTTGGTGTCTAATGTCTCTGATATTGGTAGTTCTGAGATCGCATGTAGAGGACATACACGTTTCTACAGTGCATACTTCGGGGAGAAATAGTGAGTCGGCAGTCTCGGGAGAGATTGTTGTTCGTGATAGTGAGGGTAACGCTGTGTGTTATATTACGGGTGAAAATGTCACTTGGGACATAGGCTTGCTTGAACAAAAGCAAGATGAAGATAAATTGTTGTCAGATGCTAAGGCATTTCTTAGGGGAGTTTCACCGAAGAAAGGGTATAAGTTGCCTTTTTCTGGTCTAGAGTTGGAAAATAATTTATTGTTGAGGAAAGTTAAGTATAACTTGCGAAGTACTCGAAGCATGGGTGAGATTACACAAATCATCGTGCCAGAGAGTCTAGTACCACAAGTTCTAGACATTGTACATTGTAAATTTGGTTCTCCTCATTTAGGTGTTGATAAGACGTATGAAAACACAGGTGTGTCTTGTTTGACACATATTTCTAAGATTAAAAAGACGGGTTAATGGGTATTAGCATGGATGCATTCCTGGGTTGTATTGTTGTTATGGTAATGGGTAGTTACGGGTCATTTTTTTTTTCCTTTCGGGTGTTAATGGGTTGTAAATGGGCATGACTTGTAGTTTGTTGTAATTCAGGAGGACGTTACTCCGTAGAGTTTTACGAATTTTTAATAGTTCGGGTTCATTGTGATTTCTGATGTAAGCTGCAGTACGTAGTGTAAATTGTGTGCAGAATGCCGTAGAGTTTTGTAGATATATGAGTTTGAGTTTTTGTTTTTTTTATATGGATCGCAACTGCGGTTAGGGTTTTCATCGTTCGCACTTGGCGATAGTAATGGGTTACTTTGAGTTAATGGTTTTCTTTCATATGATTTTGGGAATTGTGACATGGGCTAATTTCATACGAGATTTGACCCGTGTGTTATTGTGTTATTATGTTATGATGTGTTTTGTCGTCTGACGCAATATCTTTGAATATAGAGTTACAGAATCAGGGTTTGTTGTTTAGGATTTTGGTTTTGGGGAGGTATTTAGTATATCGGACCGAACGGGTCTGATCTTTTACGGGTTGGGATATGTCAGTTAGGATTTCGGAGAGGTTTAGGAAGGGTTTTGATAGGGATATCGAATTCGAGTATTTGGGTTTTTTCAGTTCTCTTTAAAATATAAGGGAGCTGTACCATGAGTAATTGTAGTTGTTAGGATCATAGGAGCGATTGCCATTAAGTCAATTGCTATGGTGTTGAGAATTAGTCAGGTTGTTACGGCTCTTTTGCTGAGACCATAACTTCCAGGCTCAATACAGAAAAGACATGGGCTCTGGAGTAGACGTTTTCAGACACAGACAGAAATATCAACCAGGCAACAATGAAAAAAACGAAAAAAAAACTTAACAATATTTATTACACAAAGAACTGAAATTGAACAACAAATTTCCCTTAAGGAAATTACTTCCAACAAAAGTACAAACAATTTTTAGCACTTAATAAATGAATACTGTTCACGTAATACTCCTAAAGCTAAATACTAATTCCCTAACATAGACTATTACGTAGGTAATCAAAATTTATATTGTAAAGAAAAGCCGGCTATTAATCATCAACCTCTACCTAAAATTATACTAAAGGAAGAAGGAAGGAGAAGATCATAAAACAAGAAATAAAACCTTAAATCTCCTACCTAACTTTATAAAGCTAAACACAAAGATAGTTATAATAAGTTGGGAAAGCAATGCCTCCAAACAAACTTACAAAAGACAAACAAACGCAACGGATATGAACACTTAAAAAAAAAAAATACAAAATAATATAAATTACACCTGAAATAGTTGTAATAACATTTCAGAGCTGTCACGCCCCGATGAAAGCAGTTACGACGCACGAGGAAAACACGGAGCTGTATCTAAGCTCTCACTCCGAAGATGAGGGGCCAATCAAAAGGTGTCCTGCTGTAATCCTCATGAACACGCACACTAGTGATGTAGCAATTGTCCACAAAATATCCAGGACAAACAATAAACGGCACATTACCTGGTGATATCCACCCTACTGGCCACCTCACGGGTTTGCGAAACCCACAGTGCAGCTGCTGGAGACAAATGTGTAGATCCAGGAGACTCCCTGAGCCATGTCAGGAAGCGGAACAAAATAGCGAAGATCCACTAATCAGAGGACACCTCTGATATACCAAGGCTATGTTGGTCCTTGGAGAAATCCAAACAGAAGCCGAAGGAGTGCAAGTTTTAACACTCAAGAATACAGTCACAACGTCTCCAACCAAGCAGTCTGCAGCAATATTGTGGGTCGCTCCACTAACCCGAACTCCCCAAGATACACACCCCTCCTCTGACGACACTTTGGGTCCACGTCACACGCCCAAAAATAAAAATATAAAGAGCGTCAAAAATAGCACTATCACTTAAACACCTGGCGGGGAGGAGGAGAAACAGCACTTCCAAAAACAGCTGAAGGCTAAAAACAAACCCTTCACAAAAGACTTAAATTTAACCTTAAAACTAAACTTAATTTAAGGAAACTAGTAACTTAATTTAAACTTTATTAATATAAAATGAAAGCAATTTCCTTAAGAGCAAAATATCAAGAAAAAAACTACGTTAAACCTGATACCTTCCTCCCCGAAAAAAAAAAATTTATTTAAAAAAAGAAATTTTTAATTATATAATTCCACAAACAACTTAAATCAAAAATGTGTTCCTAAAAAGGAAAATGACCAACATCAACACTGCTAATAACATTTTACCATAAATCCTAACATCACCTGCATTAAATCGACCATTTCATAAAACTAAGCTAAACTCATACAAGCCATTCCAGTCAACACACTTTCATACAAAACCTGCAAGAAATATTATTAGGCTACAATCAAACTAGATACCAAAATGACAACTTCTAAAGCTGAAAAAGAAAAATTAAGTATCAGACCAAAAAAAAAACATTAAAGGTACAAGTTTAAGTAATGTATTGTCCAACATATGCGTTTGAAGAGAGTTGAGTTGGGGCAGGAGACATGAGCTCAGAAAAATTCAAACCAACCCTCGAGCAAGTTATATCAGTTACAAGCTCTGTGCTAGACTCGCAACACTCAGCATTTATAGCATAAAAATAATAAAAGCTGAGAAAAACTTAATGCTCATGTAGACATACAAACCAAAATATACAAGAGGGGTGTCATCCACTATGGCTACGAGCTGTGGGCTAGTCTCGCAACCTCCAGTCTTCATAGCGTAAAAATAATGATGGCTGGTCCGGACGACAATTAGTGACTTCAGCACACCCCACAACCCAGATCAACTCAACCTCGAGAAAGGGCATCAGGTATCTTATTTTCGGAACCTTTCACGTGCCTGATGTCCAAATTAAACTCTTGTAATTGCAAGGCCCAGCGAAGGATTCTTTGGTTAGCCCCCTTCATACGCTCGATGAAAACCAAAGGATTATGGTCCGTCCATACCTGTATGGGAAAAGCAAAATTAGTTATATAAGGCTTAAAATGAATCAGTGTTCGGACCAAAGCCAGGGCTTCTTTCTCAATGGTCGAATATCTCTTTTCGGCCGCCATCAACTTCCGACTGAAGTAAGACGTGGGATGAACTTCCCCATCTTCTCCACGCTGAAATAACACTCCTCCAATTCCCACATCACTGGCGTCAACAGCCACAATGAACGGTTTCTGAAAATTTGGGGAGGATAGAATGGGGTTAGTCATTAGTATAGATTTTAAACTGTTAAATGATTCCTCACACTGAGTCGTCCAAAGAAACTTACGACCCTTTTCTAAAAGCTGGGTCAAAGGTTGAGCAAGGTCAGCGAAATTTCTAATGAACCTTCTGTAATACCCAGTCATACCTAAAATTCTTCTGACCTCCCGTATATTAACAGGACTCTTAAGGTTCATAATAGCCTCAAGGTTCGCTTGCTTTGGGGCTACTTGACCCAAACCGACTTCATGTCCCAGATAAATTACCTTTGCTTTCCCAAATTCACATTTCCCAAGATTTACCACGAGACCTGCATTTCTCAATGCATTCAAAACTTTCCTTAACCGTACCAAATGTGTATCCCAGTCATCACTATAAACTACTAAATCATCTATATAAATAGCAGTACCATCTAGACCGCAAATCACTCTATTCATTAACCTTTGAAAAGTGCATGCCGCATTTTTCATACCAAATGGCATTACTTTGCACTCATATAACCCAAAAGGTGTTACAAATGCAGAAATTTCTCGGGCCCGATCAGACAAAGGGACCTGCCAATAACCCTTTAACAAATCTGACTTGGAAATAAATTTGGCAGACCCAATTCGATCAAGGCAGTCATCAATCCTAGGAAGTGGGAAAGAATCACTTTTGGTGTGAACATTCACCTTACGGTAGTCCACGCACATCCGGAAGTTTCCATCCGACTTCTTAACCAACACAATGGGTGAACTCCATGGACTGACCGAAGGCTGAATGAGGTCGTGATCTACCATATACTTTATTTCTTTTTCTACAATATCCTGCTTGGTGGGGTTCAACCTGTAAGGACTTTGCTTTACAGGAGTGGCATTTCCCACATCCACATCATGAACCAACAAATTAGTTTGACCCGGTGAATCCCTAAACACATCTGAAAACGAATGAATTAGATTTAACATATCCTTTTTCTGAGTACCCTTCAAATGCTTTAACCCTTCTTTAAGACCTTCAAAACTTTGCAGATTATCCAATAAAGCATCTGAAGGTACCTGACCTAATAAATCATCAAAATCATCTACTGACACAGATGTATCTACAACTACAGGTTCTTCATATACAATAGCCAGGGGGTCTACATTTTTACAGTGATAAGATTTTAATCTATTAATATGGAACACCTTACACTTACGCCGAGTTCCTGGAGCTTCAATCTCATAATTAACATCAGATAATTTACGTAAAACCTTCCACGGACCCTTATACCTAGGCTCTAAAAAATTATCAGGGTCCATGCTGAGAACCAATACCAATTCACCCGGCTCAAAAGAACGGGTTTTAGTCTTCCTATCAAAATTGTGCTTCATTCTAACCTGGGAAGAACTTAAATTTTCCTTGGCAAACTCCCAAGCCATATTCAACCTATTTCTCAAACCATCCATAAATTCACCAATTTTTATTTTTCCTTTTTGCTCGGACCTAAGAATTTCACCCAGAACCTCCAACGGACCCCGTATCTTATGCCCAAAAATTAACTCAAAAGGGGCTACACCTGTAGACGCATTTGGGTGATTACGAATAGCAAAAAGGGCGAATGGGAGAGCCTTATCCCACTCGTTCCCTTTTCCATAACAATACTTCTTTATAATTGTTTTAAGGGTCTGGTGAAACCTCTCCACCACCCCTTGACTCTCCGGATGATAAGGTACGCTGGTAATGTGCTGAATGGCCAGTTCAGCACATTTACCCCTAAATACCTTACTCGTGAAATTCGTACCACAATCGGTCTGAATAACACGAGGGAGACCATACCTAGAAAAATATTCAACCAGTTTATCAAACACAATTTTAGACGTTATACTCCTCATTGGAAAGGCCTCTGGGAACCTAGAAGCTCGATCCATAATAGTTAAAATATACATAAACCCAGTTTTTGTTTTGGGCAAAGGCCCAACCACGTCAATGACCAGCTCCGAAAATGGTTCCCCAATAGCTGGTATTGGATTTAAAGGAGCTTTAGGAATCGGTT
Organism: Macrobrachium rosenbergii; assembly: GCA_039081455.1. Classification (NCBI taxonomy): domain Eukaryota; kingdom Metazoa; phylum Arthropoda; class Malacostraca; order Decapoda; family Palaemonidae; genus Macrobrachium; species Macrobrachium rosenbergii. The sequence goes on along the minus strand of JANJGK010000005.1, from coordinate 17,811,148 downwards.
GGTTGGGTTTACCCATCACTTGACATATTTCACAGCTTTTCACAAATTTCTTTACCGATGATTTCATACCAGGCCACCAATAATTCTCTGCCAATTTCTTAAAAGTTTTCCCCACTCCAAAATGACCTGCAAAGGAATCACAATGAGACATATTTAAAATAAATTCATGAAATCTGGAAGGTACTACAATTTGCTCAAGCCTTGAGGTTTGATCCAAATCATCCACAGAAGGACGACTCACCCTATATAATAAACCTCTAATTAAAACAAACTTAGGTCTTGTTAGATCAGACTCATCACCCAGTTCAAAGTTGAATTCTTCCTTCTGGGCTTTTACAAAAACATGTCTATCCCAATCAGGTTTCATAAATGGAATATCACAACTACTACTAACATTACAACTATCTTTTACGGACCCGGGTCTCTCTACTTCTACATCCAAATTACATAACCTTAAATCACCTTCAGTGTCATTGCTAATTAAATCACCAGCCCTTGCCGCAGCACGGGTAGTCACAGCTACAGGGTAGGCATGTATCGATAGAATTGGGAATAATTCATTACCTTTTTCATCCAACATATCATTACCCAGTATACCATCAATATTTGGTACAGGAAGTATATCCACAACCGCTAATTCAGTTACCCTGTCGTATCCAGGAAAAACTAACCTGGCCTTCACCAATGGAGCTGATAATACAGTGTTTGGGAAACCACTTAATATCACAAAATTACCAGTAGGTTTAATCAAATCCCTAAGCGACTGCTTCAAAATAAGAGAACGAGCTGACCCCGTATCTCTTAAAAATCTTACCGAGCAAACCTTATCATCATTTACAATTTTACCAGGCCAAATATACTTATTATACTTGAGTCACAAATTTCCATCATCGGGTTTCACAACACCGTCCTTACCACTAACATTATTACCAATCCTATTCTTACAGGCATCATTCGGCTCCGAAACAAAAACAGGAGACTTTACAGGGCCATTTGCAACCAGAGACACAGGACTATACGAATTGTTATTCTGCTGAAGGTATTTCCTTCGAGCGTTACATTGAGCCTGAACGTGACCAACCTTATTGCACCAGTAACAAGTTACATCACGTAAATTCCTATTATCATTGAAATTCCTGTTATTAAAATTTACAAAATTACCCCTATTACCATTATTATTATTTTGGGAATTCCTAATCACCCTGGAACCCTGAGACACCAAATTTCTTGAACCCTTATTTTGATTGAAAAATCCAACATTGTTTTGGTTCCTGTTAAAAGATAAATTGCTATTATTATTCCTAAATGATGGATTATTAGAATTCCTGGAAGAAAGTCGATTATTATTACTGTTATCAGGTGACCTGGGATCGGGATTATTATGACTTCGTGCTTGGAAATCCCTAGACTCTGATTTATGGGTTAGCACAAACTCGTCTGCAATTTGGGCTGCACGATCTAAAGTGTCAGCCTTAACCTCTTCTAAATGCACCCTCAATTCTCTCCCGCAGGCTTTCTTAAACTCTTCCAGGAGGATCAATTCTTTCAGAGCACCTACCGAAATTACCTGCCTACTCTTCAACCACTCGTAAAACTGTTCCCTCTTCATTCGAGCAAACTCCACAAAAGATATAGTTGGAGTTTTAACCGAATTTCTAAATTTAAGCCGGTAGGCCTCGGGCACCAAATCATACGCTTTCAAAACTATGGACTTAACCCTATGATAGTCCCTAGCCACCGAATCGTCCAAAGCATTGTATACCTTTATAGCTTTGCCCACCAACCTACACTGGATAAGCAAGGTCCACATGTCAGCGGGCCAAGACAATCGAGACGCTACCCTCTCGAATGCCCTAAAGAATTCTGGGACATTTGCCTCGTCAAAAACCGGCACCAATTTGAGTGCCGCACTCATGTTAAACCTCTCGCTAAACATGGGATTAGGGGAGCTAACCAAGTTACCACTTCCTGTCAACCTTGCCATTTCCAACTTTATCTGAGCCATTTTTAATTCATGCTCCCTTCCCCTCTCAGCCTCTTCAAACTCTACTTTTCTTAATTCGATTCTCTTACTTATCAGTTTGAACTCAAAAGCCTCTTTAGACTCCGCCACAAGAGGTACATTTTCTTCCACAGCTTCATCAGAAACAAAAGGATTATTAGAACGATCATAAGTAGGGTTAACAGGTCCTTCGTACAAAATCCCTGTACGAGGAGGATCTTCGAACAAAGTCAAACCTGCAGCAATGCTCACTTCCTCACCTGAAACTGATGTATTCTCAAATTCACTTTCATTCTCACTCTCATTTACATTTACCAAATTCGCAGCCTCACCAAACTCCTGATCTACCTTTTGCCTAACTAAGCTCAAAATTTGTTTACGAGTATCTGTACTCCTGAACGTAATATTCAAGTACCTCGCACAACTAACCAAATGGGCTTTGTTTAACACCGACAAATACCTCAGGCAATCTGCCGATCCCAAAAATTCAGCAGGTGAAAACTCAAAATCATCCATATTTACTACGGGGGTCAGGTATCTTACTACAGAAATAAATATTGCCAAATTAGTCTCCCGCTGCCAAAATTACCGGTCAATATACTGACTGTGTCTTTTACCAGAATCTGGCGAGGTCGCCACATATGTTACGGCTCTTTTGCTGAGACCATAACTTCCAGGCTCAATACAGAAAAGACATGGGCTCTGGAGTAGACGTTTTCAGACACAGACAGAAATATCAACCAGGCAACAATGAAAAAAACGAAAAAAAAAATTAACAATATTTATTACACAAAGAACTGAAATTGAACAACAAATTTCCCTTAAGGAAATTACTTCCAACAAAAGTACAAACAATTTTTAGCACTTAATAAATGAATACTGTTCACGTAATACTCCTAAAGCTAAATACTAATTCCCTAACATAGACTATTACGTAGGTAATCAAAATTTATATTGTAAAGAAAAGCCGGCTATTAATCATCAACCTCTACCTAAAATTATACTAAAGGAAGAAGGAAGGAGAAGATCATAAAACAAGAAATAAAACCTTAAATCTCCTACCTAACTTTATAAAGCTAAACACAAAGATAGTTATAATAAGTTGGGAAAGCAATGCCTCCAAACAAACTTACAAAAGACAAACAAACGCAACGGATATGAACACTTAAAAAAAAACAATACAAAATAATATAAATTACACCTGAAATAGTTGTAATAACATTTCAGAGCTGTCACGCCCCGATGAAAGCAGTTACGACGCACGAGGAAAACACGGAGCTGTATCTAAGCTCTCACTCCGAAGATGAGGGGCCAATCAAAAGGTGTCCTGCTGTAATCCTCATGAACACGCGCACTAGTGTTGTAGCAATTGTCCACAAAATATCCAGGACAAACAATAAACGGCACATTACCTGGTGATATCCACCCTACTGGCCACCTCACGGGTTTGCGAAACCCACAGTGCAGCTGCTGGAGACAAATGTGTAGATCCAGGAGACTCCCTGAGCCATGTCAGGAAGCGGAACAAAATAGCGAAGATCCACTAATCAGAGGACACCTCTGATATACCAAGGCTATGTTGGTCCTTGGAGAAATCCAAACAGAAGCCGAAGGAGTGCAAGTTTTAACACTCAAGAATACAGTCACAACGTCTCCAACCAAGCAGTCTGCAGCAATATTGTGGGTCGCTCCACTAACCCGAACTCCCCAAGATACACACCCCTCCTCTGACGACACTTTGGGTCCACGTCACACGCCCAAAAATAAAAATATAAAGAGCGTCAAAAATAGCACTATCACTTAAACACCTGGCGGGGAGGAGGAGAAACAGCACTTCCAAAAACAGCTGAAGGCTAAAAACAAACCCTTCACAAAAGACTTAAATTTAACCTTAAAACTAAACTTAATTTAAGGAAACTAGTAACTTAATTTAAACTTTATTAATATAAAATGAAAGCAATTTCCTTAAGAGCAAAATATCAAGAAAAAAACTACGTTAAACCTGATACAGGTACTGCAAAATATTCGCTAACCGGAGTAGAACCTTGATGTCTTTTACGACATATGATACCTTTCAGATTTTTAGGATTGCCTTTCGTTATTCAGTGTATGGATAGGATTCTTGAGTACTTTTTTCTGTTGGATAGAATTTTTATGAATAGTTCCTTAGAGTTAGTGTACTTGATAGTGAGTTGACTGTGGAAATTCCGGGTACGAACTTGGAATTGTTTCACATTGAGAACATATGACCTTTGCACCAGTAGTCTTATCTGGTTCAGTAATAATATGGTATAGGGAATAGACGAGTTACTTTTTGATATGACTGTCGATATGACCGACTCACGGAAAATACCACTCCCTCGAAATGGAGAGGTTGGAATAGCTTCACCGTCCTCAACATATGAGAAAGCTGTCAACGTTACTTCTGCATTGTGGTGGGACGATCCAGGACTTTGGAGAGATGTCGGGCAAGATGTCTTCATGTTGCCGTACTTTCGAGGAGACGTTGGGTTGGCGCAAAAAGGATTTGCGAGCGCCACTTTCAACATGGGCTTGTGCAGTTGTGAGCCATTCATCTTCGTCGGATCGCTGGGAGACGCGGGAATACTTTCAGCTTGGACTGGTGCAGTCGCAAGCCTTTCATCTTGGTTGGATTACCGTTGGCGTGCGCAGTCGCAGGCCTTTCAGCGTGAGGCAGTACCAGGAGTGAAATCGTCTAGATTAATGCGTTTCTTGAATGAACTAGTTGTGCTATAATATCTGTGTTATAAGATATATATAAGTTTTGCACCTAGACATTTTGAGGTGGGGTCCACCTCAGGTGCGTGGACCGAGCAATCTGTAAAGGCTCGCGAAGGTGACCTTTGAAAAGTTGGGTCAGCTATTCGCAGGGTCCATTTTCACTGTACGCAGCAAATTGGAAAATGCTGAAACATTCGCATACCACAAGGGTCGAAGAAACCACCTTGGTGACAAGACACGGGCTGAAAAATGCGTTTTCAGCAAAGAACGTTCTAGAAGCTGAACCAGTTACAAAATCCGGTTTTTGAAGGATGCATGTCGATAGTGACGCCTCGAAGTACAGAGGCTGTCTTGCCGAACTTTGACCTCGAATGATGTCATACAAAAGTACGTTCGTTCCTGCGTTACATAATGAATATAATGGGAGGAACTGTTGTTCGAATTGGACTTGTGAGATCCGATTCACGTGTGTCTGAAGATGTGAGTGATTTTTTCACATGGAGACTGTCCCAGAGGACTTGTGGAGTGAGTAAGAATTCATATACGTTTTTAGACTTTGTTTTTCTGAACTGTGAACAGACGGTATCTCCTGTGGCAGTGGAAGATGTATTTCTGCAATTTTGTACATTTTATGATTTTTAATGTGACGTTTCTTTTTTCACAGATATTTCTGTTCCACTCCATTCCTATTCTTTTTTCCTCTCTCCCTCCTACGAGGATGAGAGTGGTATGACATTTGAGATGACCTGTTAATTGATTGACGTGTTCATGTTTTGACTGATGAGTTATTTTCTGTAATTGGGGGTTTATAATTTTGGAGCACTATTTCCTTAGAAGATTTTCTGATAGTTATGTGAAACATTGGATTTCATTCTTTGTAATTTTTAAGAAGTTATTTTTCGTTGATTTTGTCAATAAAGGGTTTTAGTTTTGTACTTAATATCTCATTCCAGTAGTCCTTAGATTTTAGTTAGGGAAAGATATAACTTATGATGCCGGCTCACGTTACTGCTATCACACAATGTCTCGAGATAAGCGAGATCAAACCTCTGTTCATAAAACAGAGACTTAAATCAAGTATAGGCTCAGAAATGGCCGTTACATATATATATATATATATATATATATATATATATATATATATATATATATATATATATATATATATATATATATATATATATATATATACACACACATAATGTGTGTATGTGTGTGTGTGTAATTTGAAATTCACCTTATTTTATAACGATTACCTGCTCATAAGTTTGCGTTCCTCAATTCGTTTGCAAGAAATGGTGCAGTTTATAGTTGCTTATGAAGTATGCGTCACGTATCTCACTGTAACTTCAAAATAACTATGAGTATCCTTGTAAAATTGGGTCAGAATCGCCTTTTCTTTCAAATTCTCACAGGGTTCAGTGAAGTGAAATTTTAGCTTTTGTTGATATAAATGGACAGATTGAATGGGGCTCGCGTTTATAAATACTGGCTGCACAGAGTAGCAATAACGATGAGACTATTCATTTTTTTTTCTGTTTGGAGTGCTATTCTACCTCATTTATCTGTAATGGCTAACAAAAATATCTCGTCCTTGGAATTACGTTTCTTGTTTGTTTTGATTCAGATTAGTTATCCAGCCGGGTGTCATTTCTTTCATTATTAAGGCTGTGCTTAAATATATCCTCGCATTGGATGAACTATTTCATATAGGCTAAACATTAAAAGAAGATTTTACGCTTAGCTGATCACATTCGTAATAGCGGATAAAGCTCTGCGCTCTTCTGTGCAATTGATCAGAACAGAGGTGGGTGCATGCCCATGCAAATTATGTCCCGCCTCTTCACAAAGCAATAATGTAATAGAAATTGCCATAATTTATTTTGGGGAGAGGAGCTGTAATATGCTGTATATTCTCTTCGCTTGCTCACTCGTATAATGGGTTTCGTTGGGTTCCTTTTTAGTTTTCTGTAAAAGGAAACTACTGAGTTGGCTTTGTCTGTCCTTCTGCAGTTTTCTGTCCGCACCTTTTCTGTCCGACCTCATATCTTAAAAACTACTGAGGCTAGAGAGCTGCAAATTGGTATGTTGATCATCCATCCTCCAATCATCGAACATACCAAATTGCAGCCTTCTAGCCTCTGTAGTTTTTTTTTTTATATTATTTAAGATTAAAGTTAGTCACATTCGTGCTTCTGGTACCGAAACAACACAGGCGACCTCTGCTGGCTGAGAGTTTCATGGGCCATGGCTGAGAGTTAGATTAGGATAGGTAGGTTAGGTTGGGTTGGATTAAGTTGGGTTGGGTTGGTTAGGTTAGGTTGAGTTAGAATAGGTTGGTTAGGTTAGGTTAAGTTGGGTTAGGTTAGGTTTGGTTGCTTAGGTAGGTTAGGTTAGTTTAGGTTTGGTTGCTTAGGTAGGTTAGGTTAGGTTGAGTTAGATTAGGGTAAATTACTTCCTCTTCAGTAATTTGGGCGTAGGAAACATAATGAGATTGTTTCAAGAAAATGCTATGGTTAGTTTTTAAGTTGTGGCGTCCCGCTTTTTTCAGGGAAAGGCCCTGGTACTCGGTTACATCTCGGGAAAATGCGCCCGGAAGAACAGTAACCAAAAATCTGAGTAGCAAATGGCTGGGAAGTGGTCATTGACCTTCAAAGTACAATTGATATTCGTGTATACTTCATTTATTCATGTATTTATCGTTTGCTTTTGCGTTTTCATCAACGTCTTTATTTTGAAACCTGTTCTGGTCACAGCAGCTAAGCAGTAGGGCTTATTTTAACTCCTACGGCACAAGTTGCTCTCTCTCTCTCTCTCTTTCTCTCTCTCTCTCTCTCTCTCTCTCTCTCTCTCTCTCTCTCTCTCTCTCTCTCTCTCTAGCATTGTTCTAATAACTAGAAACAAAGCAGCTGTATGTAATGTAGGGATGACCGTTTACCACATTAAGTCTTTCCACCTGTCTCTGGTGTCTTTCCTGTGACTCTCAATTCCGAAACATCGGGAATATGCGAAGAACAAAATTCAAAATCTTTTGTATTGTTTACATTATATGACATCAGCTTACACACTCCTTTTAGAGAAAGAGCTGCATCCTTTTGGCGTAATTATGTAACAAAATATTGAGAGAGACAGTTGAGTCCAAAACGCTACTGTAATCCTTTAATACTGCAACTGACTGGTAGGCGGTAGTAAAGTCATAGGAAAAAAAGTCACAATTTTGGGTAAGAAAAAGTCACAGAAAAAAAAAAGTCACATTAATTCGTGGTGGCCGGTAATGAAATCACCGAGAAAAATTTAAAATATTTCTTGGGGGTCATTATCTTTATGATATTTACAGTGTTTTTATGTTTCAAAGGTAATCCCCAACTGGCTTGTACCTAAACACGCCGCAAAGGTAGATACTTACCAGGTTAAAACTCTTGGGGGTAACTATATAGGAAAGATTAATGTGACTTTTTTCCTGTAACTTTTTTCTGTGACTTTTTTTGCTTGTGATTTTTTTACCTGGATTCCAACTGACTATCTCGGAATATTACCAATGCTGAGCTTAAGGAAAAATATGCTTTTCCTGGGAGTATGTCGGTCAATGCAAAGGTGATTATGTCAAACTGCGTGGCTATTTCTGACTTGAACGTGTGATTTGTATATATAAAGTGAAGATTATGTTGATGTAGGCGGTCTATCACTTGTATAAACAGGTACCTTGGCTTTGTTAAGAATATGTGAAGATCAATGGGTCGCTACGTGAATAGGAAATGTATAGTTTTTTAAAAGAAAAACGACAAAATCGTTAACCGTCGCTTCCTTGATACAACTCAGTTACTGTTACCATATGGGGTTATACGAAACACATATTTTTACTGTCTCAATTTTTACAGTAGTATCATTTTGTGTCACCAGTAGTTTCAGATATACAATTTTCCCTCTTGCATAAACTCAGCAAAAAATTATCTCCCGTCGGAATGTCCGATAAACCAATTCAACTTGGTCAGCCACGGACTCCATGATTAACACTTCATAACATCATCGTATTCCCAAACTGGTGTACTGCCTAGAATATGCAATTGCCTTTCTATTCATAGATAAATAGCCCTTTACGGCTTCAGGTTTCCTATCCTTGTCGGTTACCACATGGTGGCTTTTAACCTTTGTACGGTTTGCCATAACGTCACTAAGAAATATAATAGGTTATGAAATGCTTTACCTACTTGACCACATGAAACAATTTTATACATATACATACGCACACACACACGTGTGTGTGTGTGTATATAATTAGTACATTGTAACGAGCTAGTAATAACAATCTTAAAAAAAATAGCTAGGAGGTTAAACAATCGCCTAGAGCATAGCTGATGCGTGTATCCAATCCCGGTCTTTCTACCACAATTGTATACGAGTGCGGGAGCCATCCACAACTTCCACACAACCACGGTCCAGGTATACTGTATACCTAGACCTTGCACGCAAGAGTAAAACATTCCACAAACACGTCAGTAACTTATACATACCATCAACAGGTTGAAAACAAGTCAACGGCCATAGGTAGAGAACGAATCTTAGGCCAATGATGGATAATCGTATAAAGCACTGCTTAGAACTACGTTGCTGAACTGTATTCATCCTATTTTTATTATTAACTGCAATAATTCGCCGATGTGTATTCATGATATTTACCTTCGTGTAGTACGTAACCTTAATCGCGAACGAGCATTACTTATCTTATTCAATGCGGAATATAGACTTCTGTTGTTTATTCGTGAGAGAGAGAGAGAGAGAGAGAGAGAGAGAGAGAGAGAGAGAGAGAGAGAGAGAGAGAGAGAGAGAAGGGGTGGGGGATCACTATTTAGATGTAGGCATTACTCATACGTACAGGATCGGCATAGTTAAGAAATCGGAAAATTAACGGTCCGATAATGCATTTTCTTGGCCAAAAACTCATGGTTAATGCTCTTTGAGACCTTGTCCAAATATCATCGTGAAAGTAACGTTAAATCTACTTACAAAAGATAAATATATTTACAAAACACTTAAAGCGATGGCATCAAAGCAACAGAAAGTTCTTCTTAATGGAAAATAGTCCTTACTGTTATGATACATCCAGGATGAGCTATAGAATAGAATATAGAATTTAGGCCAAAGGCCAAGCGTTGGGACCTCTGAGGCCATTCAGCGTTGAAAGGGAAATTGACAGTGGGAAGGTTGGAAAGGTGTTACAGGAAGAAAACCTTGCAGTTGCGCTATGAAACAATTGTTAGAGAGGGTGGAAAATCAGATGGAAGAAAGAGATTGTGAACGGCGGCACAGCAAAAAGAATGAAAGAGGTTGCAGCTAGGGGCCGAAGGGACGCTGCAAAGACCCTGAACTAATGCTTACAGTGCACCACGTGAGGTGCACTGACGGCACTAACCCCCCTAGAGGGAGGCTGAGCTATATTGGTGGTCGATAGGCGTCCTATTAAGTTTTACAAATGTCTGCCCCGATGTAATAATAGCTAAAATTTTCTTTAAAAAAAATTATTTCCACCCAGCCACTTTTGGACGCTATAAGAAAATAAATAAATTATTTTATGGAAGGGATGTTAGTTTAGTTTTATTGAGAAACTAGATTTTCCTGCACATTATTTGTAGTGCATGTGACATCGGAATGTTATTATTGCAGACGTGAAACATAAATTACATAGGTTATAACATATGAATTTTATTGTCATTAAAGGAATACTAGTTTTATATACGCAATGTATGCCATTTAACTATCTGTTGCCGAAAGCACGGCTGCATCACCTAGTAAAAAAAGAAAAAAAAAAACTTGAGTTACGAAGGATTTGGGGGGTTTTAGTTTATAACTGTTTGCTAAGAAGGTAGTAAAAATGCTGTATTGTAGGTAGTTAGTATTGTTCATATTGAACAAATGTTCTCATTCATGTGGAAAATCACTCTCCTTCCCATCTGCAAAAAAAAGAAAAGGCTAATGATGAACAAACCTAAGCCAAAAAAATTTTTTCAGTAGGATATATAGCACCAACTGCATTATGAATAATTATCCGAAGTAAGTATATTTAGTATTTGGTTTATCATATCAAAATTGGTTCCCAAGCTACTTTCGTGATTATTGTTGTAATCTCGAAGTTGTAAATCACAGACCGCCTTCTATAGACACACAAAATGAATTATTATTATTATTATTATTATTATTATTATTATTATTATTATTATTATTATTATTATTATTATTATTATTATTATTATTATTTGTAAAGCAAACTCACACTGAAGTTTTATATGGTCGCTTCGAAATCAGTTCACTTCAATAAAATATGATTGCTTAGCATTACACAAAATCACCAATGAAGACCTTAGGCTCATTCCTATACAAGCCAACTAAAATTAAAAACAGGAATAAAGATAACCCTTCTAAATATTTATATTAACCAAGGTAAGGTTAAAAATAAATGCGTCTGAAACCAGGCGGTAAAAAAAATAAAAAGACCCAGGTAATAGGTTATATTTTTTACTGGCTCGTTTCAAAAGCATTTATTTTTAAACTTACCATCGTTAATATAAGTGTATAAAAGGGGGTCACTTTGTCCCTGATTTTATCTTTATTCGGCTTACATATGACTGAGCCTATAGCCTTCACTTGTGATTATGTGTAATGCTAATCAATCAGATTTTATTGAAATTAACTGGGTTCGAAGCGACCATATAAAAATTCGTATGAGCTTGCTTTACAAAATAAAATGTTTATTAATTTTGTGTCTTTTGGGTGGATACATACCAGGTTAAAGTCTTTGGGGGCCACTATCTAGGAAAGATTAATGTGACTTTTTTTGTGACTCTTTTACCTGCATTTGTATCCATTACACCTAGAGCTCCCAATTTCCTTGAAGTTAACTCGTATTCAGACTAATAAAAGCAGCAGCATACAGCAGAAGTGGATGCTTATAGTATCACAAAATTACTTGGGTTTTCCAGTTGTCTTCTGTAACCTGTTGAAAATACAGCACAGTTTCAGAGACAAATCTGTGTAACAATGGACAAGCTGCCTTGTGTTTTTTATGAAGCGCCAGGTGAAAAAAGTACACTAAAAAAGATAACTATGAATGATTTCCTGAAACGAATGAAGAATCTCAGAATTTTTAATTGTAGAATTGACACCCCACCTACTCAAGAAAAATGGAAATGTTAAATTTTTGGAAACTTTTGTGTTGGTATTCCAACACAAAAGTACATGAAATTAATTGTTTAATGCAATATCAAACAGAGATAATCAAGAACGTCTTCATCATCAGTTAATCCCAGACGTCGACACTGAAGCTAATTATCCACTTGAGAAACTAGTCACATTGAGCATATTCACATGAAAATTATCATAATTTCGAGATAATTCCCGGACAATTAGTTTAACAGCAAAGTTACCTCTTGACAATAAAACGGCTGTGAAAAACACACAGCTTCCTGACGTGACACGGACAAGGCTATTTTATGCACTTCCGCAATATTTAGCTGCATGAAATTCATTCCTAATTACCGGAAAAGACGCCACTTTCAAGTGTGGAAATCTATAGACTACCGACATTATTATGTAATGTGTGAGTAGTTATCTCTCACATTTATTTCACGACCGTTAAAGTTGTGCATAAATTCTCTAATTTGATTCTGTTCCGACATCTATGACGTCTTGTTCTTGACTTTGAAATTGCAAGTTTTTAAAGGGCTTCGGTGATATGAACCACGTTGTTTCACACGGTGATCCAAGAACATGTTGTGTATTCTTTCTTTACAAGTCTTACTTGCTTTAGTGTAGCCAAAAAAAAAAGGCAATGTTGACAAACACACACACACAAAATATGTTCGGAAACAGGAAGTTATACAGAACTATGCCACATCCAGCACACATCACAATGTGTGCTGGAGAAGTAATTGAGCAACCAAAACCCAATCGTCTGATGAGCTATTATCTCAGACATGAATTTCCCTAGACATCACTCGAGCCTCCTCACTCTAACCTGAAACTGACTCTTGCTTATCACAGTCTACCTAAGCCTGCTTAGCTTCTCACCCACCAACCAAATCCTGAACCTCACTCTTGCTTATCACCCCATCCTCAACCTCAACTGCCCTTGCTTTTCTCCCCCAAAACTCAACCTCACTCTTTCTTATCACCCCAGCATCAACCCAGCCTCACATTTTGCTTCTCACCCCAACCTCTGCTCAACCTTACTCGAGCTTCTCATACCTAACTTCCAATTCACCCCAACTTCCAACTCAAACTCACTCCTACTTCTCACCCCAACCTCAACTCAACCTCATTCCTACTGCTCACCCGAATCTCAACTCAACCTCACTCCCACAGAGCTCACCACTACTTCAAATTAACCTCACTCCTAATTTTCACCTCTAACCTCAACTCAACCTCACTCCTACGTCTAACCCCTAACCTAACTCAACCTCACTCCTACTTCTCAACCCCAACCACAACTCAACTTCACTCCCACTCTCACTCCAACCCCAACTCAACTTCACTCCCACTTCTCAACCCCAACCCCAATTCAGCCTCAGTGGGGCGTCAAATCACAACTTAACCTCATGTGAATTTCTAACTGCCAACTTCAATTCAACCTCACTCCTTCTCACCCCAGCCTCAACTCAACCTCTTTCCTCTTCTTACCTCCAACCACAACTCAATCTCACTCCTACTTCTCACCACCAACCTCAAGACTCAACCTCACTCCTACTTTTCACCCCAACCTCAACTCAACCTCAACCCTACTTCTCACCCACAACCTCAATACAACCTCAGTCCTACTTCTTACCCCAACCCCAACTCAACCTCAGTCCTGCTTCTCATCCTAACCTCAACTCAACCTCACTCCTACTTCTCAATCCTAATCTCAACTCAGTCTCACTCCTACAACTCACCCCAAACCTCAACTCAACCTCTCTCCTCTTTCTCACCCCTAACCTCAACTCAACCTTGTCCTACTTCTCACCTCTAACCTCAGCTTACCCTCATTCCTACTTCTTACCCCCAACCTCAACTCCCCCTCACTCCTACTTCTTACCCCCAACCTCAACACCCCCTCACTCCTACTTCTTACCCCCAACCTCAACTCACCCTCACTCCCCTACTTCTTACCCCAACCTCACCTCAACCTCACTCCTACTTCTCACCCCAAACTTGACTCAACCCCACTCATACTTCTCACTCCCAAACTTCACTCAACCTCACACCCACTTCTCACTCCCAGACTCGATCAACCTCACTCCTACTTCTTGCTCCCAACTTTGATTCAACCTCATTCTCGCTTCTCATCCCCAACCCACCTCAACCTCACCCTTGCTTCTCACCGCCAGCTTCAACTCAGCCTCACTTGGCTGTCTCACCGCAACTTGATCTCACTTGGGCGTCTCACCCCCAACCTCAATTCACCCTCACTCTTACTACTTATCCCCAACCTCAACTCAACCTCGCATCTACAGAACTCATCCCAACTTCAGATCGACATCACTACTCACCTCAACTCAACCTCACTCCTACTTATTGCCAAAAACCACAGCTTAACCTCACCCCTATTTCACACCACAATCTTAACTCAACCTCACTCCTACTCCTCACCCCAACCTCAACTCAGCCTCACTTGTTTCTCTTCCCCAACCTCAACTAAGCCTCAATGGGACGCAACTTAATCTCACTTGGACCTCCTCCACAACTTCAATTCAAGCTCACTCCTTCTTACCCCAACTTCAGTTCAACCTCTCTCCTCATCCCCAACCACAGCTCAACCTCACTTCTCTTCTCATCCTAAATTCACCTCAACCTAACTCCTCCTACTCCCCACCAACCTCAACTCAACCTCAGTCCTGCTTCTCACCACCAACCTCAGGTCAGCCTCAGTCCTACTTCTCACCACCAACCTCAACTCAACCTCACTCATACTTCTCACTCCCAAACTTCACTCAACCTCACACCCACTTCTCACTCCCAGACTCGATCAACCTCACTCCTACTTCTTGCTCCCAACTTTGATTCAACCTCATTCTCGCTTCTCATCCCCAACCCACCTCAACCTCACCCTTGCTTCTCACCGCCAGCTTCAACTCAGCCTCACTTGGCTGTCTCACCGCAACTTGATCTCACTTGGGCGTCTCACCCCCAACCTCAGTTCACCCTCACTCTTACTACTTATCCCCAACCTCAACTCAACCTCGCATCTACAGAACTCATCCCAACTTCAGATCGACATCACTACTCACCTCAACTCAACCTCACTCCTACTTATTGCCAAAAACCACAGCTTAACCTCACCCCTATTTCACACCACAATCTTAACTCAACCTCACTCCTACTCCTCACCCCAACCTCAACTCAGCCTCACTTGTTTCTCTTCCCCAACCTCAACTAAGCCTCAATGGGACGCAACTTAATCTCACTTGGACCTCCTCCACAACTTCAATTCAAGCTCACTCCTTCTTACCCCAACTTCAGTTCAACCTCTCTCCTCATCCCCAACCACAGCTCAACCTCACTTCTCTTCTCATCCTAAATTCACCTCAACCTAACTCCTCCTACTCCCCACCAACCTCAACTCAACCTCAGTCCTGCTTCTCACCACCAACCTCAGGTCAGCCTCAGTCCTACTTCTCACCACCAACCTCAACTCAACCTCACTCCTCTTTTCATCCCAACCTCAACACGAGAAACACAGAGTTAACACATATATACCTAATTTGTTGAAACTTTACAAGTAAAAATGAAATACACTTAGTAAGGTATAATAAAGTGTACGTAAAATCTACTTTGACTAAGATTACCATGTACCAAAATAAATTCTTAAATGAAAAAATCTAAACATAAAATTTCGACTAAGTATTGTGATGTGGACTTCCCATTTCATACAATGAATTTTTTGATATGGAAAAGGCCATAATTATTCTCAAAAACATATATTTTCTTGCACCTAGTTTATCGTTAGAGGTAAGACCTAGTACAGTTCAACTTAAGGCTAAGCACAACTTAGTACAGAATGTCACTTTACCTTTTTTGTAATTTAGATATGTAAATGTTACAGGCAGATAATGAAACCAGGCATTTCACGAACTGCCTGAAATTTCAGGCAAATAGCGAACTGCACCTAGGGACATTTGATCCCCCAGGGGCTATTGCTAAACACGGCGAAATAAATTTGACACCCAAGGGGCTAGTACAAAACACGGCGACACAGTTCACTGTTTTGCTTTGTTTAGTACTAGCATCGGGGGATCAAAAGTTTCAAAGTGCATTTCGCTATCTGCCTGAAATTTCAGGCAGTTCACGAAATACCGTGTTTCATTATCTTCCTTTAATATATATATATATATATATATATATATATATATATATATATATATATATATATATATATATATATATATATATATATATATATATATATATATATATATATATATATATATAATGCCACCAACCTCTTAGTTAGGAAACCAGGGATCGTGTCTTGCAGTAATTTTAAAGAAATAAAATGCGATCTTTGGGAAATTCAGCCTTCCCATATAACTCTCTTTAAAAACATTTCTCCTGCGTCTTCTGGTTAAAAGCAAAAAAGTTTACAACCTTCGACTTGTATATTCATGATTATCCCTGACCATAACAACGCCATTACAATGAGATGGAAAGCGTATTCAACACGACCGTTAAACAAAAGCGTTGCACCACTGCCAAAAGCAATGCTGCCAAAAGACGCCTTTTGCCAGAAACGAAAGATAAGGCGAAAGGAGTTGGCGCTGTTTTACAGATCATAGGCAAGCACTGGAAAATGTTTAGTGTTATACAAAAGAAGATACATCTAAAACTCAGTGATAAGAATGTGTGATGAAAAGGTTATCTCTCACGAATACAAATAAATATATTCGTTTTTCATGAAAAGAAATGAACACTGAAAAACGCATCCCACCAAAGTCGAACGTTAGCATCAAGAATGTTAAATCAGGACAGACGAAGATTGAGGCCCTCCAAAATACTTTCCCCCCAAACCTTTTCACTTGCCATTCACGAGAAAACTTTGACCATTCCGTGACAACTTTGCTATAAAATGAATGCCTTCCAAAAAGTTGGCTGCTAAGTTCAGTCGTCTTAGGAACTTATAATTATGACTTTTAGACAGCAAATTTGCACAGTCATCTCACTCTTGTCGGGATAGATTAGAGGTCATTCTCGCTGACTGTTATTTGCTCCGCTGTGAAAAGCCATCCTCTTATCTAACATTCAAGTTTTAGTATTTGCGCCGTCATGACATTATTGACCGTTAAAGAGAGAATGAGAGAGAAGGAAAAATTTAGAAGGGTATTTCTTAGCCTTTAAATGAATCTTCACGAAGCTACAAAAGCACATCATGAAATAGGAAGGATCATTCTGACATTCTCATAATAGTAGGCCACTATAATAATTTAGTTGCTTCTGGTTTTGCGAAGGAAGGGTAAAGCCAAAAAGCTTGCAAACTATGCTCTCATGAATATCCAAGGCAATAACACCGTCATTTCAGCAAGAGGTGAACGCATTCACCACGGCCATTAAGCAAGAATGGTGTAACAGAGCCATCAAAAGGACTTGAACATCGGAGCGTTATGTTACTTCGAAACTGATGGAAGCAAACGCTTGAAAATATTCCGTAGCTCTGCAGGAAAGAATCCCGAGAAAAACTTTGGAACATTAGAGTGATTTTGCACACGGTGTCTGTATTTACTAGTTTGTGATATCAAAAGACGCATTTTTCTGTTATGTTATGCAGTCTATAAAAAACACAAATTTTCACGCATTTAAAACAAGGAGTTGAAAATAACAATATATTCAGTGGTATTGACACAAAGTAAAAATGAGGAAAAATTCACGGCCTATGGATATACCTGATTATATCGTACAAGTCAGCATTTAGAATCCGCTTTCCAGCAGAAAAAAAAACTTTCGCCGTGAAAATGCCAAAGCAAGCGTTTGGATCACCTGCCCTTCAGGTTGTTATCGAAAAAACTTTGACCTGCCGATGACAACTTTGCTTAACATATGGTCGTACAAGGGAAGAGGTGTGTTGGTAATGGATAATGATAGTATTTACACCAACGCTACATGGTCTTTTAAGCCATCTCAAAATAGATTTGACGATGTTTTGACTGAATTTTAATGATCTGTGAAAATCTATATCAGGCTGAATCTTATTGCTCGTTACACAGCAAGAAAAAAAAAATGTGTATGCCACTTCATACGGATGGCATTCTGAAAGAGCAATAAAAACACAAGTAACTTTCACAAAGAGAGAGAGAGAGAGAGAGAGAGAGAGAGAGAGAGAGAGAGAGAGAGAGAGAGAGAGAGAGAGAGAGAGAGAGAATAAATACTGTAGAAGATGTTCTTCAAAGGTTTACGTTTTTAATTTGTTTTTTTAGTCAATACTGTAGACAGTTTGTGTAATTGTGTGATTTGTGAGTTTGTGCAAAGCAAAATTTTCCCCTTCAGTGCGCGACGAGGATCACCGAAATTTCTTTGTTCATTTTGTAAACAACAACAGTCTCAAATTCGTAATTAATATTATATGGCTGGAGTTTCATGTCGTCAAAATCTACGGAAATTTTGCGTGAACTGCATAAGGCTAGCATTTACAGAAAGAGGAGAATCTTTACATTGGAGCTGAATAAACTATGAATGCAAAATGCTTGTGCGAGGTCTAGAACCTGCTCTACATAAAGGAAATATCTGTGGTGCAACATTGACATTTAAAACACGATTCCAGCGACTGGTAATTTCTGGTGAGGGCAGGACAAGTTAAGGTTTATACAAAGGCTGAAGGTCGTACCTCTCCAAAGCTATTGCAAGATGACTTTGCCAGTGCTACACAAGCACTGCATATCTTTGAGCCTATTTTCTGTCGCTCTGTCCATTTGCGAGGGAAAACACCCGAATGAACGTCGAAGAGTACATTCCGCAAACAGAATTTCATGCTATGAACTACGCAGGGCATAGTGTGACTCCCGCGGCACACTTTCGGAACGGAAGGCAAAAAAATAGACTCAATTATAGTCCTTGGTCTCTCGAGTTGATAGTATATCCAAAATTGCACAGCCGGTGCGCTGCATTTATCTAGGAGGTGCCACCGTCTCTATTTGGTTGGTACTCACGTTTAGAGCCTGATTGGAGATGATGGTATCGGTGTTCGGAAGCTTAGTTGGTGATTTCAGGAATGTGACCGGGTTATGTCCGTGCATTTTCGCTTTTCTCTTTTTTATTAATTTTTTTTAAGAGCAGTTTCACATGAACTGTTTGCATTAAAAGATAATTGCTCTGCATTCTTAATTTTCTTCCTCTCTTGTCCAATTCCGTCGTCTTTATTTTTGTATTTTTGAGAGTCTCTCTCTCTCTCTCTCTCTCTCTCTCTCTCTCTCTCTCTCTCTCTCTCTCTCTCTCTCTCTCTCTCTCTCCATGTTCTTAATTTTCTTCCTCCCTTCTCCAATTGTATCGTCCTTATTTTTGTATTTTTGAAAGTTCATGTCCTCTCTCTCTCTCTCTC